>CM051003.1:36131383-36153883 GCA_027704905.1 Muraenolepis orangiensis
TCCCACAGGTTAGAGACTCCAAGCAGGAGGAGGGACACTCAGCCTAGGCACAAACATGACCTTCATTAAATACAGACATTTGGAGCCATAAGCCATATATCTCTCTCTCTCTATTACCTCATCCTTTACCCCTAAATGTTAATTGCACACACACACACACACACACACACACACACACACACACACACACACACACACACACACACACACACACACACACACACACACAACTATGTTGTGTCAATTTGTTATGTGTTATTATTACATATTGATGTAGGCTTTCCGCAGAGACATCATCATAAAAACAACCACTAACGATGAGTCTGCTCCTTTTAGGGACACATGGACTATACGTTAATAGCAGAGTTTCCATCACGGTATTTCAATTTTGCATTTTGAAGTGTTGATGAAAACGGATTCGCATTAAAAAGTTGATACACTCGCTGTGGTTTTTGAACTGATTCCAATCAAGTTAATTTTGCAAAAGCGGAGATGGAATCAACTTTGCCGAATAAATTCTGACGTACACGTTCCTATGACCCCCGAAAACATGGCTGATGTCACTGCCCGATATATCCGTCATTTATGACGTAGTTTGTTTGCTCCCACTAGTTGATGGAAACAACTCATTTTTATTTCCTTTTTTTGCGTAAACTTCCAAAAGTTTGCTTTGACTGTTAGATGGTAACCCGTTATATCTCCACTAGTTTCAGTTTTCTACCTGTGCCCTGGAAGTACAAAAAAACAAACATGAAAATGCTAACTTTATGACTTAGCATTACCAAAAGCACTTAAGCAATAACAAAAACCTGACTATTTTTCCCCCATCAAATAAATGTTAGTTTTGATTACTTTAGAATTATTTTAAAACAAACCTTTTTTTTGTCTCACTGCAAATCTACTTCAGACTAAATGGAACACAAACAAAAGGATCACACTCATACTTTACGGAGAAACTTTGATATAGAAAATGATGTGGCATCTACAAATACTGTAACTAGCATCAGTCAGTATTCTATTTCCAAATCACAAAAATTATAATACATAATAATATCAATTCTGTAATATAATTCTGACAAAGTGGATCGATGCTTTTTAAGCATACTGTTACGTTTCTCCACTATCGGATGGTATAAAGGGTAGGAGGATGCAACAGCCTGGCTATACATACACTGTCAAATCATAGGATTACAATGGTGGAAACAAGGGTTTATTGAGTGGCACACACATTAGATCAACAAGAATCCAGCTTACCACAACACTCATAGCAAACACCGCAAGGCTAACAGAATGGGAGGGAGAAGGACCGAGTGAACGGTGCCATACACAAAAGAAAAGAAAACCCCGAACTTCCCTACAACCTCTAATCTACCAAACTAACCCCTATTTTATCTAACTATCTAAACTATCCAGGAACCTAAACTGTCTGCTACATAGAAAACATGGTGACACACGTTCACTTCTTACCTAGTGTGTATATACGTGGAGTTACCTACGAGCAGTATGTAAACCCATGGGTACCTTCTCCCAGGGAAGCAAAATAAAGTGTTTAACTGCCTCTGTGTTCAGTTTGAGTTTTTGGTTCCTACTAGTTTTTGGTTCCTACCTAAATGCTGTAGATTAAGAGATAGTTCCGTCACAGTCAGTCAGTTCGGTCGGTCAGTTCAGTCAGTGAAGTCCCCATAATTTCCTCTCTTATTGCATGCAGCCAATAAGGTACGTTTGGTGTTGTGGTTGTTAGCTGTGTGTAGGCCAAGCCAGGTAGCTAAAGTGCCAATGAAATGTTTGCTAAGTGAGTTTATAATTATTATTATTATATATTATTATTATTGCAGAAGGATTTAATGTGTTTTGTAGGTTAAGTTCATTTTGGTTAACAATATTGTAAAGACATGTGACACTAAGAGACAAAGTAGAAATAATATGGATGTATGTTGTTATTGTTTGATCTGTGATTTATTGTATTTCATGTGTGTGTTTCACAGTTCTCACGGTCTGGATTTGAATAAATCCTACCAGTAACATAAAGAACGCATTGCTGTCATCATTGCATGAGAGGGAATTACAAAGTGTAAACAAACAGCACTAGGCAACCAAACCAAAAAACAGGAGGCTTTCCAACAAAACGTCTGGAACAAACAAAAGCAGCTATAATTCTACAAGCAGTCAAAGATTCAACACACTCAGCAATAGTTACCAGACCACCACCTCACTTCCCCCCACACAGACACAAAATAATACTGTCGTCCAAAGGAACAGATCGTGTCTGACGTAATATGTTGGAGACTTCCGTGTCCTAACAGAGGTCGTAAACCTCTTAACTATATTGATACCATTAGTAGGGACACAGAATATGAAATTGAGGACCTACCTACCATAATGAGGGACACAGATTACTGGCGTGGCATTGTGAATGCAATCTGGGTTGCGGCCGCTCTATGATGATGATGATACATTGTCTGGCCTGGGTAGGGATGCACACAAGATTTTCACATCACTGCTTTATACTTGTGTAAACTGTGAAGTGACAATAAACTTGACTTGACTTGGATGCATTACATTTATACATTTTTCTACATGATACATTTCTCTGCCTATCATCTGTACCTGTTATTGATCTTAGTGACTGCAACATCTCTGTCTGAAACCAACTGCCTCTGTGGTTAGAGAGAGAAGAAAGACATGGCTATTGGCCATATATTTTATTTGAGATTTTTTGTATATATATATATTTTAATCTTCAACTGTTGATAGAACTGCATACCCCTGCTCACTACCGGCTGTATACATTTATATATATTTATCCTGTTTTTCATAATTGCATACCCCCTGAACACTACCTGTTGTATACTTACCTGTATATATATATATACCTACAATTATGCTCATATCCCACACATACTCTATAAGTAATCTTAGAACAGTTTTTATACCTAGTAGACTGTCTTTTAGCAACTGTAAACTGTACATTATATATTACCATGCACTTTACTGTAAACATTTGCACTCTGGTTAGATGCTAATTTATTTTCTCTGTACTTTATGTTATGTATGCGTCACATCAGGTGTGACCGGGAGTTTTGGGGTGTGTGAACCGGACACAGTTGTTGTTGTTGTTGACGCCATAGCAGTGTGTACAATAAACGGTCAACCTAAAAGTCCTAGTCCATAGTCTGATTAAACACAACGCGACAAGGATTATGGATCCTCTACTCTCACCTCTCTCCCCGCTCCTCGACTCTCACCTCTCTCCCCGTTCCTCTCCTCTCACCTCTCTCCCCGCTCCTCTACTCTCACCTCTCTCCCCGTTCCTCTACTCTCACCTCTCTCCCCGCTCCTCGACTCTCACCTCTCTCCCCGTTCCTCTCCTCTCACCTCTCTCCCCGCTCCTCTACTCTCACCTCTCTCCCCGCTCCTCTACTCTCACCTCTCTCCCCGTTCCTCTACTCTCACCTCTCTCCCCGTTCCTCTACTCTCACCTCTCTCCCTGTTCCTCTACTCTCACCTCTCTCCCCGTTCCTCTACTCTCACCTCTCTCCCGCTCCTCTACTCTCACCTCTCTCCCCGTTCCTCTACTCTCACCTCTCTCCCCGTTCCTCTCCTCTCACCTCTCTCCCTGTTCCTCTACTCTCACCTCTCTCCCCGCTCCTCTCCTCTCACCTCTCTCCCCGTTCCTCTCCTCTCACCTCTCTCCCGCTCCTCAACTCTCACCTCTCTCCCCGTTCCTCTACTCTCACCTCTCTCCCCGTTCCTCTCCTCTCACCTCTCTCCCCGCTCCTCTCCTCTCACCTCTCTCCCCGTTCCTCTCCTCTCACCTCTCTCCCCGCTCCTCTCCTCTCACCTCTCTCCCCGTTCCTCTCCTCTCACCTCTCTCCCGTTCCTCTACTCTCACCTCTCTCCCCGTTCCTCTCCTCTCACCTCTCTCCCCGTTCCTCTACTCTCACCTCTCTCCCCGTTCCTCTCCTCTCACCTCTCTCCCCGTTCCTCTACTCTCACCTCTCTCCCGTTCCTCTACTCTCACCTTTCTCCCGTTCCTCTACTCTCACCTCTCTCCCCGCTCCTCTCCTCTCACCTCTCTCCCCGCTCCTCGACTCTCACCTCTCTCCCCGTTCCTCTACTCTCACCTCTCTCCCCGTTCCTCTCCTCTCACCTCTCTCCCTGTTCCTCTCCTCTCACCTCTCTCCCCGTTCCTCTACTCTCACCTCTCTCCCTGTTCCTCGTACTGCCGGGCGAAACCGCCGATCCCGTGGGTTCACTGGCTTGAGTCCTTCGAAACATTCATAGTAGCCACGGGGCTAGCTGATGCTAACAACGAATGGAAGAAAGCCCTGCTGATACACACGCTGGGAAGCGAGGGACAGCGGATTTTTCGGACTCTCGGACCCACTCCGAAATATTGACTAGACTGTGAAATAGAAATAGACTGTGTTACACTGCTCACTGGACACTTTGCTGCTCCACAAAATGTTATGCTCCGGCGGATCGTTTTTCGGCAACGTCGGCAACAATCCATCCACCATTACGTGGCTGATCTGAGGGGACTAGCCAGGCTCTGTAAATTTGGGGTGCTGGAAGATGAACTGATACGGGATCAGCTGGCTGAGCACACTAATAGCCCGAAGCTCAGGGAAAAGTTGCTAATGATGACAGACGAGCTAACTTTAGCAAGAGCAGTGGATATAGCTTTCCAGCTCGAGTCAGCAGCAGCCTTAGCATCACAGCTAGCTCCCTCCTCGAGTTCTTTTCCCCCCAGACCCATTCTACTAACTCAAACGGTGGCGCTACCCATGGAGCCTCCCGGGGAGGTTTTCCCTGAGGACTACTTGGACATGAACTTTGCAGCACGCCAGGGTACGGCAGCACGCCGGCCCTGTGGTAATTGTGGCTCATCATCGCACCAGAGTCGAGCTCCAAACTGCCCTGCCAAGGGACAGAGGAGTCAACGCTGTGGCAGGCAGAACCATTTTGCACGGGTCTGTCGCTCTGTTCCCTCAACCGACAGCCCACCTCCACGTACGCCTGGGCCGTACACGCCGACGACCATCCACTCAGTGGCTGCTACCTCCCGACAGCTAAAGTGCTGCACGGTGGAGCTGGATGGGGTCTGCCTCCCACTGCTGCTGGATACGGGGTCCTCCAAGTCGCTCCTGAATGTTTCCACGGTCCGGCGGCTCTTTCCGCTCCGAACACTCACCGCCAAAGCTGAGGATCTGTACGGGTATGGAGACTCTAAAATAGGAATGGCGGACACGATCACCTTTGCTGTGCGTTACGGGACTAAGGCTCTCCCTGCATTCACCTTTCAAGTGTCTCGCCAGGGGGCCATGGGTTTTTATTTGTTTTGTGAGCTGGGTTTCACCCTGGTGGACAATTCTGGGGCCGCCATCTTGTCTGTTGGCTCGCCGTGGCAACAGCACTGGCCTGCTCTGTTCAGTGGTTTGGGCTGCCTCACCGCCTTTGACCACCAGCCCCTCCTCAAGCCTGAGGTACATCGCCCGTACGTCGCCCTGCACGACGACGTCACCGCCGAGCTGCAAAGACTCTTGGACGCGGGCATCATCGAGTGCATTTATGCTTCCCTGTGGATTTCAAACCTGGTGGTGGTGAAGAAAAAGTCAGGGGGCCTGCGCTCATGCATCGATCTCAGGCCGGTGAATAAGGCCGTGGTACCTGACAGGTATCCACTGCCCACAGTGGAGGAGCTAGCCACACAATTCTACGGCTCTTCCCTGTTGACAAAACTAGACCTTCGCTAAGGCTACCTGCAGGTTCCGCTGCACCCTGACAGCCGTAGCCTTACAGCTTTCGTGACGCATGTCGGAGTGTTTCGCTATACCCGCATGCCCTTCGGCCTCAGCTTTTCCAAAAATCATGGCCACCATCTTCGCCGGCATCCTGGGCGTGGTCGTCTTCCTGGACGACATAGTGGTTAATGGTGCAACACCGGCCGTTCATGACGAACGCCTGGCGAGGGTGCTGGACGTCCTCGCCAGTCACAACCTCGCGCTAAATGGGGAAAAGTGCACCTTCGCCGTTCCAGCCATCGAATTTGTGGGATTCTGCCTGACCGCCGACGGCCTCAGCCCGCTACACTCCAACGTAGAGGCGGTGCTGTGCCTGCCTGAGCCGTCCTGCCCAGCTCAGCTCTCTTCATTTCTGGGGATGACGGCCTATTACCTGCGCTTCCTTTCCCAGTACTCCTCGACCACCTCCCCACTACGTGAGCTCCTGAAACAGGACGCGGTCTGGGAGTGGACCGCGGCCTGCTCTGCCGCTATTCGCCAGCTCAAGACGCAGCTCACCTCAACACCGGTGCTTGCATTCTTTGACCTGGCGAGCCCCATGTTCGTGACCTGTGACGCGTCCAATACGGCAATAGGGGCGGTGCTGTCCCTGATCCAAGGGGGCACAGAACGCCCGGTGGCGTTCGCCTCTCGGTCACCTCAACTCGGCCGAACAGTAACACTAAGCGGTTTTCCTGGAGAACATTCGACTCGCGTCGGAGGAGGACCCCATGCTCTCCCGGCTCCGCACTTACATCCGGGAGGGATGGCCTGCGAAGATCCCAGAGGAGCTGGCGTCTTTTCATCGGGTCAAGGACAAGCTGACCTGCTGGAATGGTCTCAGCGTGGCCCGGGGCCTCCGCACGTTCGTCCCCATCGACCCCATCGCATGAGGGCCACCTGGGTATTGTAAAGGTGAAACAGCGCTGCAGGGATTTGGTGTGGTCGGGCATAGATCGAGATATAGAGACAATGGTTAAGGAGTGCACGGCCTGCCTGCTCAGTGGCAAAACTGACCCGACACCCCCACCGCCCCTGCAGCCCTTGCAGTGGCCGCACGCGCCTTGGGAGCACATCCAGCTGGATATCTGTGGGGAACTCCATGGCGTCCCGCATCACCAACGCTTCCTCCTGGTGGCCGACGACCTCCATTCAAAATCTGCCAGAGGTGGTCGCCACGGGGTCCGTAACGGCTCGGGTGGTCACAGACTTTCTCTCCTCTCTGTTTACTCAGTGGGGCAGTCCTAACGCCATCACTACAGATAACGGCTCCGTTTGTCTCAGCTGAGTTTGCCACCTTTGTGGAAGAGAGGGGGATCAAACACATCTGTACAGCTTTCTACCACCCACAAGCAAATGGTGGGGGTTGAAAGGTTCAACCAAACCCTAAAAAACGGGGTCAGAGCGCACCTGGCAGATGGTCTTCCATTTTCAGCCGCGCTGCTCCGCACCCTGCTTCAATACAGGGCGACGCCGCACTCAACTACCGGCAGCTCCCCAGCCCTCTTGATGATGGGCCGTGAGCTGCAGCTCCCTTTGGATCGGCTACGGGCCCCTGCGGCCCCCCTGCCAGAGCGCCAGGGTTGCAGAGGCTCAGCGTTGCATGAAGCAGCGGTTCGACAAGAGACGGAGTGTGAGAGCGCCTCCATTCACAGTGGGGGACTGGGTCAGGATTCACCGTCCTAACCGGGACCCCAAGCTGCTATCCTTCTGGACGGTGCCGATGAAGGTCACCGCTGAACTGGGGCCAGCCACCTTTCGTCTGGCCGACGGATCACGGTGGCACGCAAGCCGGCTTCGGAAGGTGGCACCGCCCCCCCCATCGTGGATCCAGGGCCCGGGGAGGACGGGGACTTTGCTTTCCCTGATGAGCAGCTGCAGGGTCCAGCAGGGTTCCCACCTGAGCCGGTTGAGCCAGTGGTTCGTCCTGAAGCTCGTCTGGCCCGTGTCCGGTTCAGACCAAGATACTTGGAGGACTATATTGCGAGCTTGTGACTCTCAGGGGTAATGTTCAGAGCATAGTCTGTTGCGTGGCAGAATAATCCACATGGCTATGATGACTGGAAGTCTACCCAGTTCATCTAAAATGTAATTGTGGGGGAGGGTATATGTTATGTATCACATCAGGTGTGACCGGGAGTTTTGGGGTGTGTGAACCGGACACAGTTAGTTGTTGTTGTTGACGCCATAGCAGTGTGTACAATAAACGGTCAACCTAAAAGTCGTAGTCCATAGTCTTATTATACACAACACTGTACTTGTGCTGCTGTGCAATGACAATCAATTTGAATCCAATCCAATCTAATCTAATCTTATTTAGCTGAAATATGTATATTGCTGGGTCAGCAAACTGCTGACATAATCACCGTTATTTTTTTATAGAAAACTTGGATCAAGTCCAAATAAGGTTACTCATTCTTACCGTTTCATTTCAAATGTTGTCTTTGTCAATGGAGTTAGGGGTTGAGGGTTACCCTAAATCAGGGGTCGGCAAGTAAGTTTGGCCTTTGGTCAATTTTCTTCTGAGCCACTAGATGTCGGGCCAGAACATAATCAAAGGCTCATTTAAGTAATTGATTGTTAAAACATGTGACACGTTCTAATGCTTTGACTTTTCTTTCGAAGCATTTCCGCGTTGTTGAGAATCAATGACACGTCGCTAGTCAACTAACACAGCTTGTTTTGTGAGCCTGCTAACAATGTAAAGTAGTGTTCTAGTTAACTAGGTAGCAGTGGGGATTACTCACCCAATCCATTGCACTGAGTAGCGTGTTTGTGTTGTGATTCTCAACAACGTTGAAACGTATTTCCGTGTTTCAAAAGAAAAGTCTGAACGTTTTGATTGGTTGCCGATATGAAGACCAAAGCAATAGAACTAGGGCTGGGCTCAAAGTCACATTTACATTTACATTTACGGCATTTGGCAGACGCTTTTATCCAAAGCGACTTACAAGGTGTACATTTGTTGAAGTAGACAATAGCACAGCATGTCGGGGGCCACAAACATAATTTTGTGGCCCCCGACATGCCTGGTTATGAATGCATAATAATTATAATTCACCAAAAATAAATCAATAAATCAATAAATAAAAATCCTGACCTGCTTTGGATCTACTTATGTGTGTGAAAGCTCCTTCTCTGCCATGGGAATAATACAATCAAAGCAGCGTTCCCGTCTAATTGACAGACATTTGGCAGACATTTGGCAGCTACAACTGAGCAACAACCAGATCTGAAAGTACTTGTGAAAAGAATGCAGACTCAGAGCTCTCACTAGGAATAAGTAACAACTGTTTGTTATATTGTTATTGTTATTAATATTTGTGAAATGCAGACTCAGAGCTCTCAATAGGAATAAGTAAAATGTTGTTTGTTATATTGTTATTGTTATTAATATTTGTGAAATGCAGACTCAGAGCTCTCACTAGGAATAAGTAGCTATTGCAAACTTTATCAATGTCATCAATGCAAAGCTATTCACTCCAGTGTTAATAAAACATCACACAACACTTGACACTACATTTGTTACTCAAATTGAGAATATTTGTTAAATATTCCATGATGCTTTGGAATGCATTAAAAATGACAAGCAAGACAGCATATTAAACAGCAGTAGTAATACAGCGAATAAAATGGTACAAATATATGTTAATAATTATTTGTGGCCCTTTGCACCTGTTGTGGTTTAAATGTGGCCCTCTTGGCCTCTGAAGTTGAGTACCGCTGCAATAGCATAACGCTGATGTAACCCAGGTCATGTAGACTGGTTACTGATGGATAGATGAGGATGTTCTGTCGGGTAATGTCACTGGTGAAAAGGAGGAGAAAGTCTGCCTAGATTGACTGCTGCTGACTAGTGGCCAGCCAATGATACAAAGACCTGTGAATTCCCCCAATCAGACGGCACCCCTCTATTACTTGCCCCGCCCCTTCTCTGTCTCTGCCACTGCTCTGCTGTGAACCCCCACTCACACAGAACCAACCTGCGCTGAAGGAGAGAGACCTAGTCACAGAGCACAGGCAAATTAATAAGTTTGAATCTAAAAGTGGATATAGTGGACAGTGCGCACGCCTTGCCCATCATCTCGGTGTTGCCAGAGGGCTGAGAGTTGTTTCGGACAACATTGCTGAGTGTGTGCTGGGTGTGTGCTGCATCACCAGTCCTGGTGATTACAGGATAACTTTATTTGGATGCCATTGGTCAGGTTTTTTGGATGAGGCCAGAGTCTGGGTCTATCAGGGATGGCGAGCTGCTGAAGGAGATTACATGCGAAGACCATCTTTGGATTTTCCTTGGCGACTCACTCTGCACTGAATCTGTGGTTCTGCCAATGTGGTGGATGGAACTGAACTTGACAAGGAACTCGGAACTCTGCACGCTATCCATCCCATAGTACTGCACTCCACAGTGTAGTTGGACTGTCATTGGACTCACTCACATACATCCATCTGTGGTTCATGTTGGGTTTATTGACTGGGGATTGATGTGTGTTATTGTGGATTGACTTGAAGGTGATTGTGATTTCATGCTGTATTGGGATTAAGAGTTCATGGATCCATAGTTTGTAATGTTCATACTTACCATACAGTTAAAAAGGATATTTACCAGGGTGCACCCATAGATTGAAACCCGTAGGATTCAAATCCTAAACTTAAAGGTTGTTTCACTCAAAACATTTAAAGGGTTTAAACAGAGTGAAATTTACAGTGATTACATCACTGATGTCAAGTGGTGACTACAAGTCACATTTGTTACTTACTGAGCTCATTGTATTTTGTCTATGTCTGTTATGTGTATTTTGGTACCATTCCCTTTATTTCTATTTTTCTAAATACAAGCCGGCGCTTCTGTAATTCCTACATACTTGTCTGGTCTCATCATTGGTTACTCTTAAATGCTCCAGTAGACGAACCTTACCGATTACTAGCCCAGGATTAATACCTTATATGGTAGTGGTCATAAGTCCATTACACACAGGTGATACACGTGTTACACTGAGGTACGCAAACATAAAAATAGAGCAGTTCACAAGCATTCATATTAACAAGATGAATAACACAATTTCGTACTGCCAGGTCACCTGCTTAAGTAGCTGTGATAAGAGCGTGTTATCAACATTAAGGATATACACTTGCTAGAATATACAACATGCTAAGAGCTATTAATGTCAGGACTTAAGCAAGTTAGGGGTTCACAAAGGAGAAGGAGGGTTCAAGGAGAGTCCAGGTGGACTCTGAACAGGTGGGTCTTGAGTCTCTTGCGGAAGCTAGCGAGGGACTCTGCCGTCCTGACATGAGACGGGAGTTCATTCCACCACTGTGGAGCCAGAGCCGTGAAGAGCTGGGTCTTGGAAGAGTGATGCTTGGTTGTTTTCAGTGAAGGTCGAACAAGTCGCCTGGCAGAAGTTGAGCGGAGCGCTCTGGCTGGGATGTAGGGCTTGACCAACGTTTGGAGTATATTCTATGGCATGTATATATGTATCTTATATGGCATGTATAATATACATGCCATAGAAGATACATATATACATTGTATATATGTATCTACTATGGCATGTATATATATCTTCTATGGCATGTATACCTATCTTCTATGGCATGTATATATATATCTTCTATGGCATATATATGTATCTTCTATAGCATGTATATGTATCTTCTATGGCATGTATATGTATCAAATATATATATATATGTATATATATATATATATATGTATATATATATATATATGTATATATGTATATATACGTATATATACGTATATATACACATATATGTATACATATATATACATATATATATGTGACTCGGACCACCAAGAGACAATGTACCAAAACCAGCATTATGAACCTCTTCATGTTCGCTTTGATTATTCTGAATATTATTCTGAATATTATGATGAATAATATGATGAACACACACCGATACCTTTCTAAACGGTTAACGCAACAACAACTATGAGTAAATATGAGTTTCCGGGTACGACGTCACATGTTCTAATCTAGTCGGCCAATTGGGAGCGACCATGCGACGTAATCTGCGTCATGACGTAGAACGCTCAGATCAATATCCCTGCATGCCCCCCCCCCCTTCTAGTGGTAGAATGGGGGTACTGCATGGTACCCCTAGTGGTAGAACCACTGCATGGGGCGTGGTCGAGCCGGCGCTCAGATCAATCCCGTATGACCATATTTGGAAAAGATGGAACCACGTGACCAGGTTCCATGCGCGGGAAATTTCACGTTGCCTACTAGTGTGCTAGTGTGTGTGTGTGCGCTAGTGTGTGTGTGTGTGTGTGTTCGTTCGTCCGTCCATTCGTCCATTGGCTCCGAAGCTTCTGGTAGTGAAACGTAGATTTATTGATTATCTAACAACATGGAGCTCAATACGAACCAGGAGACGCCCGTGAGGTAACATTATCGATTATCGATTGACATTTTGGGGGCGTTTCTGTGTGTGTTGTTTTATTTTGTTATTATTATATGTTTTTACTTCGACTACTGTCGTCGTTCAGGAATGTTAACTGGCTAGTTAGCTTTCCTGAACGACAGTAGAAGTAAAAACATATAATTACATTACATTACATTACAGTCATTTAGCAGACGCTTTTATCCAAAGCAACTTACAATAGTGTTTCAATATCATATATATAATCGGTAATCGATCGATAATTGTTGTTCAGGGGGTGTAATGTGTGTCTACTATACTTTTTCACTTTATCCTATTTTAGACTATTCTGTTTTAACTGCCTGTAAAGTGCCTGTGTTTGTATGTAAGATGATGACATTGAATATTGATTAATATATCGATTTTAATATTCAGTTTGCACTATCATAACTCTCTATCTAATAGTTTACATATGTGTAGTTGACATACCTGTATGATAGTCATGTACATTTTTTCTGTACTTACCATATATATGTGTGTGTGTGTATATATATATTTATCTGCTTATAAAACTACACCCCCCCCTGCTTACTACCTGCTGTATATACATTTATATAGATTTATCTTTTGATACAACTGCATACCCCCTGCTCGCTACCTGTTTATACTTGTGTTCTTGTATATATATATATACCTGCACATTTCTCATAACTACTCTATAAGTCATTGTATACCTGTTTTTAGTAGTTGTTTTGATAGTAGAGTTTTTTACATATTATTCAACAACTGTACATTATTATAATATTACCATGCATACTTTACCGTAAACATTTACTGCCAAATTCCTTTCGCTGTACTTGTGCTGCTGTGCACTGACATTTTAATCTAATCTAAAATAATCAAATCTAATTAATCTAATCTAATGTTCAGTTGTGTTGCATTATGTAGGTGCGCAGTAACTTAATGCAGCTTAATGTATATACTGAGTAACACGGTACACAGTGAGTATATACTGAGTAACACGGTACATAGACTGAGTAACACGGCACATAGACTGAGTAACAGGGCACATAGACTGAGTAACACGGTACATAGACTGAGTATATACTGAGTAACACGGTACATAGACTGAGTAACACAGTACACAGTGAGTATATACTGAGTAACACTACATAGACAGATTAACACAGTACACAGTGAGTATATACTGAGTAACACGGTACACAGTGAGTAACACGGTACACAGTGAGTATATACTGAGTAATACGGTACATAGACTGAGTAACACGGTACATAAACTGAGTAACACGGTACACAGTGAGTATATACTGAGTAACACGGTACATAGACAGAGTAACACACTACACAGTGAGTATATACCCGAGTAACACGGTACATAGACTGAGTAACACAGTACACAGTGAGTATATACTGAGTAACACTGTACATAGACAGAGTAACACAGTACACAGTGAGTATATACTGAGTAACACGGTACATAGACTGAGTAACACGGTACACAGTGAGTATATACTGAGTAACACGGTACATAGACTGAGTAACATGGTACATAGACTGAGTTACACGGTACATAGACTGAGTAACACGGTACATAGACTGAGTAACACGGTACACAGTGAGTATATACTGAGTAACACGGTACATAGACTGAGTAACATGGTACATAGACTGAGTAACACGGTACATAGACTGAGTAACACGGTACATAGACTGAGTAACACGGTACACAGTGAGTATATACTGAGTAACACGGTACATAGACTGAGTAACACGGTACATAGACTGAGTAACATGGTACATAGACTGAGTAACACGGTACATAGACTGAGTAACACGGTACATAGACTGAGTAACACAGTACATAGACTGAGTAACACGGTACACAGTGAGTATATACTGAGTAACACTACATAGACTGAGTAACACAGTACACAGTGAGTATATACTGAGTAACACTACATAGACAGATTAACACAGTACACAGTGAGTATATACTGAGTAACACGGTACACAGTGAGTAACACGGTACACAGTGAGTATATACTGAGTAATACGGTACATAGACTGAGTAACACGGTACATAAACTGAGTAACACGGTACACAGTGAGTATATACTGAGTTACACGGTACATAGACTGAGTAACACGGGACACAGTGAGTGTATACTGAGTAACACGGTACATAGACTGAGTAACACGGGACACAGTGAGTGTATACTGAGTAACACGGTACATCGTGAGTAAATACGTTAACCTCTTCATCACTAGGCAAAATAACATACTCCAAAGTAAATACAGTGTCTCCACAACTACAAGGCTAATAATATGTACTTTTAAAGAAAGATTACACCTGTGACATAACATAAAAGTCTTAATGGCTCGTTGTAGCATGACAGCTCGTAGTAACAATCGGAACTCCATTACCCATAAACCCTTGTACAATATTGTTAAAATCAATTGTAAAAAAATAAACTCTAACTACCTTTTAATAGTTTTAGATGCCATTGGAACTATTGTTCATCAATCTCAAAAACAAAATGATTCAAATTTAAATTTGAATCATGTTAATACTACTACTTATATACTTTGTATATGTTATACATATACATATAGCATATACATAACCGTAACGGTAACAATACATACTCCTATGACTATGAACGGAAACAAAATAACTAGCAACACATAATCCTATGACTATGAACGGAAACAAAATAACTAGCAACACATAATCCTATGACTATGAACAGTAACAACAGTAACAAGACATAGTCCTATGACTATGAACAGTAAAAACAGTAACAAGACACTCCTATGACTATGAACAGTAAAAAGATGAACAGTAAAGATACATACTCCTATGACTATGAACTGTAACAAGATGAACAGTAAAAAGACAGTCCTATGAACTAGTGTTATAACTTTTCTAACTTTGGGGGAAGATGGCCTTTCGAATTGTAGATGCAGTATAAATAATAAAGCGTGCACGAATGATCAAGCCAGGCAAGAGGGGCTGCAGGTGTTGCAGTTGGCTCTTCTAGCTAGCCCAAGCTATTAAACTGTTTCACATCTGTCTGCTAATGTCTTTCCTAATGTCTTTGCGAATGTCTCCTGAAAATGTACCTAATTGGTTGATTTGAAATTTCACATCACATCCTTGCCATGGGCTAAGTACTCTGACAAATCAAACTCGATAAGTTAATTAGAAGCTTGAGGAGAAGGGGTGTGAAATGTGTGTAAAATTGCGATGGCTTGCTAATGGGGGTACACAAACGCTTTAGAAGAGTCGACGTATTACCGCCAATGCTAATGCACGTCCGTTTGATTAGTAAGTGACTCCTAGCGTTCACCTTTCACCGCCATCTTTTTGGATGGTGGTTTGCAAGCATCGTCGCATTGTACAACAAGCGCTAGGTTTCACAAACTTGTTTCACAAAATATCCGATTGGGATAATATGAAGGTTAAAGAAGGTCAAATTCGTTTTTTTACTGTAACTTAACCGTCTTAAATTGGGATTTGACACCACACTGATTCGACTGTAACTTAACTGTCTTAAATTGGGATTTGACACCACACCGATTCTTCTACTGTCTTCTCTTCTCTTCTCTTCTCTTCTCTTCTCTTCTCTTCTCTTCTCTTCTCTTCTCTTCTCTTCTCTTCTCTTCTCTTCTCTTCTCTTCTCTTCTCTTCTCTTCTCTTCTCTTCTCTTCTCTTCTCTTCTCTTCTCTTCTCTTCTCTTCTCTCAGTGTAACCAAGAAGCGGGAGGACTACTTAGAATGGCCCGAGTATTTTATGGCCGTGGCGTTCCTGTCCGCTCAGAGAAGCAAGGACCCCAGTTCCCAGGTTTGTGTGTGTGTGTTCTATAACATTCAGCCACTAGGACGTTCCTTCCATAACCAAAAGGTTACCAGTTGGTAACCTCTATCTCTTCCCCCCCCCCTCTCTCTCTCTCTCTCTCTAACCCTGGTCTTTCTCTTCCTTTTGCCACTTAAGCACATTTTTATCATTATTTGTCGACATGAAGATGATGTCAATAACCTTCATGACGATGGACGTCGTCCAGGATGGGCTCAGCCATTGCTTTTGTTGGCCATTGTCTTATGTTTTATCTCTGGAAGTCCTCGCTCTCTCTCTCTCTCTCTCTCTCTCTCTCTCTCTCTCTCTCTCTCTCTCTCTCTCTCTCTCTCTCTCTCTCTCTCTCTCTCTCTCTCTCTCTCTCTCTCTCTCTCTCTCTCTCTCTCTCTCTCTCTCTCTCTCTCTCTCTCTCTCTCTCTCTCTCTCTCTCTCTCTCTCTCTCTCTCTCTCTCTCTCTCTCTCTCTCTCTCTCTCTCTCTCTCTCTCTCTCTCTCTCTCTCTCTCTCTCTCTCTCTCTCTCTCTCTCTCTCTCTCTCTCTCTCTCTCTCTCTCTCTCTCTCTCTCTCTCTCTCTCTCTCTCTCTCTCTCTTTTAGCATCTGGCTACCGTGGATGAAGATGATCCTTTTTAGCCTTCCATCTTTTTTCCCTGCCCTCTTGTTTATGTTCAAGCTGCTTTGCGGAAACAAGCTTTAGCAACAACGCCTTTTAGCGTTTACACACACTGTCGTGAGTCAACCTCAAGGTATTCTGGAATACTCGCTGCAAAACATGCCCCCTCCTGGTATTACAGTCCTCGTAACTCCTCGTAACTTCACTACATACTTCTGAAATGCTTCCAAAATGGAGTCCGGATATGTCCTGGATCTTGGCAGCCATGCTATTTTTGCTAACGTGTGTGTCCCTTTTACTCCATTAATGGGCTTCCATTAAGGCGACGATCAACGCTTCCGGCCTTCCTTCTGTCTGTTGTTTTTTTCTTATTATTTTTTGCATATGAATGCACAACCTTTAATGTACGGGGTTAATATTAATATGCATGAATTCATTCAGCCAGACTTTTTTTTGGACATTTTAGTAAAACATTAAGGACCAAATGCCAGAAGTTCAAAATATAATAATAATAGTAATATTGTAGTGCCGAGCACTGAACCTTTTAATTCTCTTAATCCATCTCAACAAAAACATCTCTCTCTCTCTGTGTCGCTCTCTGTCTCTCTCCCCTCTTTCTCTCTGTCTCTGTCTTTGTCTCTCTCTGTCTGTCTCAATCTGTCTGTCTCTGTCTTTCTCTCTCTGTCTCTCTCTCTGTCTGTCTGTCTCTTTCTGTGTCTCTGTCCGTCTGTGACTCACTCACTCACTCACCTACACAGGTAGGAGCCTGTATCGTGAACCAGGAGAACAAAATCGTAGGCATCGGTTACAACGGAATGCCCAACGGCTGTGACGACGACATCCTGCCCTGGTCCAGGTCCGCCGAGAACGAGCTGGACACCAAGTACCCTTATGGTGAGTTTTATTTTATTTTATTATATTTTATTTTATTTTGTTTAATTGTAATTTATTTAATTTAATTTTGTACCACTTGTATAACTTTTTAAAGGAGGAAAAAAAGTATTAATTAATAGTCACTAAAAAAACCTCACTCACTCATACTTACTCACTCATACTCACACATTCACTCACACACTTACTCATTCACTCACTCATTTTCACTCGCTCGCTCACACACAATTGGACACTAAGTACCCTTATGGTGAGTTTCCTTTGATTTAATTTTGTTTAATTTTATTCTATTATTTTATTTTGTACCACTTTAAAAGGGGGTAAAAAGCATTTTTAATGAATAGTCCCTACGGATGTTCTCCCATGATACCTGTAGCGGGCGCTCCTCTGGCATTAACCAACACATGGTGTGGTGGTGGTGAGGTCCACCCACCTTCTGTGTGTGTGTATGTGTGTCTCACATTTGATTTGTCTCAACATTGTCATCACACACACTCACACGCTCACTCATTCACACGCTCACTCATTCACTCACTCACTCTTTCACTCACTTCTCACCCACTCATACTCACTCTTTCACTCACTCATTATTTCACTCACTCACTCACTCACTCATACTCTTTCACTCACTCACTCATACTCACTTTTTCACTCACTCACACTCACTCACTCATACACACTCTTTCACTCACTCACTCTTTCACTGACTCACTCTTTCACTGACTCACTCTTTCACTGACTCACTCTTTCACTCACTCTTTCACTCACTCACTCTTTCACTGACTCACTCTTTCACTCACTCACTCTTTCACTCACTCACTCTTTCACTCACTCCCTCCTTTCACTCACTCTTTCACTCACTCACTCTTTCACTGACTCACTCTTTCACTCACTCACTCTTTCACTGACTCACTCTTTCACTGACTCACTCTTTCACTCTTTCACTCACTCTTTCACTCACTCACTCTTTCACTCACTCACTCTTTCACTCACTTCCTCCTTTCTGTCGCTCACTCATACTCACTCATACTCACTCACTCATACTCACTCACTATTTCACTCACTCACTCTTTCACACACTCACTCATACACATTCACTCAATCACTCACTCCCTCCTCTCTGTCCTGCTCTCTGACACTCACTCATTCACTCACTCACTCACTCATACTCACTCTTTCATTCACTCACTCACTCCCTGCTCTCTGACACTCACTCACTCACTCATACTCACTCTTTCACTCACTCTTTCATTCACTCACTCACTCACTCGCCTACCCCTCTCTTCCCAGTGTGCCACGCAGAGCTCAACGCCATCATGAACAAGAACAGCTCGGACGTGAAGGGCTGCGCCATCTACGTGGCTCTGTTCCCCTGCAACGAGTGTGCTAAGCTAATCATCCAGGCTGGTAGGTCTCTGTCTCTGGTCTCTCTCTGGTCTCTCTCTCTCTCTCTTTCTGACTGTCTCTCTCTCTCCCCCACCAGGTATTAAGGAAGTGGTGTATTTCTCTGATAAATACCACGACAGTCCAAAGATTATCGCTTCCCGGAAGCTACTCGGCATCGCGGGAGTACAGTACAAGTGAGCCGTGTGTGTGTGTGTGTGTGTATGTGTGTGAGAGATGGAAGCGTGTGTGTGAGATGGAAGTGTGTGTGTGAGAGATGGAAGTGTGTGTGTGTGAGAGATGGAAGTGTGTGAGAGAGATGGAAGTGTGTGTGTGTGTGAGAGATGGAAGTGTGTGTGTGTGTGTGTGATGGAGTGTTGGAGCAGTGTCAGTATAGCTCAGGAGGTAGGGTGGTCGCCTTACAACCATAAGGTTGCTGGTTCGATCCCCGGCTCCTTGAGACAGAGTGCTCCCCTCTGTATAAATAGCTGCTCCTAATACTAGGATGGGTTAAATGCAGAGAAACACATTTCACTGTATGTGTACCAATAAAGAGGATTCAATCCTCCAGATTTAGAGTGAGATAGGTGTGTGTGTGAGATAGAAGTGTGTGTGTGTGTCAGATATACATGGATGTTTGGATGAGGTTGAGGAGGATAATGTTTGGATGGATGAGGTTGTTGCACCTTGTGTTTGAAGTTGAGAACAATGGAGACAGAGATGGATGTTTGAAAGATTCCATAAATCATGATTTGATTCACTCATTCATATTTCTGTTGTTTTGTTTGTTTGTTTTTCAGAGAGTTCAAGCCAAAGAGAACCCAAATCACCATTGATTTTAACTCCATTAACCAACATAAGCCAAACTAAAAAAATGACTAAAAGCCTCTCTCTGTCTCTCATCGAGGACTCTGTTCCTTCCTCTCCTGGTGCCTCATTGTCACAACCTGAGGATGACTAGGGGAACCCTGCTGCTTCCTCATTGTCCTGTGTGATCCTGGCTTTGTCAGACACACAGACAGACAGACAGACTTTGGAATCTTCCTTTTAATAACCCGATGAGGAACTTTAATGACATCTTGTCGAGGTGGTGGTGAGTTCATACATATATCACTTTTAATCACTTTGTTAAACACAATGTTTTAATTGAGTGGTTTTTTTTGTGTTTTTTTGAACCCTTGGTGGTGGTTGGTTGTCATCGTCCCTGAAAGGTAAATTTCGTGTTTTTTATTTTATTTAGTTTTTAAAAAGCCCCCCACATAGAGAATGTAGGGCATACGTGAAACTGACCAGTTGGAGTTAAAAAGTTCAGACTAATTAAGTGTTTTTCTGTGTGTGTAAACAAGTCCCGTTTTCTGTCTGCTTCATGGGTTATCATTTATTTTTTTGGTTTCCATATAAGATGCATATGCTGTTTAGTTATTGGTACATTCATACATAATGGATGATTTGTTATTTTAAGATTTCCTTTGTAAGCCGGTGACAATAAATCATTGTTATGCACAACGTCTGGTATAATTTAAAGACCGAATG
Source organism: Muraenolepis orangiensis (assembly GCA_027704905.1). Classification (NCBI taxonomy): domain Eukaryota; kingdom Metazoa; phylum Chordata; class Actinopteri; order Gadiformes; family Muraenolepididae; genus Muraenolepis; species Muraenolepis orangiensis. The sequence goes on from CM051003.1 coordinate 36,151,851, forward strand.
ACAAACTAAAAACCAGCCTCTTTTTGAACTCTTTTGTGAACAAACCGTATATGTTGAGGATGTTTGGATGAGGATGAGGATGATGATGTTTGGATGAGGAATGTGCATTATAAGAACTTACACTGGATTTAACATAAGGTGCTAGAAACATTCCCTCAGATTTGGGTCCACGACATGACCATCCTCAACCTCATCCACACATTATCACCTGATGAAGAATCTCCCTGCGTTGAGGTCTGGTGTGTTTTGTGGAGTCCATTTTGAATGCAGAGAGAACTCCTCCAAACCAGTTTGGAGATGCTGGGACCCATGGGGCGGCCATCTTGCTGGAAGTAGCCAATGAGAAGATGGGTATACACACTGGTCGTCAAGGGGATAATGAACATGGTTAGCAAGGTACTCCACACGGCAGACTCGTCGAACCAGGTGCCACACCGGTTCTTCTTAGCTGACGGGAGTGGCAAAACCGGTGTGTCCGTCGGGCTTTGAGGTTCAAACGTGTTGTTAGGAGTTAAGAGATGTTGATGTTCAGCGTTCAAACATTATCATCCTCATCATTCTACTCTCTATTGGTGATTCTCTTGCTGTACTCTATTTTTGTCTAAAGTAACAAACTGAAGGTGTAATATATGTGTGTATATATATATTCAAGTTTCAAGAGACTTTATTTATCCCAAGGGAAATTAAGGTGCAACAGTTGAAACGGGGAATAAATGTACACAAAATATACTAATACCTAAAAACTAAATAACATCAAAATAAACTAAACTAGTATAAACAAAATATAACTAAATGAAATCTAAATGTATTGACAGATGAATACAACAATATGTATATTGTGAATTAGCAGTAATAAAATACTAATAAATAACTCGGATGAATACTGAAAAAGTGACATGTGAAATTGAATTTACAGTGCAAAATTACAGTGAAAGCATTTACAGTGCGTTGACCAAAATAATAATAACAGTGCGTTGACCTCAGATCACTGAGTCTCCACTGTCCCTCTCACGACCCGAGGTAGATGAATTATAGAGACTGATGGCCACAGGAAGAAAGGACTTTCTGTGGTGCACCTGGGGGAATGAGTCTGTTGCTGAAGGTGCTTCTGTATGAGGTCAGCACCTGATGGCGAGGGTGAGAGTTGTTGTCAAGGATACTACGCAGCTTGCGCAGCATCCTCTCAGACACCACCAACAAGGAGTCCAGCTGGACCCCCAGGACAGCGCCAGCCTTCCTGACGATCCTGCTGATCTTGTTGGCGTCTGCTGACCTCAACCTGCTTCCCCAGCACACGACACTGGAGAAGATGGCACTGGCTACCACCGACTGGTAGAACATCTTCAGCATCGTATTGCAAATGTTGAAGGACCGGAGCCTCCGCAGGAAGTAGAGTTCTTGTACGCCCTTCTTGTACACAGCCTCAGAGTTCTTGGCCCAGACCAGTTTGTTGTCCAGGTGAACTCCCAGGTATTTATATTCCTGAACAACTTCTGCGGACACACCCTCAGTGACCTGAGGCCAACGCACTGTTATTATAATTTTTTTGGTCAACACGCTGTAAATGCTTTCACTGTAATTTTGCACTGTAAATTCAATTTCACTTCGCTTTTCACATGTCACTTTTTCAGTATTCATCTGAGTTATTTATTAATATTTTATTACTGCCAATTTGCACTATACGTATTGTTGTGTATTGTATATACCTACGTATTACTGTAATAATACTGTCAATTGTGCATTTCATCTATCAATACATTTAGATTTCATTTAGAGTTCATTTAGTTATATTTAGTTTATACTAGTTTTGTTTAGTTAGTTGTTATTTAGTTTTTAGGTATTAGTATATTTTGTGTGCATTTATTCCCCCTGTTTCAACTGTTGCACCTTAATTTCCCTCGGGATAAATAAAGTTATCTTGAATCTTGAGCTTCGGTGCCAACTTGCTGTCCCAGTGCAGGGTGTACATGGAAGGTGGTGTCCACTGCTGGTGCTGTTCCTCACCAATCAGGTGTGCGGTTGCATAGGATGTG
>CM051003.1:36161383-36256383 GCA_027704905.1 Muraenolepis orangiensis
CGCCTCAACGACGCTACGACACCGGACCGCTACCCGGTGCCGCACATTCAGGACTTTTCGGTGCACCTGTCGGGTAGGCGGGTGTTTTCTAAGGTGGACCTAGTGCGTGGATACCACCAGGTGCCCATGCATCCCCTGGACATTCCCAAAACGGCGGTGATAACGCCATTTGGGTTGTTTGAGTTCCTGCGGATGCCTTTTGGGCTCAAGAACGCCTTGAGCCCCCTTGAGTCCACCTTTTCTAAGGTGGACCTAGTGCGTGGATACCACCAGGTGCCCATGCATCCCCTGGACATTCCCAAAACGGCGGTGATAACGCCATTTGGGTTGTTTGAGTTCCTGCGGATGCCTTTTGGGCTCAAGAACATTCCAGCGCCTGATGGATTCGGTGCTGCGGGACTTGCCGTTTGTGTTTGTCTACCTTGACGACATACTCGTCGCCAGCACTACGCCGTCGGTGCGGTGCATGAGCAGTGGGTGGACGGCGCCTGGCAACCGCTTGCCTTTTTCAGCCGCCAGCTAACGCCCAGGGAACGCAGGTACAGTGCTTTTGACCGGGAGCTCCTTGGACTCTGGCTGGCCGTGCGGCACTTCCGATTTTTGCTGGAAGGCCGTGAATTTACGGCGTTCGTTGACCACAAGCCGCTCACGTTTCGCCATGTCCAAGGTGGCGGAGCCTTGGTCTGCTCGCCAGCAACGACAGCTTTCCTACATCTCGGAGTTCACCACGGACATCCAGCACGTGGCTGGTAAGTCAAACCTGCTCGCAGATTGCCTCTCCAGGGTCGTCATCGGAGCCGTCCAGTTGGGCCTCGACTATACCCGCATGGCAATGGACCAGGTCACGGACCCCAGCGTCCAGGCCCTGAAGGGGGCTGATGTGGGGCTGCGCCTGGAGGATGTGGTTTTCGGCGACGCAGGCGTTGCTCTCTTGTGTGACCTCTCCACGGACCAGCCGCGCCCGGTCGTTCCCACCAGCTGGAGGCGTTCCGTGTTCGAGGCGGTGCACAACCTGTCGCACCCCGGCGGGAAGCCTTCGGTGCGGATGGTGGCCGCGAAATTCGTCTGGCGGGGGCTCAAAAAGGACGTGAGGGCTTGGGCCGGCACGTGTGTGGCTTGCCAGCGTGCTAAGGTGCACCGCCACACGAAGGCCCCCCTGGAGAAATTCCTGGTGCCTGAGAGGAGGTTTGACCACGTCAACATCGATCTGGTTGGTCCATTACCCTCCTCCCAGGGTTTTTCCTACCTCCTAACCATGGTGGACAGGACAACCCGTTGGCCGGAGGCGGTCCCACTCGCGTCGACAGCGGCGGCTGACATAGCCCGGGCCTTCATTGCGACATGGGTGTGTCGTTTCGGCACCCCTTCGGACATTTCCTCGGACCGTGGTTCCCAGTTCACATCCGAGCTCTGGAACGCTGTGGCCGGGGGTTTGGGGGTTAAGCTCCACCGGACAACCGCTTATCACCCTCAGGCCAACGGTCTCTGTGAGCGTTTCCATCGCTCCATGAAGGCGGCCCTCAGAGCCGGGCTGACGGACGGTAATTGGGTCGACAAGCTGCCTTGGGTTATGCTGGGCCTGAGGACCGCGCCTAAGGAGGATCTGCAGTGTTCCACGGCTGAGATGGTTTATGGTCAGCCGCTGAGGGTTCCAGGGGATTTCCTTCCCAACGCATCGGCCCCCTGGTCGGCAACGGCCCAGCGAGTTTTCCTGCAGGACGCCGCTAAGGTTTTTGCTCCGATCCCCACTGCTCAGCACGGCACTCAGGTGTCCCGGGTTCCCGTGGGGCTTCGCTCAGCGGAGCACGTGTTCATCCGGCACGACGCTCACAGAGGCCCCCTGCAGCCTCCTTACGACGGGCCTTTCCGGGTTTTGGAACACGGGGGCAAGCACTTGGTGGTCGACCTGGGTGGCAAAGCCGATTACGTCTCGGTGGACCGGGTGAAGGCTGCTCACCTGGACTTGGACCAGCCGGTGGTGCTGGCACGGCCTCCGCGACGGGGTCGCCCCCCGGCCTTGACCCCTGTCACCAAATTGGGGCCTGCGGTTCCGGTCCCACCTCTCCCAGCGGCCGCCCCTGTAGAGGTTGCCTCCCCGGCTCCCGTTCTCCGGAGTCGTGGTGGTCGTAGTCCACCGCACGGACATTGTGTATGGGTGAATTCTGGGGGGGCTTGTGTGGTGGAACGTTATGGGAACATAATTCACAGTTTGTGTTTAGTGTGTGTTGCACCACGGACCGGTTAGAGTGCGTACCGTGTTGTTGTTGTTGTTGTTGTGGTGTGCTAGCTGGAGTAGCAAGTAGCAGATGTGTTTCCCCTGCTGTTAAACTTAAATGGAAAATAAAGTGTGGATTTCCATATTAAACACGCCGCCTCCGACTCCCATTCATCGGCTCTACACCAGTGTGAAAGCAAAAGCGAAGCGAAACTAGTTTTGCAGCGCCACGAATACCGTATTTATTTTCAGCCAAAAATATAAATCTTCCTCACTCCTGGTCGATTCCTTCCTTGGTAGGAAGGCATGCTGCAGGCTCCATCCAGTAATGAGTGAGGTGGTGATGTGTGCTGAAGCTTCCCTCCCTAACGTGAGAACAGATCTGTGTTAGACCCCAACGAGACCGAGGAACCAAATGTGCCAAAGAACCCAGAAGTAGCGAGACACGGACACTCAAAGCAAAGGAAAAAAATGTCTTTACTGTAATCTCCAACATCAAAAACATAAACTAGGCAGGGTTGGACAGGATACTTGGCGAGGTAGGAGCTGGAACACGCAGTCTCTCGTGACAGTGGTTCACAATAACCAAGCGCCCGACGTCGGTCCTCGGCAGCCTAAAGAAGGGTAGATCCCAGGTGTTAATTAGTCTCAGTAGGCCTGATTATGATGGGCAACACTTGGGATCGATTAGAGCGTGGGGGGAGGCACAACAGTATCCCCCCCCTGAGGGGAGGCACCGGACGACCGCTCCAGAGCCCCCGGGTTCTCCCGATAGAAGTCGTCCAGCAGGGAGGGGTCCACGAGATAGGAAGGGGGCACCCAGCTCCGGTCCTCCGGACCGAAGCCCTCCCAATCCACAAGGTACTGGAAACCCCGCCCCCGGCGGCGGACGGCGAGGAGCTTACGGACCGACCATACCGGATCTCCATCCGCCAGGACCCGGGGAAGCGGAGGAGCTGTAACAGGGGGAGACAAGGGACTGGAGGCCACGGGTTTCAGCTGAGAAACATGAAACACGGGGTGAACCCGGAGAGACGGAGGGAGAACCAAACGCACCGCAGAGGGGTTAATGATTCGATCCACGGTGTAGGGACCAACATAACGGGGATTCAACTTACGAGTCGATGTCTGGGAGGTCTGGAGGGGCAGGTCCCGGGCCAACAGCCAAACCCTCTGACCAGGCTGGTAGACAGGGGCAGGCACCCTCCGCCGGTTCGCGGCAAGCCGGGCCCGCTCCGTGGCCCGGAGTAGTGCGGCCCGGGCGGCCCTCCAAATGCGTCGACACCGGCAGAGGTGGGCCCTGGTGGTCGGGACCGCCACCTCCAGCTCCTGTTGGGGAAACAGCGGGGGCTGGTAGCCCAGGGAACATTGGAACGGGGACATACCAGTAGCGGAGCTCTCCATAGCGTTGAGGGAGTACTCCACCCAGGGCAGGTACTTGGCCCAGGAGGTGGGGTTACTCGAGGTGACGCAACGGAGAGCCGCCTCGACGGCCTGGTTGGCGCGCTCCGCCTGCCCATTGGACTGGGGGTGGTACCCAGAGGATAGGCTGGCCGTGGCCCCAATTCCCTTGCAGAAGGCCTGCCACACCTTGGAGATGAACTGGGGACCGCGGTCGGACACAATGTCAGAGGGGATTCCATGTAGGCGGACCACATGGAGGGTCAGGAGGTCCGCTGTTTCGGCCGCCGAGGGAAGCCCTGGGAGGGAAACAAAATGAACCGCCTTGGAGAAGCGATCGACCACGGTCAGGATGGTGTCACAGCCTTGGGAAACAGGAAGCCCCGTAATAAAGTCCATGGCAATGTGGGACCATGGGCGACTGGGAACGGGGAGGGGGTGCAGGAGACCTGCTGGAGGGCGATGCGAAGCCTTGCTCCGGGCGCAGGTGGTGCAGGCGGCTACAAACCCCCTGACATCCCTCCTGAGAGTGGTCCACCAGAACCTCCGGCTGATGAACTCCGCCGTCCGCCGCTCCCCGGGGTGACAAGCAAAGTGGCTGGAGTGGCCCCACTCCAACACCTGCGGGCGGACAGCAAGAGGCACAAACAACCGGTTACAGGGACCGTTACCTGGGTCTGGCTCGGCCTGCTGGGCCTGTCTCACCAGCGGCTCGATGGCCCAGGTGAATACACCCACCACCCGGGCTGAGGAAAGGATGGTGTCGGGGTTCTCCTTGACGGCAGGACCCTCCCCCGGGGACTGACGGGAGAGGGCGTCAGCTCTGACGTTCTTGGAGCCCGGACGGTAGGTGAGGGTGAAATTGAACCGGCTGAAGAAAAGGGCCCAGCGGGCCTGCCTGGAGTTGAGCCTCTTCGCCGTCCTCATGTAGGCCAGGTTCTTGTGATCCGACCACACAATGAACGGTAGCTCAGCTCCCTCCAACCAGTGTCTCCACTCCTCCAGGGCGGCGTGAACCGCCAACAGTTCCTTGTTGCCCACATCATAGTTCCTCTCAGCGGGTTCGAAACGCCGAGAGTAATAGGCACATGGGTGGACCCTGTGGTCCTCCTCTGACCGCTGTGAGAGAATGGCTCCGATGCCTGTGTCAGACGCATCTACTTCGACGACGTACTGCCTCGCCGGGTCGGGGTGGACGAGAACCGGGGCTGTGGTGAATAAGCTCTTGAGTCGGCGGAAAGCCGATTCCGCCTCAGGTGTCCACACGAATGGTCGAGAGGAGGAGGTGAGGGCGTTGAGGGGGGCAGCCACCTGGCTGAACCCCTTGATGAACCGCCGCACAAAGCCTGCAAAACCCAGGAAGCGCCTGAGCTGCGTGCGGTCTGTAGGGCGTGGCCATTCCTCCACCGCCTTGATCTTGGCGGGGTCTGCACGCATCTGTCCATCCTCCACCACGTTGCCGAGATACGTCACCGAGTTGGTGTGGAAGACGCACTTCTCAGCCTTCACATAGAGCCTGTTCTCCAACAGCCGTTGTAGCACCAGGCGGACGTGCTGGTGGTGTTCCTCCATGGACCTAGAGAAGATCAGGATGTCGTCCAGGTACACCACCACAAAGATGTCTAGCATGTCCCTCAGCACGTCATTCACCAGGCCTTGGAAAACTCCGGGGGCATTGGACAGACCGAACGGCATGACGCGGTACTCATAGTGGCCGAGATGGGTGTTGAAGGCCGTCTTCCACTCGTCACCCTCCCTGATCCTGACCAAGTGGTATGCGTTACGAAGGTCCAACTTGGTGAACACCCGGGCGTGCGTGAGTGGCTCGAAAGTGGAACTAAGAAGTGGCAGGGGGTACCTATTCTTCACCGTGATGTCGTTCAGTGCCCGATAGTCTATACAGGGCCTCAGGCCACCGTCCTTCTTAGCCACGAAGAAGAAGCCCGCTGCAAGGGGCGAAGACGACGGCCTTATAAGGCCTGAGGCTAGGGACTCAGCGATATAGTTGCGCATCGCCTCCCTCTCCGGCTGGGAGATGTTGTAGAGCCGCCTCTTAGGAAGGGCGGCCCCAGGAAGGAAGTCGATGGGACAATCATAAGGCCGGTGAGGGGGGAGTGAGAGGGCTCTGTCCTTACTAAACGCCAGAGAGAGGTTGTGATAAATGTGAGGCACCCCAGTGATATCTGGTGGAGAGGACACAGGCCTGGAACCGCTGGACGGAGACAAGGCGGAACGCAAACAGGTAGCGTGACAAGCTGTACTCCAGCCCAAAACCCGCCCAGATGCCCAGGAGATGTGAGGGTCATGCCTCTCCAGCCAGGGTCTACCCAACACTAGAGGCGCCGTGGGGGCGTGCAAAACAAAAAAACGAATGGATTTCCCGAAAGAGTGAGTGTGAGAAGGTCAGTAGCGTGCGTAATAGTACCCAAAGAATGCCCATCTATGGCCCGAGGAGAGAGGGTGCGATCTAAAGCCACCAAAGGGACACCCGCCTGTCGGGCTAGAGTTACATCCAGTAGACACTCGTCGGCACCCGAGTCAATGAGGGCGCCAACCGACAAGGTCTCCGTACCCCAGGCTAAGGTGGCCGGAAAAAGACGATTTAACGTACTAAGGGGCGGGGAAAGGGATGTCTTGCTCACCCGTATGCCCCTTACTGGCGAGCTTGGTCGTTTGGGCGGGTTGGGCAGGATCTGACATAATGTCCCTCCTTCCCACAGTAGAGGCACTGTTGGTGGGACATCCTGTACTCCTTTTGTCCTGCCGAAAGGTGGGATCGGCCAATCTCCATGGGCTCTCCGGGCCCGGACGTCGACCTGTCAACAGACAGCGCGTGCTGAAAAGGGGGCGTGGCCAAGCCCGCCGCGGACTGTGTGGCGGTCGCCGAGGCAGAGCGACCGGGAGCCGGGCAAAGGAACGAACGCTGGGCTCGGTCCAAACGGCGTTCACGCAGCCGTGAGTCCATTTGGAGTGCCAGTGTGATTAACTCTCTCAGCGTCTCCGGGCTGTCTCGAACGATGAGGTCCTTGACGGCGTCGCTCAAGCCCTTGCGATAGAGACAGAGGAGTGCTCTATCGTCCCAACCACTCTCTATTGCAAGGATCCGGAACTCCACCGTGAAATCGGCCACCGAGCGAGACCCCTGACGGCAAACTAGCAGCCGGCTTGCAGAATCCAGCCCGTCTAATGGATGGTCGAAGACCGCGCAAAACTCTTGCTTGAACAGGGGGTAATCGGTGGCATAACCCCCGTCGCTGTTCACCGCGGCTATCGCCCAGCTGAGAGCTCTGTCGGCAAGGAGGGACATCACAAAAGCAATCCTGGCCCCACCCGAGGAATACTTGGACGGCTGATGTGTGAACAGCAACTCACACTGAGCTATGAACCCCCGGCACTGGTTCAAATCGCCCCCGAACGATCTGGGGCTAACCAAGCTGGGCTCGGCGCAACCGACTGACCCTGCGGGGACATCGGGGCCAGCTGGGACGTAGGACGGACTGGTTCCCGGACCGGAACCTGGAGCTGGATAGGTGCTGACGGCTAACGCGTCCAGAGATCGCTGGATGGACGCTAGGGCTCCGGTCATAGCATCCACCTTGGCGGTGAGACTGGTGACCGTACTGACGGTAGTCTGCGACGTGTTCTCCAGCACCGCAATCTGGGACTGGACCGAGGGAAAAGCCTTTCCCAGTTCGGCCTGCAGTTGGGTAAGCTCGATGGCTTGTTCTGTTACAATCTTGCGTAACTCGGAAGGTGTCCCGTGCCCCGCTTCTGGGTTCCCGGCTTGGCTCATCTTTAGGCTTGGTTATTCTGTTAGACCCCAACGAGACCGAGGAACCAAATGTGCCAAAGAACCCAGAAGTAGCGAGACACGGACACTCAAAGCAAAGGAAAAAAATGTCTTTACTGTAATCTCCAACATCAAAAACATAAACTAGGCAGGGTTGGACAGGATACTTGGCGAGGTAGGAGCTGGAACACGCAGTCTCTCGTGACAGTGGTTCACAATAACCAAGCGCCCGACGTCGGTCCTCGGCAGCCTAAAGAAGGGTAGATCCCAGGTGTTAATTAGTCTCAGTAGGCCTGATTATGATGGGCAACACCTGGGATCGATTAGAGCGTGGGGGGAGGCACAACAATCTGTTGTTGATGCTGATGCCAGCACCAGCAACATTACCTTGTTAATCACTTCAATCAGCTAACGCCGTTAGCTGTTAGTAAGTCTGGCTTTTAAAGAATAAAAGAGCAAAAGACAGATACATCTATCTTACTTCAGGAAGGGCAGTTAAAAATAAGTCACTCGCTCAGTCACTCACTCCCTCACTCACTCGCTCACTCCCTCGCTCACTCACACACTCACTCCCTCGCTCGCTCGCTCACTCCCTCACTCACTCACTCCCTCACTCACTCGCTCACTCCCTCGCTCACTCACACACTCACTCCCTCGCTCGCTCGCTCACTCCCTCACTCACTCACTCACTCACTCAATAAAAATGATGTTTTGATACTATCCTTTATCAGGGCAATACAATTAAAAGGGAAATATGTTTTTTCATAGGAATTTGGGGGATATTCACTATATAATATTATATATTCTAATATAATATATTCGACGTTCCATTCAGAACGTCACACGATGGCACCCGAACCACACATGAAGGCAACACGAAGATCTTGAATTTTTATAGTAGTTTATACCCGCAGGACACACAAAGGCCACACGATGGCTACACAACGTCTTATTGAGAGTACGATGCGTTCGAACTCGGTCACAAAGTCGTCACGTGACCTCCCGATGGTACAAAACCTTCGGCCAACCGTGGGAAATTAAATTGCTGAACGGAGATTATCGGCAGCAGAACACAGTACATTTAAACTTTATTTCTAATTTAATTCAACTTTAATTCAACTTTAACATGCCACCCAAGGCAGGGAGAGGCAGGGGAAGAAGCTGGCTGGTAAATACAGAACTCAGAAGAGGAAAGCAGAGGAAACAGAGGATTTAGAGGTCCAATAAGATAGCACTGAGTCTCCAACCAGAGAGAGAAAGGGGAGGAAATCCAAGAAAGATGTCAGTCCTTGTCCAAGTAAAACTCAATAGTGGTCCCCAGAGGGTTCCAGGTCTCCTCAGTGGGCTGAAAGGTCTCCTCAGCAGTCTAGGAGGTCTCCTTTTATATGTCCATGTTACCATGACATGGCGAAAAATGCCCGATGGCACAGATGATCACACGAAGATGACACGATTTGACAAGATGCCCTCACGATGGCCTTACGAAGGGCAAAATGGACACACAAATTCAACACGAAAATGAACCTTTGCAAAGTCCTTCGGCAATTTTTTGGCATGCCAAAGTTTTGCCACCGCTCACGAAATTGCTGCCGGAGCCTGAGAAACTCCACTGGCGGTCATACGATGGCTTAAGATGCCCTCACGAATGGCCCGATGTGTTTACGATCAAAGCCGAATTTGAACATTTCCTTTATCGTGTCAGTGTCTGGTGTCAATTTCAGGACAGTGTGACAGGGGCATTCCCCCAAGGCTTCCCAGAACACTAGAATTGTCTAAACAAGATACAAGATTTTTATTGGCCATTTGTAACGTGTAAAGTAAAGTACATAGGAATGCTTTACTCCCCCATTCCCTCCCGCAGTATACATCTTAAAAACAACACCATAAAAAATTTAATAAAAAAAATTAAATAAAAAAAAAATCGTAGTTGAAACGACTGCTAGTGCCTTGGTTTGGTGAGTTGAGCATATCTGTGACAAAGACGCCAACTATGCTATATATATATATATATATATATGAATATACAATGACAAAGTGGTGCAGTCTGTGCTTTTGTTTTACCTTGTCTCGGATGCACTCTATTGCTTTTTCAGTCAGGTTCAAATCCATGAATGTGTCTTGCAATGATGTGCAAAGCCATAGTGTAGCAATTGGTGTTAGTAGTTATTGGTTAGGAGAGGTACTACAGGTGAATACAGGTGAATACAGGTGAATACAGGTGAATACAGATGAATACAGGTAAATACAGGTAAATACAGGTGAATACAGGTAAATACAGGTAAATACAGGTAAATACAGGTGAAAACAGGTGAAAACTGGTAAAAACTGGTGAAAACAGGTAAATACAGGTAAATATAGGTAAATATAGGTAAATACAGGTAGGTAAATACAGGTTAATACAGGTTAATACAGGTTAATACAGGTAAATACAGGTGAATACACTAACAGAAAATCCTGTCCTATCAGAATGAAGAATGACCTGATTAATATAATATTTTCAATATATAATATATCATTTTATGTTTGTTTCTTCCCCCATTAATTGATTATTGTTTTTTTTCTTAATGTGATCAAAACATAATTGGTTGGTAATCTATAGATTATTTTGTCCAAAAACAATTTCTGACAGTTAATTGTTAAAAATAATAATAATAATAATAATACTAATAATAATAATAATAATAATAATACCGCATCAAATGAACATCGATCCATTTAAAAAAAAAATTAGAATCAGGCGGCTTTACCTACAATGAGTGAGTGAGTGAGTGTGTGAATATCAGACACTATTACAAGATACAAGATACAATGGAGACATTGAGGAGACACTCAGCATCCATTCAGTGTGTGAATGAGCGAGCGAGCAAGTGACGGAGAGCAGGACAGAGAGGAGGGAGTGAGTGTGTGAGTGAGTGAGTGAGTGAGTGAGTTTGTAAAAGTTTGTAAAGAAGTAAGCTTCATTCATTCATTTTTGCCTGAAGTCTATCTATGACCTTGAGACACCGGTGTTTTAACCTTCGGAATACCATTGTACCATCCCCTCTGTCCTGCTCACTCACTCACTCACTCACTCACTCACTCACTCACTCACTCACTCACTCAGTGAGTGAGTGAGTGACGGAGAGTCGATGTGGTCCTCGATACTCCTTGACTGTGTTTGTGGGACTGATTTTGTGTTTGTTTTTCGTATTGTGGGCTAGCATCACTTCCATAGCAGTGTGAGTGAGTGTTGACATGGCAACGGACATGCTGTTCTGTTCTGGCTGATCTGTTGTTAGCCATGCCGCTAAAAACGAGCTGCATTTGTAAAATAAACAGTTAACAGTTATCAGTTAACATCAGTTCAATTTGAAAACTATTTTGTGAGGCTTGTAAAATATAGTGATATGGAATCAAAATGTTTGTGGTGGTGTTTCACCACATCTGTGGAATGTGTGGAAACATTTTGTGTGAACACAACATTCATGTGTGAATGCGTGAATTCAATGTGTGAATTCAATGCTGTGCTAGCTACAGATGTGCTAACAGATTACAAATGTGCTAACATTTTGTGTAACAAATGGAAAAAGGTTAATTTCCAATGTGTGAATGCACAAAGAGAATTTGCATAACCATCGTGGCATAGTTACACATCAGGTTTGCAGGTAGAAATCCATCAGTTTGAGGGTTCACACCCAGCTACGAATCAAATCTAAAAGTACAAACGCAAACAAACTTACGGGTACAAATGCTGCTTTCGTCCCACATTTGACTTCTGCTTCTGCCTGAATAACGAATCAAGTCAAGTCAAGTCAAGTCAAGTTTATTGGGGGATGCCCTAGATTAACATATCATTTGACTATCTAATCTGGAATAATTCTTCTTCTTCTTCTTCTTCTTCTTGTTCTTCTTCTTCTTCTTCTTCTTCTTCTTGTTCTTGTTCTTCTTCTTCTTCCTCTTCTTCTTCTTCTTCTTCTTGTTCTTGTTCTTGTTCTTCTTCTTCTTCTTCTTCTTCTTCTTCTTTCCTGGTGCATGCTGGGATTTTCGGAGGGTAAAAGAGAGAGAGGAGCGAGACGTTTGTCGTCATATTTACCGTTTATTTCTTGTGTAATGGGTTTAATTTAACATCGTTTATAGGTGGTAGTTTGTTTTGCGTTACTTTTCGTGCTTTTGGGTGGTGTGTGTGGGGTGTTTGTGTGGGCTTCTCCTGCCGGCGTCTCGCCGGCCGGCGTCTGACGGCGTCATGGTAAATGGAGACTTTGCCAAGCTCACGCGGAAGCATGGCATTAAGATCTCCGCCAGCTTCGCGTGCACTGTGGAGGAGATCGGGCTGGCCGTGGGGGAGAAGGTCGGACACGGAAGTATCAAGTCCTTGGCGCGGATGAACAGCGCGGTGGTGATCTTTCTGGATCAGGTGGAGAAGGTGAACTGCGTCATCGAGACGGGCATCACGGTGAGAGAGTTGTTTGTACAGGTGCAGCCGCTGATGCTGCCCGCAACCAAAATTATTCTGTCAAATGTTCCCCCCTTCATAACTGATGAGTTCCTCAGTAGAGAACTGTCCAGGCATGGTCAACTTGTTTCTCCTATGAAAAAGATGCTGTCTGGATGTAAGTCTCAGTTACTGAAACACGTAGTGTCTCACCGTAGACAGGTGTTTATGATACTGAACAATTGGAATGCGGAGCTTAACCTCCGCTTTCACGTTAAAGTAGATGATTATGACTACGTGATTTTTGCAACTTCATCGGTTATGAAGTGTTTTGGTTGTGGGGAAGAGGGGCACACCGTGAGTGCCTGTCCGAAGCGCGGGGACCCGGCTCCGCCTGGTCCGGATGACGCGCCGGCGGGGCCGTCTAACGCGCTGCCGGCGGGGCCGTCTAACGCGCCAGCGGCGGGGTCGTCCGCCGCTGCGCCAGGCCCACCCGCGGCTGTTGCGCCGAAACCGCCCGTGGCTGCGCCGGGGCGGACTGCCGCGCCAGCGGCTGATGCGCCGGTTGCAATGGAGCAGCAGGTGGCTGCTGCTGAGGGAGGGGTGCCTCCCACTGCGGCGGCCGCTGCTGCTGACGGCAGCGCTGCTCCTGAGCAGTCGGCGGTGGCGCGCGGTGTGACGTCTCAGACGCGGAGCGGGCGCGGGCGAGGGCGGGGTATACAGCGCGTTTCTGGTGACGTGTCCGGCTTGGGGGACTGTGGTGTTGCACAAGGTGAGGGTGTAGGTGGTTACGTTCAGGAGGATGAGGTGGTGGTTTTGTGTGAAGCAGAAGAAAAGGGGGATGGGGGAAATAAAGATAAAAAAAAAAAAAAAAGGGTGAACCCCCTGAGATAAGCAATGAACAACAAGGTGATTTGGCAAAAGAAAGTGTAGAGACAGGTGAAGTCAGTAAAACACAGGAGGAAGATATGGAGAGTGAAATATATATGGGAAAATCAGGAGAGGAGCAGAAAACATGGGGGGAGCGGGTGGAGGTTGCTGAGATGGAGGAAGAGGAGGCGGCAACAGAAATGATAAATAAAAAAAGACTGCTACTAAACGCAGGAGTAATAAAATAAATGCATCAACCGTTGCAAAGAGCAGTAAAGTGGAGAGTGAGGGAAAGGAAGGAAGAGAGCAAGGACAGGCGGAGGAGAGCTGGGATGATTGTGTGTCTGACAGCAGCGATGTGCCAGGTGTTTTGAGCAGTAGCCAACAAAAAAAAATGTACACGGCTGAGATGATAAAAAATTACCTGGTGCAGACAAAAAACCAACATAATGTGGCAGTAGAGAAATATTTCCCAGATTTGGCCAGTTTCTGTGCATCAGCAAGTTTCCATATGAACCGAAGGGGGCTGTCTGTCTTGGACGAGCTGGAGATATTTAGGCTCAAAAGAATGGTGACCAAAATAAGGAGGCAAATGGGTAGCGGTTAGTTCAGAAAACTCAATGCGTGTGTTTAATTTATTTGTTTTTATTTTATTTTATCTTTAATATCTCACTCTTAATGGACGCTTTTAGAGTAGGAAGCTTGAACGTAAACGGAGCCAGAGAGGAAAGGAAGAGGGCTCTAATTTTTCAAACCGCAAAAATAAAACATGTCGATCAGCGATGTTTTTAATGAGACGGACTGGAAGAAGGAGTGGGAGGGGGAAGTCATTTTAAGCCACAACACCTCTCTCAGTGGGGGGGTGGGCTTCCTCTCCAAGTCTTTTAAGCCTGTCTCACTGGAGGTCGAGCATTTTATCAATGGGAGGTTGCTTTTAATAAAAGCACGGTTTGCAGTTTACAGTGGTTTTTGTAAATGTCTATGCTCCAACAAACGGTACAGAGAGGAAGGTGTTTTTACTCAAAGTTAATGATGTTTTAAACGGTTGTATTCTTGGTTTTATTCTTGGGTGGGGATTTTAATTGTACAGAAAATGCTTTTTTAGATCGCAACCATGCAGAGCCGCATCCAGCATCCCAGCATGCTCTGAGGTAGCTGGTCCACTCCCACGGCCTGGTGGATGTATGGAGAAGGATGCATGCAGACAACAGGCAGTACACCTGGTCCCACATCAGGGAAAATATAATTTCTTCAGCTAGGTTAGATCATTTTTATTGTTTTAAGCATCATTTTAACACTTTTAAATTGTGCAGTATATCACCTGCTGGTTTTATGGATCATTCTTTGCTTTTATGTGATGTTTTTATTAGAAATGTTTTACCCAGAAGTGCATATTGGCATTTTAACTCGGTTTTAACATTTGATAAACATTTTAAAGAGGCCCTTATTTATTTTTGGAGTGTTTTTAGGCAGAGGAAGGGAGATTTTAGCAGTCTTAGGCAGTGGTGGGACCGAGATAAGATTACAGCACACCCTCACGTCACACAAGACATCATTAGGTCTATGAAAGACCTGGAGAGTGATATAGTGGAACTAGAAACAATACGTGAGACCACAGGAGATCGAGGATATATTGAAATCCTCAAAGAGAAAAAGATGGCTTTAGCCAACCTGCTGGATGTAAAAGTTCAGGGTGCACTAGTGAGGTCCCGGTTTTTAAACATAAATGAGATGGATGCTCCCACTAGCTTCTTCTTCGGCCTGGAAAAAAAGAATGGGCAGAGGCGAGAGATCCACTCACTGCTGTCAGGCACAGGGCAGGAAATAACAGAGCCAAGCCAGATCAGGAGGCGAGCTGTGAGTTTTTATTCCACCCTATACACCAGTGAGTATGAGGAGGGGGAAACTCTGTCCGAGGGGTTCTGTAATGGACTACCTCAGGTCTCCGAGGAGGCCAACTCACAGCTCGAAGGGCCGTTAACGATCCAGGAGTTGCAGACTGCCCTGCAAGGCATGCAGGGACGGCGGGCTCCTTGTATTGATGGCCTCTCCGTGGAGTTTTACAGAGCCTACTGGGACGTCTTGTCAAATGACCTTCTAGACGTTTTTAATGAGTCTGGCCTCTGGCTCTATGCCAGTGTCCTGCAGGAGAGCGGTGATCACACTGCTACCAAAAAAAGGAAACGTGCAGGACATCAAGAACTGGCGCCCTGTGTCTCTGCTGTCTGTGGATTACAAACTTCTGTCCAAGGCTTTGGCCACCAGGCTGGGGAGGGCTGTGGAGCAGGTCATCCACCGGGACCAGACCTACTGTGTGCCCGGCAGGTCCATGGTGGACAATATCCACCTAATTCGAGATGTTTTGGAGGTCTCCAGCTCATTGGACATTAATACTGGTCTGATTTCTCTAGATCAGGAAAAGGCATTCGACCGCGTTGAGCACAGCTTCCTCTGGAAAGTAATGGAGAAGTTTGGGTTCAGCGCTGGTTTCATAGCCAAGATCAAGGTGTTGTATAATAACATTGAGAGTGTGCTGAAGTTCAACGGTGGGTTGTGTGCTCCTTTTAGAGTGTGTAGAGGGGTCCGGCAGGGCTGTGCTCTGTCTGGCATGCTCTATGCACTCTCCCTAGAACCCCTCCTCAACAAAATACGCTCGAAACTGCAAGGGCTGTTTTTACCTGGTTTTAATGGAAACATGGTTTTATCAGTGTATGCAGATGATGTCGTTGTTTTTGTTAGGGACCAGAATGACATAGACAGTTTAGTTGACATCGTGAGGGAGTTTAGTTCAGCATCGGCAGCGAGGGTGAATTGGATGAAAAGTGAGGCCCTCACTGTTGGTGAGTGGAGTGGCGGTCTCCCAGTTCTTCCCCAGAACATGGTCTGGAGAAAATATGGTTTTAAGTACCTGGGTGTGTTCTTGGGGAAGGGAATTGTAGTCCTGAAGAACTGGGAGGACGTCATGGAAAAGATAGAGGGAAAGCTTTCCAAGTGGAAATGGCTGCTCCCTCAGATGTCTTTTAAAGGTAGAGTGTTGGTTTTAAATAACCTTGTGGCATCTCAACTGTGGCACCGTCTTACCTGTGTGGACCCTCCCTCAAGGCTACTAGCCCAAATACAAAAAAAATCGGTGGATTTATTTTGGGAGGGTCTACACTGGGTGCCACAGGGGGTGCTGTTTTTATCTAGAGAGGAGGGGGGACAGGGCCTTATCCACCTGGCCAGCCGAATGGCCACTTTTAGGATACAATTTTTACAGAGATATCTGACCGGCCCGGCTGATTTGGTGTGGAGAGATGTGAGCAGCTGCATTCTCAGACGCGTGAGTAACCTGGGGCTGGATGCTGCTCTGTTTTTAACAGATTTAAACATCTTAAAGTTAAGTGGGCTACCTCCTTTTTATCAGGGTGTTTTTAAGTCTTGGGCCCTTTTTAACCATAAAAGGTGTCCAAAGACTGACTCTCTGTACTGGTTGTTGAGAGAGCCTCTGATTCACAAAGCCAGGTTGGACGTCAGCAGCAGCGAAACACCCGGCCTGACGGTGGCGCTGTGCCGATCCAAGACCCTGTGCCTTCAGCAGCTGGTGGATGCAGTGGGGCCGGAGCTGAGCGATGCCCAGGCCCTGGTCTCTCTGCTGGGTCTGCACTCTGTCCGGGTGGCCCAGAGGATTCTGCTGCTCTGGAGCCAGATCCTCTGCCCTGAGGAAAAAGGACTGCTAAGGAGCTACGGACAGGGAGGTGCCAGGCCAGACCCAGCAGACCCTTTCCCGGAGATCTACCTGAGCCCAGGGCTCGGAGAACTGACCGGCCCCCTGCTCCAGGTCGCAAATTCTGGAAAGATGACAATACACAGAGCTGATAAGAGAACAATTTACATGAACATTGTAAAAACGACCAATAAGAATGTGCTGAAGGACAGGGCCTCCACTGTGTGGAGCACCAGACTGGGTGCAGGAAGCGGACCAGGCCCACAGTGGAGGATTGTATACAAACCTCCAGTGGAGAATTTTACACGGTGCCATTGCCTGCAATTCCTTTATCTCCACTATTAATCCTGCTGTTTTTAACGTGTCCATTTTGTGGTTTTAGAGAGACTGTTTTCCATGTTTTTACAGAGTGCAAGAGACTCACGGGTTTCTTCTCTCTTTTAACATGGGTTTTTAATCTTTTTGGTATAGTTTTTACCGAGAGTGTTTTTATCATGGGAGCTCCAGACAAAAAAGCAAATAAAGAAAAGTGGCAGCTCCTGAACTACCTCTCGGGTGAAGCGAAAATGGCCATTTATTTGAGTAGGAAAAACAGAATAGAAAATAGGAAAGGGGAAGAGGCAAAAGCGATCTGGCTGTGCAACATAAGAGCCAGACTCTGGTTAGAGCATCGCTTTTATAAACATGTTGGGGATCTGGATGCTTTTAAACAGCGGTGGTGTCACGAAGACATTGTGTGTTCTGTTGTGGATGAGGATTTGCACTTTGCACAAGTTTTTAAGACCTAGGTTTTAATGTACTATTTTGAGTGATTCGTTTTTCTTTGTTGGTCTGTTGTTGTTTTTTTATTTTTTTATTTTTGTTTTTTGTTTTTGCACAATGAAGCACTTTATTTGATCACAATTGATCTATTGTAAATAAAGTGTTTTTGAAAAAGTCTTCTTCTTCTTCTTCTTCTTCTTCTACTTCTTCTTCTTCTTCTTCTTCTTCTTCTTCTTCTTCTTCTTCTTCTTCTTCTTCTTCTTCTTCTTCTTCTTCTTCTTCTTCTTCTTCTTCTTCTTCTTCTTCTTCTTCTTCTAGTGTGGAGATCACCCCACACACCTGTACCTTGGTCTGTCTGGTCTCTTCCTCTCAGTTGGATGTGCCTGGTAAACCTCCCTCGGGATGCAACCAGGAAGCATCCTTACTAGATGCCCGAACCACCTCAACTGGCTCCTTTCTACACAAAGGAGCAGCGGCTCTACTCCAAGTCTCTCACGGGTGACTGAGCATCTCACACCTATCCCTAACGGAGATGTTGATCTTCCTCCCCTGAGAAAACTAATTTCGAGCCAGAAAGTGTGTGGTGTCCTATTGCTGGAGCCTGGATCCTATACAGTCACAAGCTGCTGCTGGTGTCTCTGGAAGCAGACGTTGATCCCCTCCTACAGACACCTACTTGGGATGATAGGCGACAGTATAGCTCAGGAGGGTTGCTGGTTCGATTCCCCCGGCTCCTCCTCTTCCTCCAAGCAAAAACTGGTCGAGGTGTCCTTGAGCAAGACCTAACCCTAACCCCTAACTGCTCCTGACGTGCTGACTGTCTGTCTGTCTCCTTGCACGGGTGACTGACTCCGCCCTCGGTGCTTGAATGAATGAATGTGTGTATGAATGGGTGAATGTGAGGCATGACCTGTAGTAAAGTGCTTTGGATAAAAGCAGCTATATAAAAGCATTGACTATGATATGAAATGAAATCGAGGATATGACAGTGTCTGCTTTGTGTGCTTCAACGATTGACCTCAACTGTAGAGCTAGCCCCATTAGGACGTGTAGAGCTAGCCCCATTAGGATGTGTAGAGCTATTCCCATTAGGATGTGTAGAGCTAGCCCCATTAGGATGTTTAGAGCTAGCCCCATTAAGATATGTATAGCTAGCCCCATTAAGATGTGTAGAGCTAGCCCCATTAGGACGTGTAGAGCTAGACCCATTAAGATATGTATAGCTAGCCCCATTAAGATGTGTAGAGCTAGCCCCATTAAGATGTGTAGAGCTAGCCCCATTAAGATGTGTAGAGCTAGCCTCATTAGGATGTTTAGAGCTAGCTCCATTAGCACATGTAGAGCTAGCCATGTTAAGATGTGTAAAGCTAGCCCCATTAGGATATGTAGAGCTAGCCATGTTAAGATGTGTAGAGCTAGCACCATTAGGATGTGTAGAGCTAGCCCCATTAAGATATGTAGAGCTAGCCCCATTAGGACGTGTAGAGCTAGCCCCATTAAGATATATAGAGCTAGCCCCATTAGGACATGTAGAGCTAGCCCCATTAGGATGTGTAGAGCTTTCCCTATTAGGATGTGTACAGCTAACCCCATTAGAATTTGTAGAGCTAGTGTCACTAGTGCACCACGGATAATGTCCTAATCCATGCAACCACACAGTGCAAGCGGGTAGCTACATAGGATACACTCTCCAGTGGGCTAGCTATCATACCGATCTCCAATATCACTCCAACAAGCAAGCACGGAGGCGGTGAATAAGAGTATAAAAATCTTTATTAAACACATAGGGGGTTCCCAATATAATTCATAAAATACAGTACTATTAAACCTATAAAACTACACTGTGCGTGGGGCTGCCTCTGGGACTACAGGCTAGGCTATAAGGGGCCCTGCTCCCGGTGGTCTCCCCACCCTGCTAGTTCCTCCCCCGGTATCCGGTTCCCCCCCCCCTCGTCAGGCGGTACACTGCACACGTAGGGGTGACACTACAAACTGGCACACTACACACGTAGGGGTGACACTGCAACCAAGGAAAAAATAAAGGCTCTTAGCCAACTACACACGTGCCCTATTAATTCAGGGTGACCCTACAATCAGGCACACTACACACGTAGGGGTGACACTGCAACCAAGGAAAAATAAGCCAACTACACGCGTGTTCTTAAAAAGGGGGGGGGGGGTACTACTAATACTGGGGACGTGGCCCTATCTGGGCGGTAGGCCTATGGATCAAGCCCCCCTTCCCCTAACCCTGTCCCTAACACCGCTATACTAAGCTAACTACACTATGTGGCCTGTAGCCCATAAACAGGGAACAAAGTGCCTAGGGCGCAACAGTGTTGCCGATCCGTCTCCTCGGATCGGCCAAAAAAAAGGAAATGTCTCTGCTCCCCAGCTGCGTAAAAACAAACCCCCAGTGGGGATACCTAGCGTCAGGCTAACCTGGCGCGCTCTCAAGCGTCCTCTCCTCTCTAGCCCCATTACGATTTGTAGAGCTAGCCCCATTAGCATGTGTAGAGCTAGCCCCATTACGATGTGTAGAGCTAGCCCCATTAGGATGTGTAGAGCTAGCCCCATTAGGGTGTGTAGTCAAGTCAAGTCAAGTCAAGTTTATTGTCACTTCACAGTTTACAGTTTAGTATAAAGCAGTGATGTGAAAATCTTGTGTGCAATACCCGACGACAGACAGCAGTTATAAAATAAGATAAAATAAAAATAGATAAAAATAGAATAAAAATAGAATAAAGAATATAAAATAAAAATAAAAAATGCAATTTATAAAATGCAAAAATCAGCACAGAAAAGAGCAATATGTATATATAAATCAATGTAATAAAATATACATTGTTATATGTTATACGCCCTTGTTCAGCAGCCTGATGGCCTGACTGTGGAAGCTATCTCTAAGCCTATTTGTACGACACTTGATACTGCGGTATCGCCTGCCTGACGGTAATAGTGAGTACAGTTCGTGGCTGGGGTGGGCAATGTCTTTTATAATTCGTTTGGCCTTGGCCACGCACCGCTGGTTGTAAATGTCCAGGAGGGAGGGGAGCTCACCTCCAACGATATACTGGGCCGTCCGCACCACCCTTTGAAGCGCTCTGCGCTCGAGTGCCGTGCAGTTCCCGTACCAGGCGGTGATACACCCTGTAAGAACACTCTCGATGGTGCCGTTGTAGAATGTTCTCAGGATGTGGGGGCCCATGCTGAATTTCTTCAGACGCCTGAGAAAATACAGGCGTTGTTGGGCCCTTTTCACCACGTTTGTGGTGTGCGTGGACCATGTGAGGTCCTCGGAGATGTGCACGCCGAGGAACTTGAAGCTGCTGACCCTCTCTACTGCAACGCTGTCGATGGAGATAGGGCTGTGCTCTCCCCTCTGCCTCCTGAAGTCCACGATCAGCTCCTTGGTCTTCTTGACGTTGAGGGCGAGGCTGTTCTCCTGGCACCACTGCTCCAGCGATCCGACCTCCTCCCTGTAGGCTGTCTCGTCGTCGCCGGCGATCAGGCCCATCACTGTCGTGTCATCAGCAAACTTGACGATGACGTTGGAGCTGTGCATAGCCATGCAGTCGTGGGTGTAGAGGGAGTAGAGGAGAGGGCTCAGCACGCATCCCTGGGGGGCTCCCGTGTTGAGGGTCAGTGGCTCTGATGTGGTGCTGCCCATCCTCACCACCTGGCGGCGGTCCGACAGGAGGTTCAGTATCCAGCTGCACATGGATGGGGGTACGCCTAGACCTCTCAGCTTGGTGTCGAGCTTGGCAGGAACTATTGTGTTGAATGCTGAGCTGTAGTCCACAAACAGCATTCGCACATAACAGTTCTTTCCCTCCAGGTGGGAAAGGGCAGTGTGGAGGGCCATGGCAATTGCGTCGTCCGTGGATCTATTTTGACGATATGCAAATTGCCATGGGTCCAGCGTGGTAGGTAACACGGAGCAAATAAAGTCCTTGACCAACCTCTCGAAGCATTTGCTAACGATCGAGGTGAGGGCCACAGGTCTGTAGTCATTCAGGCATGTTACCTTAGTTTGTTTAGGGACAGGCACGATGGTGGATATCTTGAAGACCGCGGGGACAACAGCCTGGGACAGGGAGAGGTTGAAGATGTCTGCAAAGACTCCTGCCAACTGGTCTGCGCATGCTCTGAGGACGCGGCCCGGGATGTCGTTGGGGCCTGCCGCCTTACGGATGTTCAGCCGCTTAAAGCCTCCCCAGTCGGTGCTGGCTTCGGCGGGCCGCTTCCTCCGGCGACGCTTGCGTGTAATCGTGCCCAAGATGGACGGAGATAATCCAGCTGTGACTTCGGGCGGGACGTCCGAGTCGAAAGAATGAAAAAACTCCGGTAGGCGGCGAGCGACTGTCGATCTGATCTCCCGAAGTGTGCAAAAGTTATAAGTGAACTTGCTGCTAACATCCTGAACTAAAATAGTTGCGATAAAAAGAATAAATAACAAAAAACTGCGTCGTCGTGCGGGAGCTCGCGACACGGCAGCCATCTCGTACGGCGCCATACTCCATACGTAGATACATACTCCATCCGTAGAGCTAGCCCCATTAGGATTTGTAGAGCTGGCCCCATTAGGATGTGTAGAGCTAGCCCCATTAGGGTGTGTAGAGCTAGCCCCATTAGGATGTGTGGACCTATTCTCATTAGGATGTTTAGAGCTAGCCTTATTAGGATGTGTCGACCTAGCCCCATTAAGATGTGTAGAGCTAGCCCCATTACGATGTGTAGAGCTAGCCCCATTAGGATGTGTAGAGCTAGCCCCATTAGGGTGTGTAGAGCTAGCCCCATTAGTATTTGTAGAGCTGGCCCCATTAGGATGTGTAGAGCTAGCCCCATTAGGGTGTGTAGAGCTAGCCCCATTAGGATGTGTCGACCTATTCTCATTAGGATATTTAGAGCTAGCCCCATTAGGATGTGTAGAGCTAGCCCCATTAGGATTTGTAGAGCTGGCCCCATTAGGATGTGTAGAGCTAGCCCCATTAGGGTGTGTAGAGCTAGCCCCATTAGGATGTGTCGACCTATTCTCATTAGGATGTTTAGAGCTAGCCCCATTAGGATGTGTAGAGCTAGCCCCATTAAGATGTGTCGACCTAGCACCATTAAGATGTGTAGAGCTAGCCCCAAAAGGATGTGTAGAGATAGCCCCATTAGGATAGTAGAGCTAGTCCCATAACATTGTGTAGAGCTATTCCCATTAGGATTTGAAGAGCTAGCCCCATTAGGATGTGAAGAGCTAGCCCCATTAAGATGCGTAGAGCCAGCCCCATTAGGAGGTGTAGAGCTAGCCCCATTAGGATGTGTCGACCTATTCTCATTAGGATGTTTAGAGCTAGCCCCAATAGGATGTGTAGAGCTAGCCCCATTAGGATGTGTAGACTTAGCCCCAATAAAATATGTGGAGCTAGCCCCATTAGGATGTCTCGACCTAACACCATTAAGATGTGTAGAGCTAGCCCCATTAGGGTGTGTAGAACTAGCCCCATTAGGATTTGTAGAGCTGGCCCCATTAGGATGTGTAGAGCTAGCCCCATTAGGGTGTGTAGAGCTAGCCCCATTAGGATGTGTGGACCTATTCTCATTAGGATGTTTAGAGCTAGCCTTATTAGGATGTGTCGACCTAGCCCCATTAAGATGTGTAGAGCTAGCCCCATTACGATGTGTAGAGCTAGCCCCATTAGGATGTGTAGAGCTAGCCCCATTAGGATGTGTAGAACTAGCCCCATTAGGATGTGTAGAGCTATTCCCATTAGAATGTGTAGAGCTAGCCCCATTAGGATGTGTAGAGCTAGACACATGAGGACTTGTCAAGCTAGCCCCATTAGGAAGTGTAGAGCTAGCCCCAATAGAACGTGTAGAGCTTGCCCCGTTAAGATATGTCGAGCTAGCCCCATAAATCTCTGTAGAGCTAGCCCCATTAGGATGTGTAGAGCTAGCCCAATTAGGATGTGTAGAGCTATTCCAATTAGGATGTGTAGAGGTAGCCCCATTAAGATATCTAGAGCAAGCCCCATTAGGATGTGTAGAGCTACCCCATTAGGATGTATAAAGCTAGTTCCATTAGGATGTGTAGAGCTAGCCCCATTAGGATGTGTAGAGCTAGCCCCATTAGGATGTGTAGAGCTATCCCCATTAAGATATATAGAGCCTGCCCCATTAAAATGTGTAGAGTTAGCCCCATTAAGATGTGTAGAGCTAGCCCAATTAGGATGTGTAGAGCTAGCCCCATTAGAATGTGTAGAGCTTGCCCCATTAGGATAGGATGTGTAGAGCCAGCCCCATTAGGATGTCTGGAGCTAGCCCCATTAGGGTGTGTAGAGCTAGCCCCATTAGGATGTGTAGAGCTAGCCAAAGAAGGATATGTAGAGAAAGCCCCAATAGGATGTGTAGAGATAGTCCCATTAGGATCTATAGAGCTAGCCCCATTAAGATCTGTACAGCTAGCCCCATTAGGACATGTAGAGCTAGCCAAAGAAGGATATGTAGAGAAAGCCCCAATAGGATGTGTAGAGATAGTCCCATTAGGATCTGTACAGCTAGCCCCATTAGGATGTGTAGAGCTAGCCCCATTAGGGTGTGTAGAGCTAGCCCCAATAGGATGTGTAGAGCTAGCCCCATTAGGATGTTTAGAGCTAGCCCCAAAAGGATGTGTAGCTCTAGTCCCACAAGAATGTGTAGAGCTATTCCTATTAGGATGTGTAGAGCTAGCCCAATTAAGATGTGTAGAGCAAGCCCTATTAAGATATGTAAAGCTAGCCCCATTAGGATGTGTGGACCTATTCTCATTAGGATGTTTAGAGCTAGCCTTATTAGGATGTGTCCACCTAGCCCCATTAAGATGTGTAGAGCTAGCCCCATTACGATTTGTAGAGCTAGCCCCATTAGGATGTGTAGAGCTAGCCCCATTAGGGTGTGTAGAGCTAGCCCCATTAGGATTTGTAGAGCTAGCCCCATTAAGATCTGTACAGCTAGCCCCATTAGGACATGTAGAGCTAGCCAAAGAAGGATATGTAGAGATAACCCATTAACATGTGTAGAGCTAGCCCCATTATGATGTGTAGAGCTAGCCCCATTGGGATGTAGAGAGCTAGCCCCATAAGGATATGTAAAACTAGCCCCAATAGGATGTGTAGAGCTAGACCCATTAGGATGTTTGGAGCTAGCCCAATTAGGATGTGTAGAGCTAGACCCATTAGGATGTTTGGAGCTAGCCCAATTAGGATGTGTAGAGCTAGCCCCATTAGGATGTGTAGAGCTAGCCCAATTAGGATGTGTAGAGCTAGCCCCAATAAGATGTGTAGAGCTAGCCCCATTAGGATGTTTAGAGCTAGCCCCATCAAGATATGTAGGGCTAGCCCCATTACAATGTGTAGAGCTAGCCCCATCAAGATAGGTAGAGCTAGGCCATTAGAATGTGTAGAGCTAGCCCCATTAGGATTGGTAGAGCTAGTCCAATAAGGATGTGTAGAGCTTGCCCCATTAGGATGTGTAGCACTAGCCCCTTAATGATGTGTAAAGCTAGCCCCATTAGGATGTGTAGAGCTAGCCCCATTAGCATGTGTCGACCTAGCCACATTAGGATGTGTAGAGAGCCCCAATAAGATGTGTACAGCTAGACCCTATAGGATGTCTCGACTTAGCCCCATTAGCATGTGTAAAGCTAGCCCCAATAAGATGTGTAGAGCTAGCCCCATTAGGATGTGTAGAGCTAAGCCCCAATAAGATGTGCAGAGCTAGCCCCATTAGGATATGTCGACCTAGCCGCATTAGGATGTGTAGAGCTAGACCCAATAAGATGTGTAGAGGTAGCCCCATTGGGATATAGAGAGCTAGCCCCATAAGGATGTGTAAAACTAGCCCCATTAGGAAGTGTAGAGCTAGACCCTTTAGGATGTTTGGAGCTAGCCCAATTAGGATGTGTAGAGCTAGACCCATTAGGATGTTTGGAGCTAGCACCATTAGGATATGTCGACCTAGCCGCATTAGGATGTGTAGAGCTAGCCCCATTAAGATGTGTAGAGCTAGCACCATTAGGATGTTTAGAGCTAGCACCATTAAGATGTGTAGAGCTAGCCCCAAAAGGATGTGTAGAGTTAGCCCCATTAGGATGTGTAGAGCTAGCCACATTAGGATGTTTAGAGCTAGCCCCATTAAGATATGTAGAGCTAGCCCCAATAAGATGTGTCGAGCTAGCCACATTAGGATGTTTAGAGCTAGCCCCATTAAGATATGTAGAGCTAGACCCATTAGAATGTTTAGAGCTAGCCCCATCAAGATGCGTAGAGATAGCCCCATTAACATGTGTAGAGTTAGCCCCATTAGGATGTGTAGAGCTAGCCCCATTAGGTTGTCTAGAGCTAGCCCCATTAGGATGTGTAGAGCTAGCCCCATTAGGATGTATAGAGGTAGCCCCAATAAGATGTGTAGAGGTAGCCCAATTAGGATGTGTAGAGCTAGCCCCATTATGATGTGTAGAGGTAGCCCCATTGGGATGTTTGGAGCTAGCCCAATTAGGATGTGTAGAGCTAGCCCCATTAGGATGTGTACAGCTAGCCCCATTAGGATGTTTAGAGCTAGCCCCATCAAGATATGTAGGGCTAGCCCCATTACAATGTGTAGAGCTAGCCCCATCAAGATGTGTAGAGCTAGCACCATTAGGATGTTTAGAGCTAGCACCATTAAGATGTGTAGAGCTAGCCCCAAAATGATGTGTAGAGTTAGCCCCATTAGGATGTGTAGAGCTAGCCACATTAGGATGTTTAGAGCTAGCCCCATTAAGATATGTAGAGCTAGCCCCAATAAGAAGTGTCGAGCTAGCCACATTAGGATGTTTAGAGCTAGCCCCATTAAGATATGTAGAGCTAGCCCCATTAGAATGTTTAGAGCTAGCCCCATCAAGATGCGTAGAGATAGCCCAATTAGGATGTGTAGAGCTAGCCCCATTAGGATGTTTGGAGCTAGCCCAATTAGGATGTGTAGAGCTAGCCCCATTAGGATGGGTAGAGCTAGCCCAATTAGGATGTGTAGAGCTAGCCCCAATAAGATGTGAAGACTTAGCCCCATTAGGATGTTTAGAGCTAGCCCCATCAAGATATGTAGGGCTAGCCCCATTACAATGTGTAGAGCTAGCCCCATTAGGATGGGTAGAGCTAGTCCAATAAGGATGTGTAGAGCTTGCCCCATTAGGATGTGTAGCACTAGCCCCTTAATGATGTGTAAAGCTAGCCCCATTAGGAAGTGTAGAGCTAGCCCCATTAGCATGTGTCGACATAGCCACATTAGGATGTGTAGAGCCAACCCCATTAGGATGTTTAGAGCTAGCCCAATTAGGATGTGTAGAGCTAGCCCCAATAAGATGTGTAGACTTAGCCCCATTAGGATGTTTAGAGCTAGCCCCATCAAGATATGTAGGGCTAGCCCCATTAAGATGTGTAGAGCTAGCACCATTAGGATGTTTAGAGCTAGCACCATTAAGATGTGTAGAGCTAGCCCCAAAAGGATGTGTAGAGTTAGCCCCATTAGGAAGTGTAGAGCTAGCCACATTAGGATGTTTAGAGCTAGCCCCATTAAGATATGTAGAGCTAGCCCCAATAAGAAGTGTCGAGCTAGCCACATTAGGATGTTTAGAGCTAGCCCCATTAAGATATGTAGAGCTAGCCCCATTAGAATGTTTAGAGCTAGCCCCATCAAGATGCGTAGAGATAGCCCCATTAACATGTGTAGAGCTAGCCCCATTAGGATGTGTAGAGCTAGCCCCAATAGGATGTGTAGAGCTAGACCCATTAGGATGTTTGGAGCTAGCCCAATTAGGATGTGTAGAGCTAGACCCATTAGGATGTTTGGAGCTAGCCCAATTAGGATGTGTAGAGCTAGCCCCATTAGGATGTGTAGAGCTAGCCCCAATAAGATGTGTAGACTTAGCCCCATTAGGATGTTTAGAGCTAGCCCCATCAAGATATGTAGGGCTAGCACCATTACAATGTGTAGAGCTAGCCCCATTAGGATTTGTAGAGCTTGCCCCATTAGGATGTGTAGCACTAGCCCCTTAATGATGTGTAAAGCTAGCCCCATTAGGAAGTGTAGAGCTAGCTCCATTAGCATGTGTCGACATAGCCACATTAGGATGTGTAGAGCCAACCCCATTAGGATGTGTAGAGCTAGCCCCAATAAGATGTGTAGAGCTAGCCCCATTAGGATATGTCGACCTAGCCGCATTAGGATGTGTAGAGCTAGCCCCAATAAGATGTGTAGAGGTAGCCCAATTGGGATGTAGAGAGCTAGCCCCATAAGGATGTGTAGAGCTTTCCCCATTAGGATGTTTGGAGCTAGCCCAATTAGGATGTGTAGAGCTCGACCCATTAGGATGTTTGGAGCTAGCCCCATTAGGATGTGTAGAGCTAGCCCCATTAGGATTGGTAGAGCTAGTCCAATAAGGATGTGTAGAGCTAGCCCCAATAAGATGTGTAGCGTTAGCCCCATAATGATGTGTAAAGCTAGCCACATTAGGATGTGTAGAGAGCCCCAATAAGATGTGTACAGCTAGCCCCATTGGGATGTCTCGACTTAGCCCAATTAGGATGTGTAGAGCTAGCCCCAATAAGATGTGTAGAGCTAGCCCCATTAGGATGTCTCGACTTAGCCCCATTAGGATGTGTAAAGCTATTCCCAATAAGATGTGTAGAGCTAGCCCCATTAGGATGTGTAGAGCTAAGCCCCAATAAGATGTGTAGCGCTAGCCCCATAATGATGTGTAAAGCTAGCCACATTAGGATGTGTAGAGAGCCCCAATAAGATGTGTACAGCTAGCCCCATTGGGATGTCTTGACTTAGCCCAATTAGGATGTGTAGAGCTAGCCCCAATAAGATGTGTAGAGCTAGCCCCATTAGGATGTCTCGACTTAGCCCCATTAGGATGTGTAAAGCTATTCCCAATAAGATGTGTAGAGCTAGCCCCATTAGGATGAGTAGAGCTAAGCCCCAATAAGATGTGTAGAGCTAGCCCCATTAGGATGTCTCGACTTAGCCCCATTAGGATGTGTAAAGCTAGCCCCAATAAGATGTGTAGAGCAATCCCCATTAGGATGTGTAGAGCTAGCCCCAATAAGATGTGTAGAACTAGCCCCATTAGGAAGTGTCGACCTAGCCGCATTAGGATTGTGTAGAGCTAGCCCCATAAGGATGTGTAAAACTAGCCCCATTAGGACGTGTAGAGCTAGCCCCATTAGCATGAGTCGACCAAGCCACATTAGGATGTGTAGAGCTAGCCCCATTGGGATGTCTCGACTTAGCCCAATTAGGATGTGTAGAGCTAGCCCCAATAAGATGTGTAGAGCTAGCCCCATTAGGATGTCTCGACTTAGCCCCATTAGGATGTGTAAAGCTATTCCCAATAAGATGTGTAGAGCTAGCCCCATTAGGATGAGTAGAGCTAAGCCCCAATAAGATGTGTAGAGCTAGCCCCATTAGGATGTCTCGACTTAGCCCCATTAGGATGTGTAAAGCTAGCCCCAATAAGATGTCTCGACTTAGCCCAATTAGGATGTGTAGAGCTAGCCCCAATAAGATGTGTAGAGCTAGCCCCATTAGGATGTCTCGACTTAGCCCCATTAGGATGTGTAAAGCTATTCCCAATAAGATGTGTAGAGCTAGCCCCATTAGGATGAGTAGAGCTAAGCCCCAATAAGATGTGTAGAGCTAGCCCCATTAGGATGTCTCGACTTAGCCCCATTAGGATGTGTAAAGCTAGCCCCAATAAGATGTGTAGAGCAATCCCCATTAGGATGTGTAGAGCTAGCCCCAATAAGATGTGTAGAACTAGCCCCATTAGGAAGTGTCGACCTAGCCGCATTAGGATTGTGTAGAGCTAGCCCCATAAGGATGTGTAAAACTAGCCCCATTAGGACGTGTAGAGCTAGCCCCATTAGCATGAGTCGACCAAGCCACATTAGGATGTGTAGAGCTAGCCCCATTAGGAAGTATAGAGCTAGCCCAATTAAGATGTTTAGAGCAAGCACCATTAGGATGAGTAAAGCGTTACCTATTAGGATGTGTACAGCTAACCTTATTAGGATGTTTAGAGATAGCCCCATTAACATGTGTAGAGCTAGCCCCATTAGGATGTGTAGAGCTAGCCCCATTAGGATGTGTAGAGCTAGCCCAATTAAGATGTGTAGAGCAAGCACCATTAGGATGTGTAGAGCTAGCCCCATTAGGATGTGTAGAGCTAAGCCCCAATAAGATGTGTAGAGCTAGCCCCATTAGGATGTCTCGACTTAGCCCCATTAGGATGTGTATAGCTAGCCCCAATAAGATGTTTAGATCTAGCCCCATTAGGATGTGTAGAGCTAGCCCCATTAGGATGTGTAGAGCCCCATTTAGATGTTTAGAGCTAGCCCCTTTAGAATGTCTAGAGCTAGCCCCATTTGGATGTGTATAGCTAGCCCCAATAAGATGTTTAGATCTAGCCCCATTAGGATGTGTAGAGCTAGCCCCATTAGGAAGTGTCGACCTAGCCGCATTAGGATTGTGTAGAGCTAGCCCCATAAGGATGTGTAAAACTAGCCCCATTAGGACGTGTAGAGCTAGCCCCATTAGCATGAGTCGACCAAGCCACATTAGGATGTGTAGAGCTAGCCCCATTAGGAAGTATAGAGCTAGCCCAATTAAGATGTTTAGAGCAAGCACCATTAGGATGTGTAAAGCGTTACCTATTAGGATGTGTACAGCTAACCTTATTAGGATGTTTAGAGATAGCCCCATTAACATGTGTAGAGCTAGCCCCATTAGGATGTGTAGAGCTAGCCCAATTAAGATGTGTAAAGCGTTACCTATTAGGATGTGTACAGCTAACCTTATTAGGATGTTTAGAGATAGCCCCTTTATAATGTCTAGAGCTAGCCCCATTTGGATGTGTATAGCTAGCCCCAATAAGATGTGTAGTTCTAGCCCCATTAGGATGTGTAGAGTTAGCCCCATTTAGATGTTTAGAGCTAGCCCCTTTAGAATGTCTAGAGCTAGCCCCATTTGGATGTGTATAGCTAGCCCCAATAAGATGTGTAGTTCTAGCCCCATTAGGATGTGTAGAGCTAGCCCATAAGGATGTGTAGAGCCAGACCCATTATGATGCGTAGAGCCAACCCCATTAGGACGTGTCGAGCTAGCCCCATTAGGATGTGTAGAGCTAGCCCCATTAGGACTTGTAGAGCTAGTCCCATTAGGATATGTAGAGCTAGTCCCATTAAGATGTGTAGAGCTAGCCCCATTAGGATTTGTAGAGCTAGTCCCATTAGGATATGTAGAGCTAGTCCCATTAAGATGCGTAGAGCCAACCCCCATTAGGATGTGTCGAGCGTTACCTATTAGGATGTGTACAGCTAACCCCAGAAGGATGTGTAGAGATAGCCCCATCAAGATATGTAGAGCTAGCCCCATTAGGATGTGTAGAGCTAGCCAAATTAGGAGGTTTAGAGCTAGCCCATTAGAATGTGTAGACCTAGTCCCATTAGGATGTCTTGACATAGCCACATTAGGATGTGTAGAGCTAGCCCATTAGAATGTGTAGAGCTAGCCCCATTAGGATAGCTAGCCCCATTAGGATGTGTAGAGCTAGCTATTAGAATGTGTAGAGCTAGCCCCATTAGGATATATAGAGCTAGCCCCATTAGGATGTGTAGAGCTAGCTCCATTAGCATGTGTAGAGCTAGCCCATTAGGATGTGTAGAGCTAGCCCCATGAGGATGTGTATAGCTAGCCCCAGTAAGATGTGTAGAGCTAGCACCATTAGGATATGTAGCGCTAGCCCCAATAAGATATGTAGAGCTAGCCCCATTAGGATATGTCGACCTAGCCCCATTAAGATGTGTAGAGCTAGCCCATTAGGATGTGTAGAGCTAGCCCCATTAGGATGTGCAGAGCTAGCCCCATTAGGATGTGTAGAGTTAGCCCCATTTAGACGTGTAGTACTAGTCCCATTAGGATGTGTAGAGCTAGCCCAAATAAGATGTGTACAGCTAGCCCCATCAGGATGTCTCGACCTAGCCCCATTAGGATGTGTAGAGCTATTCCCATAAGGATATGCCGACCTAGCCCCATTAGGATGTGTAGAGTTAGCCCCATTTAGACGTGTAGAGTTAGCCCCATTTAGATGTGTAGAGCTAGCCCCATTAGGATTTGTAGAGCTAGTCCCATTAGGATATGTAGAGCTAGCCACATTAAGATGTGTAGACCTAGTCCCATTAGGATGTCTTGACCTAGCCACATTAGGATGTGTAGAGCTAGCCCATTATAATGTGTAGAGCTAGCCCCATTTAAAGGTGTAGACCTAGTCCCATTAGGATGTCTTGACCTAGCCACATTAGGATGTGTAGAGCTAGCCCATTAGAATGTGTAGAGCTAGCCCCATTAGGATATGTAGAGCTAGCCCCATTAGGATGTGTAGAGCTAGCCCATTAGAATGTGTAGAGCTAGCCCCATTAGGATATGTAGAGCTAGCCCCATTAGGATGTGTAGAGCTAGCCCCATTAGCATTTGTCGACCTAGCCACAATAGGATGTGTAGAGCTAGCCCCATAAGGATGTGTAAAGCTAACCCCATTAGGATTTGTAGAGCTAGCCTCATTATGATGTGTAGAGCTAGCACCATAAGGATGTGTAGAGCTAGCTCCATTAATATGTGTAGAGCTATCCCCATTTGGACGTCTCGACCAAGCCCCATTAAGATGTGTAAAGCTAGCCCCATTTGGATGTGTAGAGCTAGCCCATTAGGATGTGTAGAGCTAGCCCCATGAGGATGTGTATAGCTAGCCCCATTAGGATGTGTAGAGTTAGCCCCATTTTGAGGTGTAGTACTAGTCCCATTAGGATGTGTAGAGCTAGACCAAATTAGATGGGTACAGCTACCCCCATCAGGATGTATCGACCTAGCCCCATTAGGATGTGTAGAGCTAACCCCATTAGGATGTGTAGAGCTATTCCCATAAGGATATGTCGACTTAGCCACATTTGGATGTGTATAGCTAGCCCCAATAAGATGTGTAGATGTAGCCCGATTAGGATGTGTAGATCTAGCCCATAAGGATGTGTAGAGCCAGCCCCATTATGATGCGTAGAGCCAACCCCATTAGGATGTGTCGAGCTAGCCCCATTAAGATGTGTCGCGCTAGCCCCATTAAGATGTGTAGACCTAGTCCCATTAGGATGTGTAGAGCTAGCCCCATAAGGATGTGTAGAGCTAGCTTCTTTAGGATGTGTAGAGCTTTCCCTATTATGATGTGTACAGCAAACCCCATTAGGATTTGTAGAGCTAACCCCATAAGGATGTGTAGAGCTAGCCCCATAAGGATTTGTATAGCTAGCCCCATTAGGATGTTTGGAGCTAGCCCAATAAGGATGTTTAGATCTAGCCCCATTAGGATGTCGAGCTAGCCCCATTAAGATGTGTAGAGCTAGCCCATTAGGATGTGTCGAGCTAGCCCCATTAAGATGTGTAGCGCTAGCCCCATTAGGATGTGTAGAGCTAGCCCCATTAGGATATGTAGAGCTAGCCCCATTAGGATGTGTAGAGCTAGCCCCATAAGGATGTGTAAAGCTAACCCCATTAGGATTTGTAGAGCTAGCCTCATTATGATGTGTAGAGCTAGCCCCATAAGGATGTGTAGAGCTATCCCCATTTGGACTTCTCGACCAAGCCCCATTAAGATGTGTAAAGCTAGCCCCATTTGGATGTGTAGAGCTAGCCCCATTAGGATGTGTAGAGCTAGCTCCATTAGGATGTGTAGAGCTAGCCCCATTAGGATGTGTGTAGTTAGCCCCATTTAGAGATGTAGACCTAGTCCCATTAGGATGTCTTCACCTAGCCACATTAGGATGTGT
Organism: Muraenolepis orangiensis; assembly: GCA_027704905.1. NCBI lineage: Eukaryota > Metazoa > Chordata > Actinopteri > Gadiformes > Muraenolepididae > Muraenolepis > Muraenolepis orangiensis. The sequence goes on from CM051003.1 coordinate 36,194,417, forward strand.
AGAGCTAGCCCATTAGAATGTGTAGAGCTAGCCCCATTAGGATGTGTAGAGCTAGCCCCATTAGAATGTGTAGAGCTAGCCCCATTAGCATGTGTCGACCTAGCCACATTAGGATGTGTAGAGCTAGCCCCATAAGGATGTGTAGAGCTAGCTTCTTTAGGATGTGTAGAGCTTTCCCTATTATGATGTGTACAGCAAACCCCATTAGGATTTGTAGAGCTAGCCCCATTAGGATGTTTGGAGCTAGCCCAATAAGGATGTTTAGATCTAGCCCCATTAGGATGTCGAGCTAGCCCCATTAAGATGTGTAGAGCTAGCCCCAATAAGATGTGTAGAGCTAGCCCCGTTAGGATATGTCGACCTAGCCCCATTAAGATGTGTAGAGCTAGCCCATTAGGATGTGTCTAGCTAGCCCCATTAGCATGTGTCGACCTAGCCACAATAGGATGTGTAGAGCTAGCCCCATAAGGATGTGTAAAGCTAACCCCATTAGGATTTGTAGAGCTAGCCCCATTAGGATATGTAGAGCTAGCCCCATTAGGATGTGTAGAGCTAGCCCCATTAGCATGTGTCGACCTAGCCACAATAGGATGTGTAGAGCTAGCCCCATAAGGATGTGTAAAGCTAACCCCATTAGGATTTGTAGAGCTAGCCTCATTATGATGTGTAGAGCTAGCCCCATAAGGATGTGTAGAGCTAGCTCCATTAATATGTGTAGAGCTATCCCCATTTGGACGTCTCGACCAAGCCCCATTAAGATGTGTAAAGCTTGCCCCATTTGGATGTGTAGAGCTAGCCCATTAGGATGTGTAGAGCTAGCCCCATGAGGATGTGTATAGCTAGCCTCAGTAAGATGTGTAGTGCTAGCACCATTAGGAAATGTAGAGCTAGACCCATTAGGATGTTTGGAGCTAGCCCAATAATGATGTTTAGAGCTAGCCCCATTAGGATGTGTAGAGCCAACCCCATTAGGATGTGTCGAGCTAGCCCCATTAGGATATGTCGACCTAGCCCCATTAAGATGTGTAGAGCTAGCCCATTAGGATGTGTAGAGCTAGCCCCATTAGGATGTGCAGAGCTAGCCCCATTAGGATGTGTAGAGTTAGCCCCATTTTGAGGTGTAGTACTTGTCCCATTAGGATGTGTAGAGCTAGACCAAATAAGATGTGTACAGCTAGCCCCATCAGGATGTATCGACCTAGCCCCATTAGGATGTGTAGAGCTAACCCCATTAGGATGTGTACAGCTATTCCCATAAGGATATGTCGACCTAGCCACATTTGGATGTGTATAGCTAGCCCCAATAAGATGTGTAGATGTAGCCCGATTAGGATGTGTAGAGCTAGCCCATAAGGATGTGTAGAGCCAGCCCCATTATGATGCGTAGAGCCAACCCCATTAGGATGTGTCGAGCTAGCCCCATTAAGATGTGTCGCGCTAGCCCCATTAAGATGTGTAGAGCTAGCCCCATAACGATTTGTAGAGCCCCATTAGGATGTGTAGAGCTAGCTCCATTAGGATGTGTACAGCTAGCCCCATTAGGATGTGTGTAGTTAGCCCCATTTAGAGATGTAGACCTAGTCCCACCCCATAAGGATGTGTAGAGCTAGCCCCATAAAGATTTGTATAGCTAGCCCCATTAGGATGTTTGGAGCTAGCCCAATAAGGATGTTTAGAGCTAGCCCCATTAGGATGTCGAGCTAGCCCCATTAAGATGTGTAGAGCTAGCCCCAATAAGATGTGTAGAGCTAGCCCCGTTAGGATATGTCGACCTAGCCCCATTAAGATGTGTAGAGCTAGCCCATTAGGATGTGTCGAGCTAGCCCCATTAAGATGTGTAGCGCTAGCCCCATTAGGATGTGTAGAGCTAGCCCCATAACGATTTGTAGAGCTAGCCCCATTAGGATGTGTAGAGCTAGCTCATTAGAATGTGTAGAGCTATCTCCATTAGGATGTGTAGAGCTAGCCCCATTAGGATGTGTGTTAGCCCCATTTAGAGATGTAGACCTAGTCCCATTAGGATGTCTTCACCTAGCCACATTAGGATGTGTAGAGCTAGCCCATTAGAATGTGTAGAGCTAGCCCCATTAGGATGTGTAGAGCTAGCACCATTAGAATGTGTAGAGCTAGCCCCATTAGCTTGTGTCGACCTAGCCACATTAGGATGTGTAGAGCTAGCCCCATAAGGATGTGTAGAGCTAGCTTCTTTAGGATGTGTCGAGCTTTCCCTATTATGATGTGTACAGCAAACCCCATTAGGATTTGTAGAGCTAGCCCATTAGGATGTGTAGAGCTAGCCCATTAGGATGTGTAGAGCTAGCCCATTAGGATGTGTAGAGCTAGCCCCAATAAGGATGTTTAGAGCTAGCCCCATTAGGATATGTAGAGCCAACCCCATTAGGATGTGTAGAGCCAACCCCATTAGGATGTGTAGAGCTAGCCCAAATAAGATGTGTACAGCTAGCCCCATTGGGATGTCTCGACTTAGCCCCATTAGGATGTGTAGAGATAGCCAAATTAGGATATGTAGAGCTAGCCCCATTAGGATGTGTAGAGCTAGCCCCAATAAGATGTGTAGAGCTAGCACCAATAAGATGTGTAGAGCTAGCCCCATTAGGATGTCTCGACTTAGCCCAATTAGGATGTGTAAAGCTAGCCCCAATAAGATGCGTAGAGCTAGCCCCATTAGGATGTGTAGAGCTAAGCCCCAATAAGATGTGTAGAGCTAGCCCCATTAGGATGTCTCGACTTAGCCCCATTAGGATGTGTAAAGCTAGCCCCAACAAGATATGTAGAGGTAGCCCAATTAGGATGTGTAGCTAGCCCAATTAGAATGTGGAGAGCTAGCCCCATAAGGATGTGTAAAACTAGCCCCATTAGGATGTTTAGAGCTAGCCCATAATGATGTTTAGAGCTAGCCCCATTAAGATAGCTAGCCCGATTAGGATGTGTAGAGCTAGCCCCATTAGGATGTGTAGAGCTAGCCCCATTATGATGCGTAGAGCCAACCCCATTAGGATGTGTAAAACTAGCCCCATTAGGATGTTTAGAGCTAGCCCATAATGATGTTTAGAGCTAGCCCCATTAAGATAGCTAGCCAGATTAGGATGTGTAGAGTTAGCCCCATTAGGATGTGTCGACCTAGCCAAATTAGGATGTGTAGAGCTAGCCCCAATAATCTGTGTAGAGCTAGCCCATTAGGATGTGTAGAGCTAGCCCATTAGGATGTGTAGAGCTAGCCCCAATAAGGATGTTTAGAGCTAGCCCCATTAGGATGTGTAGAGCCAACCCCATTAGGATGTGTAGAGCCAACCCCATTAGGATGTGTAGAGCTAGCCCAAATAAGATGTGTACAGCTAGCCCCATTGGGATGTCTCGACTTAGCCCCATTAGGATGTGTAGAGATAGCCAAATTAGGATATGTAGAGCTAGCCCCATTAGGATGTGTAGAGCTAGCCCCAATAAGATGTGTAGAGCTAGCACCAATAAATGTGTAGAGCTAGCCCCATTAGGATGTCTCGACTTAGCCCCATTAGGATGTGTAAAGCTAGCCCCAATAAGATGCGTAGAGCTAGCCCCATTAGGATGTGTAGAGCTAAGCCCCAATAAGATGTGTAGAGCTAGCCCCATTAGGATGTCTCGACTTAGCCCCATTAGGATGTGTAAAGCTAGCCCCAACAAGATATTGTTATGCATGCCAGGCTCTTGTCAATGCAACAAAGAGGGAGACCACACATGGTTATCATTAATAGTATATTTAATGAAGAAAGCAGAACATTGTTATATTACAGAAAAGGTTGGATTGAAATAATGATTAGAGAAAATGATAACCACAACTAAAATGGCTGCTGGTCGACGAGAAAGAGAGCGAGATCCATGACCCTGGGCTGATCTTATTGTCTCCAGGACAATTAACAACATTGGGTACACCTGGTGGTCTATCTGGAAACAGAAGAAGACACCCCACACAGGACACAGGATAACAGCGCCCACTATGGGACCATATGTGGAATGTCACATCCCCCCCTTAAAACAGAGGCCTACCAAAAAGGTCTCTGTAAAATCTGTCCCCAATTTTCAGCACAACTAATAATCAAAAATACAAGTTATGATGATTGTGGGAATACTTCCATCCGGCCAGAGGAACTGGGGATCTCCACCACACGGTCTGACCAACTCAACCTCCCCCACAACCTGCCCACCCTCCAGCAATTCCTGGTACCGGGGAAAAGCTCTATTTAAGGAGGGAGGAGCAAGAGAGAGAGAGAGTTAGTTAACAGTCCTCCATCCTGGGCAAAGGAAATGAGTCAGGTTTAGTCACATTATTAACTTTTCGATAGTCTGTGCAGAACCTATCTGTCATGTCTGGTTTTACTACCAACAAAAACGGTGATGCCCAACTGGAGTTTGAAGGAACAGCCAGCCCGTTATCTATTAAATACTGAACCTCAGTATCCATGCGGCGGCGTTTCTCCAGAGGGACTCCATAGAACCGCTGACGAATCGGCTTCGCCTCCCCAACGTCTATGTCGTGCTGCACTAAGTGGGTACAAGAAGGGGTATCCAAAAACAATGAGGGAAATGCAACAAGCAACCCCTCTAACTCTCTACAGTTTCTCTCAGTCAAATGACCAAACAGAACTGATACATCAGTCAACATCTCAGAATTCTTGAGCCGAGGACGCAAAACACCGTCTCCAGGCCCACTCACATCCTCCTCCCACCCTGCTGCCACCACAGGAGTGGATGGAGATGGAGATACCCCATTCACTGTGGTCAACACCACCGGCTTCACCTACTTTCACCACCTACTCATCTACCATCTTCACCGGCTACTCATCTACCTTCACCGGCTACTCATCTACCTTCACCGGCTACTCATCTACCTTCACCACCTACTCATCTACCATCTTCACCGGCTACTCATCTACCTTCACCGGCTACTCATCTACCTTCACCGGCTACTCATCTACCTTCACCACCTACTCATCTACCATCTTCACCGGCTACTCATCTACCTTCACCGGCTACTCCCATATCAGCCATAATCCTCAGCCCATTTAAAGCGAGTTACTGTGCACACATTCAAAACAGAAAAGTAACTAACATACCTCGTAAGAGCTGCCCCGTATCTAACTCCTAGCAATAACTAACTAACCACTCAGCTAGTCTTCAGTGCGTTCACATGCAACTCTTCCACCCGGCAAATGCCTGGTGGCGCCCCCGCGTTCAACACACCAAAAATAACAACCGAAAACAATAAACAAGCGTTAAGCGCTTCTGGTTCTAGCACGGGGGTTCACGTATAGCTCTGATGGTATCTAAACCACCCTCCCTACCTAACCTTCTCTGCTTTGCACAGAACACAGCGCTCACCAAACTCCAGCGGAAGATCACAGCCAACACCAAGTTTTACGTCCTTGTCAGTACAGTCGGACGGCCAGCTCCCCCTCGTCACCAGCACCCAAACCAACATACCAAATATACTAAACAATACATTAAATCCAATCCAACCAAAACCTAATAACTATAAACAATAACCACGCGAGTCCCCCAATATAGAGTTGGACACATCCAATAATTCAATCCCGAATCTTAACCACGAAAAGGGAGAGAATATCGTTCTTACCAAAATCAATCCCGGACGAGCTCCCAATTTGTTACGCTTGCCTGGCTCTTGACAATGCAACAAAGAGGGAGACCACACATGGTTATCATTAATAGTATATTTAATGAAGAAAGAAGAAGAATGTTATATTACAGAAAAGGTTGGATTGAAATAATGATTAGAGAAAATGATAACCACAACTAAAATGGCTGCTGGTCGACGAGAAAGAGAGAAAGATCCATGACCCTGGGCTGATCTTATTGTCTCCAGGACAATTAACAACATTGGGTACACCTGGTGGTCTATCTGGAAACAGAAGAAGAAACCCCACACAGGACACAGGATAACAGCGCCCACTATGGGACCATATGTGGAACGTCACAATATGTAGAGGTAGCCCAATTAGGATGTGTAGAGCTAGCCCAATTAGAATGTGGAGAGCTAGCTCCATAAGGATGTGTAGAGCTAGCCCCATTATGATGCGTAGAGCCAACCCTATTAGGATGTGTAAAACTAGCCCCATTAGGATATTTACAGCTAGCCCATAATGATGTTTAGAGCTAGCCCCATTAAGATAGCTAGCCCGATTACGATGTGTAGAGTTAGCCCCATTAGGATGTGTCGACCTAGCCACATTAGGATGTGTAGAGCTAGCCCCAATAAGATGTGTAGAGCTAGCCCCATTAGAATGTTTAGAGCTAGCCACATCAAGATGTGTAGAGCTAGCCCCATTAGGATGTGTAAAGCGTTACCTATTAGGATGTGTACAGCTAACCTTATTAGGATGTTTAGAGATAGCCCCATTAACATGTGTAGAGCTAGCCACATTAGGATGTGTAGAGCTAGCCCCATTAGGATGTATAGAGCTAGCGCAATTAAGATGTGTAGAGCAAGCACCATTAGGATGTGTAAAGCGTTACCTATTAGGATGTGTACAGCTAACCTTATTAGGATGTATAGAGCTAGCCCCATTAGGATGTGTAGAGCTTGCCCCATTAGGATGTGTAGAGCTAGCCCCATTAGGATGTGTAGAGCTAGCCCAATTAAGATGTGTAGAGCAAGCACCATTAGGATGTGTAGAGCTAGCCCCATTAAGATGTGTAGAGCTAGCCCCATTAGGATGTGTAGAACTAACCCCATTAGGATGTGTAGAGATAGCCCCATTAACATGTGTGACCCCCAGGGGGCGCCCAAATTCACAATTTGTATAATTAAGCTAGGAAACCCAAACAGCGCTCCAAACAGCGCTACCCTTAAAGATATCTAAACAGGTTATGTCCAATAAAGGAACAAGGATGGGACTGATGTAATCAAAATACAATTTTATTAAAACAGTAGGCACAATAAATACACAGTTGGCAATCAGCACAAGCAATTATTTCCCACAGGTGTGCAAAATGCTGCAATAAATAAGTCACGGCACCACAATCACATAATAAGTCACAGTGTTAAAAGTCTAATAAATAGTATAGCGAATAAGGTTGAATAAATAATTTGAGTGCACACGCACACACACACACACACTTCAACGCTATGAGACTTCACACCAAAATAGGCCGTACACGCACACGGCGTTTCACACTACAAACTGGTAAACACTGCAAACGGAGCACCGCCCCAACGAGAAATATTGCACAATGCCCAAGGCCAGAGTTATACTAATTGCCTAACAAACAAAGAAAGACAGACAAAACAAACAAACAAACAAAACAAACGTGTGAACTAGTAGGCTAAACGTAGCAGGCCGTCAGTCCAGGCCCACCGAGCTCCAGGTCGCAACACAGTTGTGGCAAGGTTCCGAGACACACACATAAGTATATTCGAACAAATAGATAAAAACAACAGAATGATTAAACCCAGGAAAAACAGTGGCTAGTTGGACAGACGAAGACAATCCTCCTGTAATCACAAAGCATAAATGGTTTGGTATTCTATGCTACAAGGCTAGATCTACGATTGAGAGACTAATTACAAAAGGGATTAAATGAACTTACGGTTTTGAGGACAGCCTGAATTCAAAGCTATAAAGCCAATGAAGTTCCACCGTATAGATGTCTAATAGTTGAGCACACTCTTGTCAGCGTCAGCGCTGCTTCTATTCATAGGCAATATCAGACAGGAAACAATCAGAGCTATAAACATTACGTTACGTCTGAGGGCGAAAGGGAGCCAGTAAACTTACGTTGCTGCAAACCCGTGAGGAATCACTACTCGCTCCAATGGTTACTGTAGACTTGTAACTGCGCATACCATTAACTGGTCACCATACGCACACAGACGCCAGGCCGAGCTACAAACAAACAATGAGCCGTGTTAAGCGCTACTCAAATGAATGAGTTTAGCGTTAAAACCCAATAGACATAACCTTCCAAAAACTCACGTTCTCCTGATCGCACAGCTTAACTCCAAGCGGCTCACTCTTCAAAACACAAAACGCACTATTGTCCTCCTGTGTACGTCAGACACCTTTTAAAAGCAAGCGCGAATCAAACAATCAGTGCCAGTGGGCCGGCCTTCATGCTGTGCTTCCGGTCTCAACCACCCTACCCGCTACACATGTGTAGAACTAGCCCCATAAGGATGTGTAGAGCTAGCCCCATAAGGATGTGTAGAGTTAGCCCCATTTAGATGTGTTGAGCTAGCCTCTTTAGAATGTGTAGAGCTAGCCCCATTAGGATGTGTAGAGCTAGCCCATTAGGATGTGTAGAGCTAGCCCCATTATGATGCGTAGAGCCAACCCCATTAGGATGTGTCGAGGTAGCCACATTAGGATGTGTAGAGCTAAGCCCCAATAAGATGTGTAGAGCTAGCCCAAATAAGATGTGTAGAGCTAGCTCCATTAGAATGTTTAGAGCTAGCCCCATCAAGATGTGTAGAGCTAGCCCCATTAGGATGTGTAAAGCGTTACCTATTAGGATGTGTACAGCTAACCTTATTAGGATGTTTAGAGATAGCCCCATTAACATGTGTAGAGCTAGCCCCATTAGGATGTGTAGAGTTAGCCCCATTTAGATGTGTAGAGCTAGCCCCTTTAGAATGTGTAGAGCTAGCCCAATTAAGATGTGTAGAGCTAGCCCCATTATGATGCGTAGAGCCAACCCCATTAGGATGTGTCGAGCTAGCCCCATTAGGATGTGTAGAGCTAAGCCCCAATAAGATGTGTAGAGCTAGCCCCATTAGGATGTGTAGAGCTAGCCCCATTAGGATGTGTAAAGCGTTACCTATTAGGATGTGTACAGCTAACCTTATTAGGATGTTTAGAGATAGCCCCATTAACATGTGTAGAGCTAGCCCCATTAGGATGTGTAGAGCTAGCCCCATTAGGATGTATAGAGCTAGCCCAATTAAGATGTGTAGAGCAAGCACCATTAGGATGTGTAAAGCGTTACCTATTAGGATGTGTACAGCTAACCTTATTAGGATGTTTAGAGATAGCCCCATTAACATGTGTAGAGCTAGCCCCATTAGGATGTGTAGAGCTAGCCCCATTAGGATGTGTAGAGCTAGCCCAATTAAGATGTGTAGAGCAAGCACCATTAGGATGTGTAGAGCTAGCCCCATTAGGATGTGTAGAACTAACCCCATTAGGATGTGTAGAGATAGCCCCATTAACATGTGTAGAGCTAGCCCCATAAGGATGTGTAGAGTTAGCCCCATTTAGATGTTTAGAGCTAGCCCCTTTAGAATGTGTAGAGCTAGCCCCATTAAGATGTGTAGAGCTAGCCCATTAGGATGTGTAGAGCTAGCCCAAATAAGATGTGTAGAGCTAGCCCCATTATGATGCGTAGAGCCAACCCCATTAGGATATGTCGAGCTAGCCCCATTAAGATGTGTAGAGCTAGCCCCAATAAGATGCAGAATTGCCCTCTACAACATCCGCAGGATCCGGCCCTTCCTCACCCGTGAAGCGGCGCAGATCCTGGTCCAAGCGCTCGTCATCACCCGCCTCGACTACTGCAACTCTCTCCTGGCGGGACTCCCCGCCTCTGCTACCAAGCCCCTCCAACGCATCCAGAACGCAGCAGCACGCCTGGTATTCAACCTACCAAAATTCTCCCACGTGACCCCTCTCTTCCGCGATCTCCACTGGCTTCCGGTAAATGCTCGCATCAAGTTCAAGACTCTGGTGCTGACCTTTAGGGCAGTCAATGGAACTGCCCCAGCCTACCTCCAGGCGTTGGTCAAGCCCTACATCCCAGCCAGAGCGCTTCGCTCAACTTCTGCCAGGCGACTTGTTCGACCTTCACTGATGACAACCAAGCATCGCTCTTCCAAGACCCAGCTCTTCATGGCTCTGGCTCCACAGTTGTAGAATGAACAACTCTCATGTCTCACATGTCTCTCATGTCAGGACAGCAGAGTCCCTCGCCAGCTTCCACAAGAGACTCAAGACCCACCTGTTCAGAGTCCACCTAGACTCTCCATGAACCCACCTTCTCCTTTGTGAACCCCTAACTTGCTTAAGTCCTGAAATTAATAGCTCTTAGCATGTTGTATATTCTAGCAAGTGTATATCCTTAATGTTGATAACACGCTTATCACAGCTGCTTAAGCAGGTGGCCTGGCAGTACGAAATTGTGTTATTCATCTTGTTAATATGAATGCTTGTGAACTGCTCTATTTTTATGTTCGCGTACCTCAGTGTTATGCTATTGTCTGCTTCAGCAAATGTACACCTTGTAAGTCGCTTTGGATAAAAGCGTCTGCCAAATGCCCTAAATGTAAATGTAAATAAGATGTGTAGAGCTAGCCCCATTAGGATGTGTAGAGCTAGCCCAAATAAGATGTGTAGTGCAAGTGAAGCGGGGTGAAATGACAGGTATGAATGAGTGGGCGTGCTAAGAGTGGAGTTGAGTGGAGTGAATGAGTGTTTGTGTGTACGTCTATCTGCTTCTCCACAGGTGTTCTCAATCGCTCCCATGATTGGGAGAGTATAAATGCCGGTGCTTCCGTTCTACAAGAGGGCTGGCTTTTCTTCCACGTACCCGCGAAATCAGAGGGCTCGAACGACGGGGACGGGTCTACGATTCTACACCGAACTGCACCAGAGACCTTTATACAAACGCCCTCAATTCATCACAGCAAAGCACCCACTGGACTGGGCCAGCCGACCATGCAGCGTGGAGATCGCCGAGAGACCTAACATACAACGCCCTCAACTCATCACAGCAAGGGGAAGTCCTACTACCATTGCTTGTGTGTGACTTGAGCAACGCCAGTGTTTGCCCGCTTATTGTGTGTCTGGCGGCTGATTCTGCCTTCCCCTCCACCTACCCGCAGCACACCGGACCAGCCAACCATCGCGGATTGTCGAGCTACGATTGAGGATTTCGGGAACGACCAACACCTATCCACGGACGCCTATCGCGAACGCCCCGCTCCCTGGACTTCCACCGAGAGTCGCAGGACTGAGCGACGTCACTGACACTGAAGTGCTGGGATTCCCTCTCACCCCTCCCCCGATTGGACGAGACTGTGGGTTGGGCCTTGAGTGGGCGGTGCTATCCATTCGAACTATCCTCACTATCAGGTTTAGTAGTTTTAGGTATAGTAGTATTTTTTGCCGGGTTCCGGCTAGAAGCCTAGTCTCGGCTGCCCGCTTGGAGGTAATAGTATAGTTGTAGGACCAGTGTAGTCAGCTGCAGTGTGTAGTGTTTCGCATGCCTTATTGGGTACAGCCTATCCCATACTTTATTTTAAAGTGTATTTGCAGTGATACGTTTTGCAGTGTATTTGCAGTGATACGGTTTTGCAGTGTATTTGCAGTGATACGTTTTGCAGTGTAGTTGCAGTGATACGGTTTACTGTATGCAGTGTAATTTTAGAGCAGCATCACTCGGACTCTCCATCAGGGGGAGAAAATCTGGGCCCAACTGTATTGTTGTCCCACTAAAGTATAGTGGCTGTGATTGGTGCCGCCTGACCACCCTGTTTTAGAGGCTGAGTTTATACTTTTTGATATTGTGCTCGTCCCGATCATGGTGAATGTGTTTTAAAGAATGTGTTAATAAATGTATTGTTGAGAAATATATATCGCCTCCTCTTGCTGTGTAACTGAAGGGTCTTTAGTATAACCTGTACCGCTACACAAGCACCATTAGGATGTGTAGAGCTAGCCCCAATAAGATGTGTAGAGCTAGCCCCATTAGGATGTTTAGAGCTAGACCCATTATGATGCGTAGAGCCAACCCCATTAGGATGTGTCGAGCTAGCCCCATTAAGATGTGTAGAGCTAGCCCCAATAAGATGTGTAGAGCTAGCCCCATTAGGATGTGTCGACCTATCCCCATTATGATGCGTATAGCAAACCCCATTAGGATGTGTCGAGCTAGCCCCATTAAGATGTGTAGAGCTAGCCCCATTAAGATGTGTAGAGCTAGCACCATTAGGATGTTTAGAGCTAATCCCATCAAGATGTGAAGAGCTAGCCCCATTAGGATGTGTAGAGCTAGCCAAATTAGGAGGTGTAGAGCTAGCCCCATAAGGATGTGTAAAGCTATCCCCATTAGGATTTGTGTAGAGCTAGCCCAATTTTTATGTGTCGCCCAAGACACATTATGATGTGTAGAGCTAGCCCCATTAGGATGTGTAGAGCTAGCCCCATTAGGATGTGTAGAACTATTCCCATTAGTATGTGTAGAGCTAGTCCCATTAAGATGCATAGAGCCAACCCCATTAGGATGTGTCGAGCTTTCCCTATTAGGATGTGTACAGCTAACCCCATACGAATGTGTAGAGATAGCCCCATCAAGATATGTAGAGCTAGCCCCATTAGGATGTGTAGAGCTAGCCAAATTAGGAGGTTTAGAGCTAGCCCATTAGAATGTGTAGAGCTAGCCCCATTAGGATGTGTCGAGCAAGCCCCATTAAGATATGTAGAGCTAGCCCCATTAGAATGTTTACAGCTAGCCCCATCAAGATGTGTAGAGCTAGCCCCATTAGGATGTGTAGAGCGAGCCAAATTAGGAGGTGTAAAGCTATCCCCATTAGGATTTGTGTAGAGCTAGCCAAATTTTTATGTGTCGACCTAGACACATTATGATGTGTAGAGGTAGCCCCATTAGGATGTGTAGAGCTAGCCCCATAAGGATGTGTAAAGCTATCCCCATTAGGATTTGTGTAGAGCTAGCCCAATTTTTATGTGTCGCCCTAGACACATTATGATGTGTAGAGCTAGCCCCATTAGGATGTGTAGAGCTAGCCCCATTAGGATGTGTAGAGCTAGCCCCATTAGGATGTGTAGAACAATTCCCATTAGTATGTGTAGAGCTAGTTCCATTAAGATGCGTAGAGCCAACCCCATTAGGATGTGTCGAGCTTTCCCTATTAGGATGTGTACAGCTAACCCCATAATAATGTGTAGAGATAGCCCCATCAATATGTGTAGAGCTAGCCCCATTAGGATGTGTAGAGCTAGCCAAATTAGGAGGTTTAGAGCTAGCCCATTAGAATGTGTAGAGCTAGCCCAATTAGGATGTGTCGAGCAAGCCCCATTAAGATGTGTAGAGCTAGCCCCATTAGGATTTGTAGTTAGCGCCATTTAGAGGTGTATACCTAGTCCCATTAGGATGTCTTTACCTAGCCACATTAGGATGTGTAGAGCTAGCCCCATTAGGATGTGCAGAGCTAGCCCCATTAGGATGTGTAGAGTTTGCCCCATTTAGAGGTGTAGTACTAGTCCCATTAGGATGTGTAGAGCTAGCCCAAATAAGATGTGTACAGCTAGCCCCATCAGGATGTCTCGACCTAGCCCCATTAGGATGTGTAGAGCTATTCCCAAAAGGATATGTCGACCTAGCCCCATTTGGATGTGTATAGCTAGCCCCAATAAGATGTGTAGATCTAGCCCCATTAGGATGTTTAGAGCTAGCCCATAATGATGTTTAGAGCTAGCCCCATTAAGATAGCTAGCCAGATTAGGATGTGTAGAGTTAGCCCCATTAGGATGTGTCGACCTAGCCAAATTAGGATGTGTAGAGCTAGCCCCAATAATCTGTGTAGAGCTAGCCCATTAGGATGTGTAGAGCTAGCCCATTAGGATGTGTAGAGCTAGCCCCAATAAGGATGTTTAGAGCTAGCCCCATTAGGATGTGTAGAGCCAACCCCATTAGGATGTGTAGAGCCAACCCCATTAGGATGTGTAGAGCTAGCCCAAATAAGATGTGTACAGCTAGCCCCATTGGGATGTCTCGACTTAGCCCCATTAGGATGTGTAGAGATAGCCAAATTAGGATATGTAGAGCTAGCCCCATTAGGATGTGTAGAGCTAGCCCCAATAAGATGTGTAGAGCTAGCACCAATAAATGTGTAGAGCTAGCCCCATTAGGATGTCTCGACTTAGCCCCATTAGGATGTGTAAAGCTAGCCCCAATAAGATGCGTAGAGCTAGCCCCATTAGGATGTGTAGAGCTAAGCCCCAATAAGATGTGTAGAGCTAGCCCCATTAGGATGTCTCGACTTAGCCCCATTAGGATGTGTAAAGCTAGCCCCAACAAGATATTGTTATGCATGCCAGGCTCTTGTCAATGCAACAAAGAGGGAGACCACACATGGTTATCATTAATAGTATATTTAATGAAGAAAGCAGAACATTGTTATATTACAGAAAAGGTTGGATTGAAATAATGATTAGAGAAAATGATAACCACAACTAAAATGGCTGCTGGTCGACGAGAAAGAGAGCGAGATCCATGACCCTGGGCTGATCTTATTGTCTCCAGGACAATTAACAACATTGGGTACACCTGGTGGTCTATCTGGAAACAGAAGAAGACACCCCACACAGGACACAGGATAACAGCGCCCACTATGGGACCATATGTGGAATGTCACATCCCCCCCCTTAAAACAGAGGCCTACCAAAAAGGTCTCTGTAAAATCTGTCCCCAATTTTCAGCACAACTAATAATCAAAAATACAAGTTATGATGATTGTGGGAATACTTCCATCCGGCCAGAGGAACTGGGGATCTCCACCACACGGTCTGACCAACTCAACCTCCCCCACAACCTGCCCACCCTCCAGCAATTCCTGGTACCGGGGAAAAGCTCTATTTAAGGAGGGAGGAGCAAGAGAGAGAGAGAGTTAGTTAACAGTCCTCCATCCTGGGCAAAGGAAATGAGTCAGGTTTAGTCACATTATTAACTTTTCGATAGTCTGTGCAGAACCTATCTGTCATGTCTGGTTTTACTACCAACAAAAACGGTGATGCCCAACTGGAGTTTGAAGGAACAGCCAGCCCGTTATCTATTAAATACTGAACCTCAGTATCCATGCGGCGGCGTTTCTCCAGAGGGACTCCATAGAACCGCTGACGAATCGGCTTCGCCTCCCCAACGTCTATGTCGTGCTGCACTAAGTGGGTACAAGAAGGGGTATCCAAAAACAATGAGGGAAATGCAACAAGCAACCCCTCTAACTCTCTACAGTTTCTCTCAGTCAAATGACCAAACAGAACTGATACATCAGTCAACATCTCAGAATTCTTGAGCCGAGGACGCAAAACACCGTCTCCAGGCCCACTCACATCCTCCTCCCACCCTGCTGCCACCACAGGAGTGGATGGAGATGGAGATACCCCATTCACTGTGGTCAACACCACCGGCTTCACCTACTTTCACCACCTACTCATCTACCATCTTCACCGGCTACTCATCTACCTTCACCGGCTACTCATCTACCTTCACCGGCTACTCATCTACCTTCACCACCTACTCATCTACCATCTTCACCGGCTACTCATCTACCTTCACCGGCTACTCATCTACCTTCACCGGCTACTCATCTACCTTCACCACCTACTCATCTACCATCTTCACCGGCTACTCATCTACCTTCACCGGCTACTCCCATATCAGCCATAATCCTCAGCCCATTTAAAGCGAGTTACTGTGCACACATTCAAAACAGAAAAGTAACTAACATACCTCGTAAGAGCTGCCCCGTATCTAACTCCTAGCAATAACTAACTAACCACTCAGCTAGTCTTCAGTGCGTTCACATGCAACTCTTCCACCCGGCAAATGCCTGGTGGCGCCCCCGCGTTCAACACACCAAAAATAACAACCGAAAACAATAAACAAGCGTTAAGCGCTTCTGGTTCTAGCACGGGGGTTCACGTATAGCTCTGATGGTATCTAAACCACCCTCCCTACCTAACCTTCTCTGCTTTGCACAGAACACAGCGCTCACCAAACTCCAGCGGAAGATCACAGCCAACACCAAGTTTTACGTCCTTGTCAGTACAGTCGGACGGCCAGCTCCCCCTCGTCACCAGCACCCAAACCAACATACCAAATATACTAAACAATACATTAAATCCAATCCAACCAAAACCTAATAACTATAAACAATAACCACGCGAGTCCCCCAATATAGAGTTGGACACATCCAATAATTCAATCCCGAATCTTAACCACGAAAAGGGAGAGAATATCGTTCTTACCAAAATCAATCCCGGACGAGCTCCCAATTTGTTACGCTTGCCTGGCTCTTGACAATGCAACAAAGAGGGAGACCACACATGGTTATCATTAATAGTATATTTAATGAAGAAAGAAGAAGAATGTTATATTACAGAAAAGGTTGGATTGAAATAATGATTAGAGAAAATGATAACCACAACTAAAATGGCTGCTGGTCGACGAGAAAGAGAGAAAGATCCATGACCCTGGGCTGATCTTATTGTCTCCAGGACAATTAACAACATTGGGTACACCTGGTGGTCTATCTGGAAACAGAAGAAGAAACCCCACACAGGACACAGGATAACAGCGCCCACTATGGGACCATATGTGGAACGTCACAATATGTAGAGGTAGCCCAATTAGGATGTGTAGAGCTAGCCCAATTAGAATGTGGAGAGCTAGCTCCATAAGGATGTGTAGAGCTAGCCCCATTATGATGCGTAGAGCCAACCCTATTAGGATGTGTAAAACTAGCCCCATTAGGATATTTACAGCTAGCCCATAATGATGTTTAGAGCTAGCCCCATTAAGATAGCTAGCCCGATTACGATGTGTAGAGTTAGCCCCATTAGGATGTGTCGACCTAGCCACATTAGGATGTGTAGAGCTAGCCCCAATAAGATGTGTAGAGCTAGCCCCATTAGAATGTTTAGAGCTAGCCACATCAAGATGTGTAGAGCTAGCCCCATTAGGATGTGTAAAGCGTTACCTATTAGGATGTGTACAGCTAACCTTATTAGGATGTTTAGAGATAGCCCCATTAACATGTGTAGAGCTAGCCACATTAGGATGTGTAGAGCTAGCCCCATTAGGATGTATAGAGCTAGCGCAATTAAGATGTGTAGAGCAAGCACCATTAGGATGTGTAAAGCGTTACCTATTAGGATGTGTACAGCTAACCTTATTAGGATGTATAGAGCTAGCCCCATTAGGATGTGTAGAGCTTGCCCCATTAGGATGTGTAGAGCTAGCCCCATTAGGATGTGTAGAGCTAGCCCAATTAAGATGTGTAGAGCAAGCACCATTAGGATGTGTAGAGCTAGCCCCATTAAGATGTGTAGAGCTAGCCCCATTAGGATGTGTAGAACTAACCCCATTAGGATGTGTAGAGATAGCCCCATTAACATGTGTGACCCCCAGGGGGCGCCCAAATTCACAATTTGTATAATTAAGCTAGGAAACCCAAACAGCGCTCCAAACAGCGCTACCCTTAAAGATATCTAAACAGGTTATGTCCAATAAAGGAACAAGGATGGGACTGATGTAATCAAAATACAATTTTATTAAAACAGTAGGCACAATAAATACACAGTTGGCAATCAGCACAAGCAATTATTTCCCACAGGTGTGCAAAATGCTGCAATAAATAAGTCACGGCACCACAATCACATAATAAGTCACAGTGTTAAAAGTCTAATAAATAGTATAGCGAATAAGGTTGAATAAATAATTTGAGTGCACACGCACACACACACACACACTTCAACGCTATGAGACTTCACACCAAAATAGGCCGTACACGCACACGGCGTTTCACACTACAAACTGGTAAACACTGCAAACGGAGCACCGCCCCAACGAGAAATATTGCACAATGCCCAAGGCCAGAGTTATACTAATTGCCTAACAAACAAAGAAAGACAGACAAAACAAACAAACAAACAAAACAAACGTGTGAACTAGTAGGCTAAACGTAGCAGGCCGTCAGTCCAGGCCCACCGAGCTCCAGGTCGCAACACAGTTGTGGCAAGGTTCCGAGACACACACATAAGTATATTCGAACAAATAGATAAAAACAACAGAATGATTAAACCCAGGAAAAACAGTGGCTAGTTGGACAGACGAAGACAATCCTCCTGTAATCACAAAGCATAAATGGTTTGGTATTCTATGCTACAAGGCTAGATCTACGATTGAGAGACTAATTACAAAAGGGATTAAATGAACTTACGGTTTTGAGGACAGCCTGAATTCAAAGCTATAAAGCCAATGAAGTTCCACCGTATAGATGTCTAATAGTTGAGCACACTCTTGTCAGCGTCAGCGCTGCTTCTATTCATAGGCAATATCAGACAGGAAACAATCAGAGCTATAAACATTACGTTACGTCTGAGGGCGAAAGGGAGCCAGTAAACTTACGTTGCTGCAAACCCGTGAGGAATCACTACTCGCTCCAATGGTTACTGTAGACTTGTAACTGCGCATACCATTAACTGGTCACCATACGCACACAGACGCCAGGCCGAGCTACAAACAAACAATGAGCCGTGTTAAGCGCTACTCAAATGAATGAGTTTAGCGTTAAAACCCAATAGACATAACCTTCCAAAAACTCACGTTCTCCTGATCGCACAGCTTAACTCCAAGCGGCTCACTCTTCAAAACACAAAACGCACTATTGTCCTCCTGTGTACGTCAGACACCTTTTAAAAGCAAGCGCGAATCAAACAATCAGTGCCAGTGGGCCGGCCTTCATGCTGTGCTTCCGGTCTCAACCACCCTACCCGCTACACATGTGTAGAACTAGCCCCATAAGGATGTGTAGAGCTAGCCCCATAAGGATGTGTAGAGTTAGCCCCATTTAGATGTGTTGAGCTAGCCTCTTTAGAATGTGTAGAGCTAGCCCCATTAGGATGTGTAGAGCTAGCCCATTAGGATGTGTAGAGCTAGCCCCATTATGATGCGTAGAGCCAACCCCATTAGGATGTGTCGAGGTAGCCACATTAGGATGTGTAGAGCTAAGCCCCAATAAGATGTGTAGAGCTAGCCCAAATAAGATGTGTAGAGCTAGCTCCATTAGAATGTTTAGAGCTAGCCCCATCAAGATGTGTAGAGCTAGCCCCATTAGGATGTGTAAAGCGTTACCTATTAGGATGTGTACAGCTAACCTTATTAGGATGTTTAGAGATAGCCCCATTAACATGTGTAGAGCTAGCCCCATTAGGATGTGTAGAGTTAGCCCCATTTAGATGTGTAGAGCTAGCCCCTTTAGAATGTGTAGAGCTAGCCCAATTAAGATGTGTAGAGCTAGCCCCATTATGATGCGTAGAGCCAACCCCATTAGGATGTGTCGAGCTAGCCCCATTAGGATGTGTAGAGCTAAGCCCCAATAAGATGTGTAGAGCTAGCCCCATTAGGATGTGTAGAGCTAGCCCCATTAGGATGTGTAAAGCGTTACCTATTAGGATGTGTACAGCTAACCTTATTAGGATGTTTAGAGATAGCCCCATTAACATGTGTAGAGCTAGCCCCATTAGGATGTGTAGAGCTAGCCCCATTAGGATGTATAGAGCTAGCCCAATTAAGATGTGTAGAGCAAGCACCATTAGGATGTGTAAAGCGTTACCTATTAGGATGTGTACAGCTAACCTTATTAGGATGTTTAGAGATAGCCCCATTAACATGTGTAGAGCTAGCCCCATTAGGATGTGTAGAGCTAGCCCCATTAGGATGTGTAGAGCTAGCCCAATTAAGATGTGTAGAGCAAGCACCATTAGGATGTGTAGAGCTAGCCCCATTAGGATGTGTAGAACTAACCCCATTAGGATGTGTAGAGATAGCCCCATTAACATGTGTAGAGCTAGCCCCATAAGGATGTGTAGAGTTAGCCCCATTTAGATGTTTAGAGCTAGCCCCTTTAGAATGTGTAGAGCTAGCCCCATTAAGATGTGTAGAGCTAGCCCATTAGGATGTGTAGAGCTAGCCCAAATAAGATGTGTAGAGCTAGCCCCATTATGATGCGTAGAGCCAACCCCATTAGGATATGTCGAGCTAGCCCCATTAAGATGTGTAGAGCTAGCCCCAATAAGATGCAGAATTGCCCTCTACAACATCCGCAGGATCCGGCCCTTCCTCACCCGTGAAGCGGCGCAGATCCTGGTCCAAGCGCTCGTCATCACCCGCCTCGACTACTGCAACTCTCTCCTGGCGGGACTCCCCGCCTCTGCTACCAAGCCCCTCCAACGCATCCAGAACGCAGCAGCACGCCTGGTATTCAACCTACCAAAATTCTCCCACGTGACCCCTCTCTTCCGCGATCTCCACTGGCTTCCGGTAAATGCTCGCATCAAGTTCAAGACTCTGGTGCTGACCTTTAGGGCAGTCAATGGAACTGCCCCAGCCTACCTCCAGGCGTTGGTCAAGCCCTACATCCCAGCCAGAGCGCTTCGCTCAACTTCTGCCAGGCGACTTGTTCGACCTTCACTGATGACAACCAAGCATCGCTCTTCCAAGACCCAGCTCTTCATGGCTCTGGCTCCACAGTTGTAGAATGAACAACTCTCATGTCTCACATGTCTCTCATGTCAGGACAGCAGAGTCCCTCGCCAGCTTCCACAAGAGACTCAAGACCCACCTGTTCAGAGTCCACCTAGACTCTCCATGAACCCACCTTCTCCTTTGTGAACCCCTAACTTGCTTAAGTCCTGAAATTAATAGCTCTTAGCATGTTGTATATTCTAGCAAGTGTATATCCTTAATGTTGATAACACGCTTATCACAGCTGCTTAAGCAGGTGGCCTGGCAGTACGAAATTGTGTTATTCATCTTGTTAATATGAATGCTTGTGAACTGCTCTATTTTTATGTTCGCGTACCTCAGTGTTATGCTATTGTCTGCTTCAGCAAATGTACACCTTGTAAGTCGCTTTGGATAAAAGCGTCTGCCAAATGCCCTAAATGTAAATGTAAATAAGATGTGTAGAGCTAGCCCCATTAGGATGTGTAGAGCTAGCCCAAATAAGATGTGTAGTGCAAGTGAAGCGGGGTGAAATGACAGGTATGAATGAGTGGGCGTGCTAAGAGTGGAGTTGAGTGGAGTGAATGAGTGTTTGTGTGTACGTCTATCTGCTTCTCCACAGGTGTTCTCAATCGCTCCCATGATTGGGAGAGTATAAATGCCGGTGCTTCCGTTCTACAAGAGGGCTGGCTTTTCTTCCACGTACCCGCGAAATCAGAGGGCTCGAACGACGGGGACGGGTCTACGATTCTACACCGAACTGCACCAGAGACCTTTATACAAACGCCCTCAATTCATCACAGCAAAGCACCCACTGGACTGGGCCAGCCGACCATGCAGCGTGGAGATCGCCGAGAGACCTAACATACAACGCCCTCAACTCATCACAGCAAGGGGAAGTCCTACTACCATTGCTTGTGTGTGACTTGAGCAACGCCAGTGTTTGCCCGCTTATTGTGTGTCTGGCGGCTGATTCTGCCTTCCCCTCCACCTACCCGCAGCACACCGGACCAGCCAACCATCGCGGATTGTCGAGCTACGATTGAGGATTTCGGGAACGACCAACACCTATCCACGGACGCCTATCGCGAACGCCCCGCTCCCTGGACTTCCACCGAGAGTCGCAGGACTGAGCGACGTCACTGACACTGAAGTGCTGGGATTCCCTCTCACCCCTCCCCCGATTGGACGAGACTGTGGGTTGGGCCTTGAGTGGGCGGTGCTATCCATTCGAACTATCCTCACTATCAGGTTTAGTAGTTTTAGGTATAGTAGTATTTTTTGCCGGGTTCCGGCTAGAAGCCTAGTCTCGGCTGCCCGCTTGGAGGTAATAGTATAGTTGTAGGACCAGTGTAGTCAGCTGCAGTGTGTAGTGTTTCGCATGCCTTATTGGGTACAGCCTATCCCATACTTTATTTTAAAGTGTATTTGCAGTGATACGTTTTGCAGTGTATTTGCAGTGATACGGTTTTGCAGTGTATTTGCAGTGATACGTTTTGCAGTGTAGTTGCAGTGATACGGTTTACTGTATGCAGTGTAATTTTAGAGCAGCATCACTCGGACTCTCCATCAGGGGGAGAAAATCTGGGCCCAACTGTATTGTTGTCCCACTAAAGTATAGTGGCTGTGATTGGTGCCGCCTGACCACCCTGTTTTAGAGGCTGAGTTTATACTTTTTGATATTGTGCTCGTCCCGATCATGGTGAATGTGTTTTAAAGAATGTGTTAATAAATGTATTGTTGAGAAATATATATCGCCTCCTCTTGCTGTGTAACTGAAGGGTCTTTAGTATAACCTGTACCGCTACACAAGCACCATTAGGATGTGTAGAGCTAGCCCCAATAAGATGTGTAGAGCTAGCCCCATTAGGATGTTTAGAGCTAGACCCATTATGATGCGTAGAGCCAACCCCATTAGGATGTGTCGAGCTAGCCCCATTAAGATGTGTAGAGCTAGCCCCAATAAGATGTGTAGAGCTAGCCCCATTAGGATGTGTCGACCTATCCCCATTATGATGCGTATAGCAAACCCCATTAGGATGTGTCGAGCTAGCCCCATTAAGATGTGTAGAGCTAGCCCCATTAAGATGTGTAGAGCTAGCACCATTAGGATGTTTAGAGCTAATCCCATCAAGATGTGAAGAGCTAGCCCCATTAGGATGTGTAGAGCTAGCCAAATTAGGAGGTGTAGAGCTAGCCCCATAAGGATGTGTAAAGCTATCCCCATTAGGATTTGTGTAGAGCTAGCCCAATTTTTATGTGTCGCCCAAGACACATTATGATGTGTAGAGCTAGCGCCATTAGGATGTGTAGAGCTAGCCCCATTAGGATGTGTAGAACTATTCCCATTAGTATGTGTAGAGCTAGTCCCATTAAGATGCATAGAGCCAACCCCATTAGGATGTGTCGAGCTTTCCCTATTAGGATGTGTACAGCTAACCCCATACGAATGTGTAGAGATAGCCCCATCAAGATATGTAGAGCTAGCCCCATTAGGATGTGTAGAGCTAGCCAAATTAGGAGGTTTAGAGCTAGCCCATTAGAATGTGTAGAGCTAGCCCCATTAGGATGTGTCGAGCAAGCCCCATTAAGATATGTAGAGCTAGCCCCATTAGAATGTTTACAGCTAGCCCCATCAAGATGTGTAGAGCTAGCCCCATTAGGATGTGTAGAGCGAGCCAAATTAGGAGGTGTAAAGCTATCCCCATTAGGATTTGTGTAGAGCTAGCCAAATTTTTATGTGTCGACCTAGACACATTATGATGTGTAGAGGTAGCCCCATTAGGATGTGTAGAGCTAGCCCCATAAGGATGTGTAAAGCTATCCCCATTAGGATTTGTGTAGAGCTAGCCCAATTTTTATGTGTCGCCCTAGACACATTATGATGTGTAGAGCTAGCCCCATTAGGATGTGTAGAGCTAGCCCCATTAGGATGTGTAGAGCTAGCCCCATTAGGATGTGTAGAACAATTCCCATTAGTATGTGTAGAGCTAGTTCCATTAAGATGCGTAGAGCCAACCCCATTAGGATGTGTCGAGCTTTCCCTATTAGGATGTGTACAGCTAACCCCATAATAATGTGTAGAGATAGCCCCATCAATATGTGTAGAGCTAGCCCCATTAGGATGTGTAGAGCTAGCCAAATTAGGAGGTTTAGAGCTAGCCCATTAGAATGTGTAGAGCTAGCCCAATTAGGATGTGTCGAGCAAGCCCCATTAAGATGTGTAGAGCTAGCCCCATTAGGATTTGTAGTTAGCGCCATTTAGAGGTGTATACCTAGTCCCATTAGGATGTCTTTACCTAGCCACATTAGGATGTGTAGAGCTAGCCCCATTAGGATGTGCAGAGCTAGCCCCATTAGGATGTGTAGAGTTTGCCCCATTTAGAGGTGTAGTACTAGTCCCATTAGGATGTGTAGAGCTAGCCCAAATAAGATGTGTACAGCTAGCCCCATCAGGATGTCTCGACCTAGCCCCATTAGGATGTGTAGAGCTATTCCCAAAAGGATATGTCGACCTAGCCCCATTTGGATGTGTATAGCTAGCCCCAATAAGATGTGTAGATCTAGCCCCATTAGGATGTGTAGAGCTAGCCCATAAGGATGTGTAGAGCTAGCCCCATTAGGATGTGTAGAGCTAGCCCATTAGAATGTATAGAGCTAGCCCCATTAGGATGTGTAGAGCTAGCCCCATTAGGATGTGTGTAGTTAGCCCCATTTAGAGATGTAGACCTAGTCCCATTAGGATGTCTTCACCTATTCACATTAGAATGTGTAGAGCTAGCCCATTAGAATGTGTAGAGCTAGCCCCATTAGGATGTGTAGAGCTAGCCCCATTAGAATGTGTAGAGCTAGCTCCATTAGCATGTGTCGACCTAGCCACATAAGGATGTGTAGAGCTAGCTTCTTTAGGATGTGTAGAGCTTTCCCTATTATGATGTGTACAGCAAACCCCATTAGGATTTGTAGAGCTAGCCCCATTAAGATGTGTAGAGCTAGCCCCATTAGGATGTGTAGAGCTAGCCAAATTAGGAGGTTTAGAGCTAGCCCATTAGAATGTGTAGAGCTAGCCCCATTAGGATGTGTCGAGCAAGCCCCATTAAGATGTGTAGAGCTAACCCCATTAGGATGTTGAGAGCTAGCCCCATCAAGATATGTAGAGCTAGCCCCATTAGAATGTTTACAGCTAGCCCCATCAAGATGTGTAGAGCTAGCCCCATTAGGATGTGTAGAGCGAGCCAAATGAGGAGGTGTAGAGCTAGCCCCATAAGGATGTGTAAAGCTATCCCCATTAGGATTTGTGTAGAGCTAGCCACATGTTTATGTGTCGACCTAGACACATTATGATGTGTAGAGGTAGCCCCATTAGGATGTGTAGAGCTAGCCCCATAAGGATGTGTAAAGCTATCCCCATTAGGATTTGTGTAGAGCTAGCCCAATTTTTATATGTCGCCCTAGACACATTATGATGTGTAGAGCTAGCCCCATTAGGATGTGTAGAGCTAGCCCCATTAGGATGTGTAGAGCTAGCCCCATTAGGATGTGTAGAACTATTCCCATTAGTATGTGTAGAGCTAGTCCCATTAAGATGCGTAGAGCCAACCCCATTAGGATGTGTCGAGCTTTCCCTATTAGGATGTGTACAGCTAACCCCATAAGAATGTGTAGAGATAGCCCCATCAAGATATGTAGAGCTATCCCCATTATAATTTTTAGCGCTAGCCCCATCAATATGTGTAGAGCTAGCCCCATTAGGATGTGTAGAGCTAGCCCATAAGGATGTGTAGAGCTAGCCCCATTAGGATGTGTAGAGCTAGCCCATTAGAATGTATAGAGCTAGCCCCATTAGGATGTGTAGAGCTAGCCCCATTAGGATGTGTGTAGTTAGCCCCATTTAGAGATGTAGACCTAGTCCCATTAGGATGTCTTCACCTATTCACATTAGGATGTGTAGAGCTAGCCCATTAGGATGTGTAGAGCTAGCCCATTAGAATGTATAGAGCTAGCCCCATTAGGATGTGTAGAGCTAGCCCCATTAGGATGTGTGTAGTTAGCCCCATTTAGAGATGTAGACCTAGTCCCATTAGGATGTCTTCACCTATTCACATTAGGATGTGTAGAGCTAGCCCATTAGAATGTGTAGAGCTAGCCCCATTAGGATGTGTAGAGCTAGCCCCATTAGAATGTGTAGAGCTAGCCCCATTAGCATGTGTTGACCTAGCCACATTAGCATGTGTAGAGCTAGTCCCTTTAAGATGCGTAGAGCCAACCCCATTAGGATGTGTCGAGCTTTCCCTATTAGGGTGTGTACAGCTAACCACATAAGGATGTGTAGAGATAGCCCCATCAAGATATGTAGAGCTAGCCCCATTATAATTTTTAGAGCTAGCCCCATCAATTTGTGTAGAGCTAGCCCCATTATGATGTGTAGAGCTAGCAAAATTAGGAGGTTTAGAGCTAGCCCATTAGGATGTGTAGAACTATTCCCATTAGCATGTGTAGAGCTAGTCCCATTAAGATGCGTAGAGCCAACCCCATTAGGATGTGTCGAGCTTTCCCTATTAGGATGTGTACAGCTAACCCCAGAAGGATGTGTAGAGATAGCCCCATTAAGATATGTAGAGCTAGTCCCATTAGGATGTGTAAAGCTAGCCCCATTAGGATGTGTAGAACTATTCCCATTAGCATGTGTAGATCTAGACCCATTAAGATGCGTAGAGTCAACCCCATTAGGATGTGTCAAGCTTTCCCTAATAGGATGTGTACAGCTAACCCCATAAGGATGTGTAGAGATATCCCCATCAAGATATGTAGAGCTAGCCCCATTATCATTTTTAGAGCTAGCCCCATTAGGATGTGTAGAGCTAACCAAATTAGGAGGTTTAGAGCTAGCCCATTAGAATGTGCAGAGCTAGCCCCATTAGGATGTGTAGAGTTAGCCCGATTTAGAGGTGTAGACCTAGTCCCATTAGGATGTCTTGACCTAGCCACATTAGGATCTGTAGAGCTAGCCCATTAGAATGTGTAGAGCTAGCCCCATTAGGATTTGTAGAGCTAGCCCCATTAGGATGTGTGGAGTTAGCCTCATTTAAAGGTGTAGACCTAGTCCCATTAGGATGTCTTGACCTAGCCACATTAGGATCTGTAGAGCTAGCCCATTAGAATGTGTAGAGCTAGCCCCATTAGGATGTGTAGAGCTAGCCCCATTAGGATGTGTAGAGTTAGCCCCATTAGCATGAGTAGACCTAGCCACATTAGGATGTTTAGAGCTTGCCCATAATGATGTTTAGAGCTAGCCCCATTAGGATGCGTAGAGCTAGCCCATTAGGATGTGTCGAGCTAGCCCCATTAAGATGTGTAGAGATAGCCCCATTAGGATGTGTAGAGCTAGCCCCATTAGGATGTCTCGACCTAGCCCCATTAGGATGTGTAAAGTTAGCCAAATTAGGATATGTAGAAAAAGCCCCTTAAGGATGTGTAGAGCTAGCTCCAATAAGATATGTAGAGCTAGCCCCATTAGGATGTATAGAGCTAGCCAAAATATGATATGTAGAGCTAGCCCCATTAGGAGGTGTAGAGCTAGCCCCATTTGGATGTCTCGACCTTGCCCCATTAGGATGTGTAGAGCTAGCCAAATTAGGATATGTAGAAAAAGCCCCATTAGGATGTGTAGAGCTAACCCCAAAAAAACGCCAAAAGCAGCTGAGCTACTTGGGGCATCGAATCGACAGTTAGGGCATCCAGCCTGACCCCTCAAAAGTAAGCGCCATCAAAGAGCTACAGCCACCAAGTGACGTGCCAGGCTTAAGAAGGTTCCTAGGCATGGTCCATTATCTCGGGCGCTTCCAGCCTAACTTATCAGAAGTGATAAAACCACTCAACTCAACCTGCTGAAGTGCGAGGCCGTGTGGACCTGGGATGCAGCACAAGACAACGCATTCAACAAGGTGAAGCAACTCCTCTCCACCGCACCTACACTGGCATTCTACGATGTAAATAAACCTACAGTAGTGAGTGCAGACGCAAGCAGCTACGGGCTAGGCAGTGTACTGCTACAGAGACACTCAGATGGACTGAAACCAGTAGCATTCTGTTCAAGAACACTAACTGATGCTGAGAAGCGCTACGCGCAAATAGAGAAAGAGTGTCTAGCTGCTGTTTGGGCCTGTGAAAGATTTTCCACTTACCTATATGGCCTAGACAGCTTCACGGTCCATACAGACCACAAACCGCTGGTCCCTCTGATCAACAACAAGGACCTTGATAGGGTTCCCCTGAGGTGCCAGCGATTGCTGATGCGTATGATGAAGTACAACCCCATTGCAGAGTACGTGCCGGGGAAAACACTGACAGTAGCTGACATACTTTCCAGACAGCCATTATCTGTAATCCTGAGGAGTGAGGTGTCAGAACTAGCCTGTGAGGTTTCAGTGTTTGAAGATGCAGCTCACGCAGCGTGGCCAGTGTCACCATCCAAACTGGAACGGATCAAGCAGGAGACGAGAGTGGACTACGACCTGCTGGTGGTGAGCAGATTGATCACAGAGGGATGGCCGAAGTACGTGAGCAGTGTACCAGCACAAGGCAAAGCATATCACCACTGCAGTAACAGCCTGTCAACATCAAAGGGTCTTGTGCTGTACGGAGACCGCATCGCGATTCCTCACAGTATGAGGAAAGAGATACTCAACCGGTTGCATGACGGACACCAGGGCATCACCAAGTGCAGAGAGCGGGCACGCATGAGTGTGTGGTGGCCCGGGCTGGAGAAAGAGATCCAAGAACTGGTGACGAAATGTCCCGAGTGCTTGCAAGTCAGACCTACGCAGAGGAAGGAGCCTCTGATTACAACGCCACTACCACAGAGGCCCTGGCAGACGATCGGTGCAGACATCTGTGAGTATGAGAAAGAAAACTACTTGGTAGTTGTTGACTATTATTCTCGCTACATAGAAATAGCTCATCTACCAGACATGAAGAGTGAGACCACAATTGCTCGTCTGAAGAATATCTTCGCCAGGTGGGGTTGTCCAGATGAGCTTCACACTGACAATGCGAAACAGTTCACAAGCAAAATGTTTGAAAGTTTCACTGTAACCTATGATTTTACGCACATCACCTCTAGTCCCCACTATCCTCAAGCCAACGGTGGGGCTGAGAGAGCAGTGCAGACAGCAAAGAAGATTCTGCGGCAGGATGACCCATTTCTGGCTCTCATGAGTTACAGAGCTACACCAATACAGGCTACAGGTGCCAGTCCTGTGCAGCTGATGATGGGCCGCCAGATCAAGACGACGGTGCCTACAGTCGATAAAATCCTGTTGCCTAAGTGGCCCAACTTCACAAAGGTGCAGCTACAGGCATGCCTACAACCGACACTACGGTGCCAGAGCACTTCCACCTCTCGACCCAGGGCAGAGCGTGGCAGTGAAACTCGATGGTGAGTCCGGCTGGATGACAGCAGCGACCGTTCAACAGCCACACCCAGCTCCGAGGTCCTATCTGATCCAGACTGACCACGGGACTCTGCGGAGAAACAGGCGCCACCTACGAGCAACATTCCTTCCTGGTGAGGCAGAGGACACGCAGGTGAGCGAGCAACCATCACCACCCCAGCTTACACCTCCAAGTTCACCTGTCAGAGGGGCCGAGTCACCTGCTAGAGTTTTCCCTGTTTGTGAGACTGTCCCAGCAGAGCCTGCGAATCATCTTCCAGAACCAGCCTAGGTGACTTCCAGGGGCAGAGTCATCCGTCCACCTGTGAAGTTTAAAGACTTTGTGTGTTAATAACATATAGCTTGCCTCAATGGAGCAGAATAACCTCCAGCAGCTATAGAGGTGACTGGGTAGTCTATCCCATAACCTCAGTAAAAAATAAAAATAAAAGAAAAAAATAAATAACATATTGTTGGTTTATGTTCTACTGTGCCTTACTGTACCTTTCTCTATTAAAATAAAGAGAAAAAAGAACAGGGGGAAGGGAAGTATTGTTTTGTTATCATAGCACTTTGATTAATGGCACTTCTCTATTTTCTATTGTTGGTTCATTTGAACAGAAGGAAACTGATTGATATTATGGTCACAGTATTTTCTTGCACTGCTAAGAGTCCATGTTATTGGCATGTTTGAGAGGACACTGCACTCATTTAATATTCACCAGTATACACTGTCTCTGACTCAAAGGAGGGGAGATGTCATGTAATGAATGTACTGCAGGTACAATTGTGTGTGTGTCTTTAAGACCAGACGGTATTGAGTGGCGCTATGCACCGGAAGTAAAAGCCTTCCAGGTATGCTACGAGACGGGTGTATCCATGTCAGCTGAAGCTAAGGATCTAAATAAATACCAACCTTTGTAGTTAAAGAACGTCGTCAAGAGTGATTCATTATATCGGTTATAACCTGAACAGTTGTGACCTAGCCCCATTAGGATGTATAGAGCTAGCCAAAATAGGATATGTAGAGCTAGCCCCATTAGGATGTGTAGAGCTAGCCCAATTAAAATGTGTACAGCTAACCCCATTAGGATGTCTCGACCTAGCCCATAATGATGTGTAGAGCTAGCCCCATTAAGATATGTAGAGAAAGCCCCATTAGGACGTGTAGAGTTAGCCCAAATAAGATGTGTAGAGCTAGCCCCATCAGGATGTCTTGACCTAGCCCCATTAGGATGTGTAGAGCTATTCCCATAAGGATATGTTGACCTAGCCCCATTTGGATGTGTATAGCTAGCCCCAATAAGATGTGTAGAGCTAGCCCCATTAGGATGTGTAGAGCTTTCCCTATTAGGATGTGTACAGCTAACCCCAGTAGGATGTGTAGAGTTAGCCCCATTTAGATGTGTATAGCTAGCCCCATTAAGATGTGTAGAGCTAGCCCCATTAGGATGTGTAGAGCTAGCCCCATTTATATGTGTAGAGCTAGCCCCATTTGGATGTCTTGACCTAGCCCCATTAAGATGTGTAAAGCTAGCCCAATTTGGATGTGTAGAGTTAGCCCCATTAGGATGTGTAGAACTATTCCCATTAGCATGTGTAGAGCTAGTCCCATTAAGATGCGTAGAGCCAACCCCATTAGGATGTGTCGAGCTTTCCCTATTAGGATGTGTACAGCTAACCCCATAAGGATGTGTAGAGATAGCCCCATCAAGATATGTAGAGCTAGTCCCATTATAATTTTTCATGATTCAAGATTCAAGTTAACTTTATTTATCCCGAGGGAAATTAAGGTGCAACAGTTGAAACAGGGGGAATAAATGCACACAAAATATACTAATACCTAAAGCTAAAAACTAAATAACAACCTAAACTAAGCTAAACTAGTATAAACAAAATATAACTAAATTAACTCTAAATTAAATCTAAATGTATTGATAGATGAATTGCACAATAGGCCTAAATCACACTTCCTGCTTCCGGAGCCGTGAGCAGTGTACTCTTTCTTCCGGTAGTTACCCCAGATACGTGACAAACTGGCCACCTCCTCTGTTATTGTAGTGTACCGGCTGCGCAACGTCTAAACACAGACAGCCCTACCTCAGTTTACACCATTTACCCAAAGACAAACTCCTCCGCAAGTCGCGTATGTCGTATGTCTGCAGTTTGCACTTTGACAAGGAGAGCATATGCGTCTCGAAACGTGGGCGGAATAGGCTAATAATGTCGGGTATGTGTGTGATTAAAAGCACTGGTCCTGACCCCCACACACACTCCATCTCTCATCCGAATAGAGCCACATAATGTCGGGTATGTGTATGATTAAAAGCACTGGTCCTGACCCCCACACACACTCCATCTCTCATCCGAATAGAGCCACAAATTGTCGGGTGTGTGTGATTTAAAGCACTGGTCCCAAGTAGGGCTGGGCGATACGGACCAAAACCCGGTATTTTTAGGCTGCATCGCGATATACGATATAGATATATATCTATAGATATATATATCTATAGATATATATCTCGATATATATATCTATAGATATATATCTATAGATATATATCTAGATAGATAGAGAGATATATCTCTATCTATCTATCTATCTAGGTATTTTATACAAGTATGTCACAAGCACTTTTATTTTAAGACATATATTAAGACTCATATTCACAAGAATAACAGGCATTCCCTTTTAGAAAATATACAGCTGCACACTACATATTAACACGTAAATGAAAAGGTACATTGAAATAATCAAAATCCAAAATCGTGATCGCGAAAATTGTGTGTGGCTTTTTTTTCCAGCTGCAAATGATAGTCGTGAATCTGTCAGAATCAGAATTCCTTTATTCGTCACCCTTACATATTAAACGGACTTACATAATACCCCCACTTTGGGAACCCCTGCTGTAGACCACCCCCCCCCCCCCCATTCGAAAATGCAGTTGTTCTAGTCAGACGGACTAGGAGGAGTCACTTTATGCCTTATCTCATTTAGGAAGATCAGATTGTCGCAGCCAATTCCCAAGTGTACCATAGTTGTAAAGCAGTGTCCATGTAGTGAAGTAACAGACCTACACAGACCACCACACACAGGCGCTCGGTTAAAGGAACAGTCTAACACGCTTCACGTGAAAAGGCTTAACGTAACTTTAAGTTCCAAAATAGCGATCAATAATCACCAAATGTCTCTGGCATATGTCTTGTCATTAGCACTTTCACCTGTCAAAATGAAAGTGAAAAGGTGAAAGTGCTAATGTAGTATAATTTCTACTCGGTGGAATAAGAATCTTCTCAGAGGTCCGGATACTAAGTTCAAGGTGTTTATTGAACAAAGCATCAAATGAAAGCATCTGCTGCAGCGAGATGGAGCCTGCCGTGCCAATTCGCAGAACTGGCGACGCGCTCCTTTACCAAACATTATATAGACAATAGCATCATAAAACATCCACTACTCCTAGTGGTCAAAGTAACAAACATCAACTTAATACTATTGGTCTGAGAGGTACAACCAGCACTCTGGTTGGTCACGGTGTCTTCATCGTCACGTCACAAGTTTATGGCTCAAACCCCCAAGGGGGGTCGTATTCCTGGCCATATCTGCTGGTCGCATCTCTGGCAACCCCAGGGGGTTGCATTCCTGGCAACGCCTTTTGGTCACCTCAACACGCATGGCCCTTACAATGCATACAGTATCACAGATAGTGTTTTAGTTTTATACCTAGTGTATAAAAATACACTACATATCCCCCCTTTGGGACTCTATAAAGAAGTCCCAACACAAAAATGTTCACACAAATAAAAAAACATCATATACCTTCATTCTATTTCACAATTAACAGTGCAATTAACATATTGTTCACATAAAGAATCATAGCACAATTCAACTGACAATTTGAAAAACCATATGCGATTGTACTGCATACAGTTTTGTAACATGTAGAAAAACCTCAGTCACTGTTCTCCTTCAGGACTTCCTGTACAATTAATTGTTCACAAGGTTCATGCATGCGTTAGTTCAAGCATTGCAACTCTGATTAAACCCCTTTCTGTGAATATTGCATAATGTAGTATTATTACTCTCTGGTATCTCAGTAAATATACTCTCTGGTAAATATGTATATATGTAGCACAGAATGAAAACTCTGCTTTTCAGAAAAAAACACCACTGTCCATGTTTTCTTATGCAAGATTACATTCCTTAAGGTCTTCATTTATGATTCACCATTCCCTGGGGGGAATTAAGCACAAAACATTAAACACAATCAAAACAAACACAAAATCTGTTAATCTGATACGAATAGGCTTCATAACCATTATATCAAAAACATATTGAAAAATAAAATCTTAGTTAATCAATATCAATGGGATGAGTTGACCCTGTAATACCAATTCTAAGGTATCTCAACTTTCACATTGATTCCCTAAATGATTCCCCATGATTCCCCAAATCAGGTATTTTATGGTCCTAGGGGGCCCATGATTCCCTAAATCATGTATTTTATCTATGCGCTGTTCTAGCAAATCTTCTTAATGTTGCTGTAGAAGAAAAAACCCTTTCATCTGCATGGTGTGATGTTATTCAATGGAATCCATATGTAGGTTGTGTTGGACTGCAACCGCTGAGACGTATCCAAGGTCCACATCTATCAGGATGACAGATGATGTGACTTGGATCTGGTATGATCGCTTAACGTTTGACTGGACCCATGTTGGTTTTAAGATGCAGACGTATACCCAGTCCTCAACCTGGGGTGATGGTTTGTCTGAGGTTGGATCGGCTGCCTGCTCCTGTTCAAACAAACACTCATAGACAGATGTGAGGCATTTTATACATGTAGCTAGCATCTTCTAGCTGCTTTGGTTCCTCACTGTGTCCAAGTGTCCTATAAGGGACAAACATGTTAGTTAAGCCTCTTCATATTATTTAAATTCAATGTAATTGTTACATTAGCCCTTTCCACTAGTCCTGTTGACTCTATCTAATAGACAAAAAAAATACATTGTATTTGATTATTGTATGACATAAATGTAAACATGCTTGAATAGGTCATACTTGAAAGTAACTCATCACTGTGTAGTTCTCTACAACATATTATGTATTTAGAGATGTTTATCAATGAAAACCTTCATCTCCCCCCTTGCAGAGTGACTAACCCCAGTGTCAATCTGCAAAACAACATTGATAAAACAAAACCACAAACAAATCTCAATAAAACTTGCAAAGTAAATCCTTCAATACAACACAAATAAATTCACCAATGAAACACAAGATCAGCTTCATCTTGCAGTCACCAGGGTTCCAAAGGAAAACTCAGTCAGTCTGCAGTCTGACCAAGCATCCAGAAACATAATACAAAACAAATCAAATGAATCAAATCAATGAATGTATGGATGAATCAAATAGAACAAAAACAATCAACGAATCAAATGAATGAATGAATGGATGAATCAAATAGAACAAAAACAATCAACGAATCAAATGAATGAATGAATGAATGGATGAATCAAATAAAACAAAAACAATCAATGAATCAAATGAATGAATGAATGGATGAATCAAATAGAACAAAAACAATCAACGAATCAAATGAATGAATGAATGGATGAATCAAATAGAACAAAAACAATCAACGAATCAAATGAATGAATGAATGGATGAATCAAATAAAACAAAAACAATCAACGAATCAAATTAATGAATGAATGGATGAATCAAATAAAACAAAAACAATCAACGAATCAAATGAATGAATGAATGGATGAATCAAATAAAACAACTTCCAGTAATCAACAACTCAAATTAATGAATGAATGAATTATCAAATAAAACAAAATCAATCAACGAATCAAATTAATGAATGAATGAATCAAATAAAACAAAATCAATCAACGAATCAAATGAATCAATGAATCAATGAATCAAATAAAACAACTTCCACTAATCAAAAACTCAAATTAATCAACAAACAAGGGATTGCAACCCCTATATTGTTTTATAGCAGCTTAGCTGCTTCTTATCCTTTCAAAAGTTCAAACCTGTGTGTGTGTGTGTGTGTGTGTGTGTGTGTGTGTGTGTGTGTGTGTGTGTGTGTGTGTGTGTGTGTGTGTGTGTGTGTGTGTGTGTGTGTGTGTGTGTGTGTGTGAGAGAGAGAGAGAGAGAGAGAGAGAGAGAGAGAGAGAGAGAGAGAGAGAGAGAGAGAGAGAGAGAGGGGAGGTGAGAGAGGGGTGAGAGAGGGGTGAGAGAGAGAGAGAGAGAGAGAGAGAGAGAGAGAGGGGGGGAGAGGGGGAGAGAGGAGGTGAGAGAGGGGTGAGAGAGAGAGAGAGAGAGAGAGAGAGGGGGGGGGGTGAGAGAGGGGGTTTAACTGAGTATGGTTCTGACCTCAGATCCCTACTGGCTGTCCAAGGAGTTGGTTCTTTGGCCTCGTTTCCTTGAATCTCACTAATAATAAAATATAAACCGTTATTTTCTTATTGTAGTCTGTATGAATGACCCAGCCGAAATGAATCAGCCTTATCAATCCTACAGTCATACAAGAACATGAAATGTTTATAGGGAAACGATTATAGGTGGCCCAGAAAACTGAGCCACATTTGAAAAGAAAAAAGAAAGAGGATTAATAGCCTACATTCAGCCTAAAGCGCGCTGAAAACTAGATTTAAGTTATTAAACTTCTGAAAGATAAACCAAGAAGGTGAGCTCTACCTCTGGTTTAGTAGAGTAGGTTATTTACTCGCATCACGTGGAAACAACCCATATGTTCCATACAAAGAACAGAACAAAGGAGAGACCATGCTTCTCTCTTCATTTGCATACTAACAACCTCGTCATCGGGTTGGATTTACATTGGGATCATGGCGACTCAAACTCTTGCCTCTTGCGTTTGTCCTACGCCACGTGTGCCACCAATGCCTACAGTACCACAAAGAACCACGTGGTCCACGAAATAACCATGAGGTCCACAAAGGGCCACCATTAACCACGTGTGCTACCAAGGCCTACAGTATCACAAAGAACCACATGTTCCATGAAATAACCACGAGGTCCACAATTGACCACGTATGCTAACAAGGCCTACAATATCACAAAGAACCACCACATGGTCCATGAAATAACCACGAGGTCCACAAAGGGCCCCAATTGACCACGTATGCTACAAAGGCCTACAGTATCACAAAGAACCACATCTACCATGAAATAACCACGAGGTCCACAAAGGGCCCCAATTTACCAACATATAACATGTGTTCTTTTAGTATCCTCCAAGGCACGCTTATGGTACGCTTATAACGGTAACTTACTTATTTTGATTAGACTTGATGATACTTTTATGATACTTAAGGTGGTAACTTACTAATTTTTATTTGAATTTATGTTTTATGATACTCTTAAAGTGGTAACTTACTTATTTTTTATTAGAATTTATGTTTTATGATACTCTTAAAGTGGTAACTTACTTATTTTTTTTAGAGTTTATGTTTTATGATACTCTTAAAGTGGTAACTTACTTATTTTTTATTAGAATTTATGTTTTATTGTACTCTTAAAGTGGTACCTTACTTATTTTTTTATTAGAATTTATGTTTTATTGTACTCTTAAAGTGGTACCTTACTTATTTTTTATTAGAGTTTATGTTTTATGATACTCTTAAAGTGGTAACTTACTTATTTTTTTATTAGAATTTATGTTTTATTGTACTCTTAAAGTGGTACATTCACTCTTAATTTTTAGCGGACATGTGAATTACTCTATTCCATCCAATAAACCCCAAAGGAGGTCCTTTTCGATTTGGTCAACTGTTAACCATAGCCTTAATCTTAGTCAATAAAAGCAGACGCACTTAAGCGCTCTGAGGAAGATGTTTAGAGCTTACCTCAAACCCCGGCCTGATCAGTTGCCGGTGCCCACGTGCGCTCGCTTCACCGACAGCAGCTGGTCAACAATTGTTTTAACCAAATCCTGTTCGTGACGCCAATATGTAGTATAATTTCTACTCGGTGGAATAAGAATCTTCTCAGAGGTCCGGATACTAAGTTCAAGGTGTTTATTGAACAAAGCATCAAATGAAAGCATCTGCTGCAGCGAGATGGAGCCTGCCGTGCCAATTCGCAGAACTGGCGACGCGCTCCTTTACCAAACATTATATAGACAATAGCATCATAAAACATCCACTACTCCTAGTGGTCAAAGTAACAAACATCAACTTAATACTATTGGTCTGAGAGGTACAACCAGCACTCTGGTTGGTCACGGTGTCTTCATCGTCACGTCACAAGTTTATGGCTCAAACCCCCAAGGGGGGTCGTATTCCTGGCCATATCTGCTGGTCGCATCTCTGGCAACCCCAGGGGGTTGCATTCCTGGCAACGCCTTTTGGTCACCTCAACACGCATGGCCCTTACAATGCATACAGTATCACAGATAGTGTTTTAGTTTTATACTTAGTGTATAAAAATACACTACACTAATGACAAGACGTTACGTTAAGTCTTTTCACGTTAAGCGATGCAAAGAAAGATCAAGTCAAAACTCTCAATTTAAATGCACAACAATGCTTAACAAACTCATGACAGCCATTAACTAATCAGTCAACAAGTGTGTGGAAACAAAATGCAACAACCAGCTCAACGAGATGCAACACTGCGACAAAACCAGCAAAGACAAATGAGTCTCACTCACCAATGATGTTCACTGAAAGACCAAATCCATTCTCCTGTCCTTCTGGATGGTTCGACCATCAGGTCATAAAGATGATTGCTTTTCAGATCCAAAATAAGTTGCCTTTCCAATTCCCTGCCCTCTGGTCGGTCCCAAATAGCAACACTCCCATCAGTAGAGCCTCTCGTGGCTAGTAGAGCCCGTTAGCCCAGTTGCTAGCCTGAAACTGGCGAACATAGCCTGCTTTAACAACTTGATTCAACTCAAGATTGTCAGGCGTTGGACGGCCTTTTTTTAATAACGTACGACATTATCTTCGCCTTCGCCATTTTGACGTAAAATCCTACGTAGAAACAACGTAGCACTACGCTAGATCCCCTCTCGCTCCAGCCAGTAGACCTTCTAGCTCCCTATTGAGCTGTGGGGAAATCTGAAAGAATACGCCCATTGGCTACAAATCACGATATGATTGGTTGATCAAATTGTCAATCCAAACGTATGCTCTCATTCAGTCTGAGGGCCAAAGTCATCGGGAATACATTGGTTGAAGGAAATTTTCTTCCCAGCAACCTAGAAAAATATCTGATTGGTTGAATTGTTTTTCCAACACAAAACCACTCAAATGCGTAGTGCATCGACCGAGAAAGACAAACAAATCAACGTAACTGTAATATAACAGATACCATTCTCATTTAGTCATTTTATTAAATTGTATTACATTTTATTAAATTGTATTACTTTATTAATACAATTAGATTGTTTTGGTTTCATCTGAGAGTTCCAGGGTCTTCTCTGAATACCTTGAAGGCCCTGACGCTTCACCACTGTATTATATACATAGGCATACCTCTGCTTCTACACAAAATCACCGTCGTTATTCAAGATTACTTTATTTATCCCGAGGGAAATTGAGGCGCAACAGTTGAGACAGGGGGAATAAATGCACACAAAGTATACTAATACCTAAAAACAAAATAACAAAATAAACTAAACTAGTATAAACAAAATATAACTGAAATTAAATCTAAATGTATGTGTTATATGGCGATATATCCAGATAGAGCCACAAGACACAATGGCGGCGACTTTTGGAAGGTTATGCAGCGCTAACTGTCCGCCATGGTGAATGCCAAGCTGAATGCATTAACCGGAACTTGGGATACACTGCTTCAGCGATTTTTAACGGGTACTTCCGGCGTTCTAATCTAACGTGATATAGGCCTAACAGGCCACAGAAGATCTTGCATATTCCAGGTTGTGGTTGAAGGTGTCGTAGGTAGGACAGCACTGCAGGGTCAGGAAGGGGTCCTACAAACACAAGTAACAGGAACCATTCATCAGTCAATTAAATCAGTAAAGCACCATCTGCAGGTTTTAATATTATGCCCATGTTCTAAAAAAAACTACACAATAAGTGATGAAATTAATAAAAATGATAAACATACCTGCATAGGCTCGATACAGCGTAGATTTGACACTGCTGCGTCCAGGAGCCTTAGGCTTCCGGACCACAAGTTCATCCATGGGTTCCGGACGTATCCCCTGGAATGACACAAAAAGAAAATAGATGCTGTTGCAAGTTTCAGAGAATTTCGGGATAATTCAACACGCAAGTCATATTGTACATCCTCTTCAGGGAACTGCTGCTTTGAGAAATAGAGGGAAACTCCATGCAAATGTATACACT
The DNA here is from genome assembly GCA_027704905.1 of Muraenolepis orangiensis. Taxonomy (NCBI): domain Eukaryota; kingdom Metazoa; phylum Chordata; class Actinopteri; order Gadiformes; family Muraenolepididae; genus Muraenolepis; species Muraenolepis orangiensis. The sequence goes on from CM051003.1 coordinate 36,233,506, forward strand.
TTAAGTGATGTGTTGGTCTTGCGAGTCTTAAATGCTAGAATCTTAAACATCTTTGAGTAGTCTATACAGTATATCTGAGGGATCCAGACAAAACATACCTGTGTCCTTGGTCGGTGCCATGACTGAATCTCACTGGTGCAGGCCAGTGGTGTTTGCACACTTTTCACCCCCATGGTGCTGTAGTGAGCCGTCTGGAATAGGAGTGCGACCACGTGATTACACAACACCTTTCCAGCAGCACACGAACAGGAGCATCCATTTAACTGCACGGGTGTGACTGCACGCAGCACAAACATTTAGGGCATTTGGCAGAGAACATGTACAAAAAATGAGAGAATCTGCAACAGCAGACATGGAACAGAAAACGGAAACTGCAACAGCAGTTATGGAGCAGGAAAGAGCATTTGCAACAGCAACAAGAAACAAAATACTGAACATGCACCTGAACATGTGCAGGTCTGAAACCATGCTCTCCACTACACACGTTTGAGGTATTGTCTGGGTCCTAAATGTAAATCTGATGTGTAAATCCAAAAGTGACCAGAGAGATTGATGTATACATGATGTCCTATTGATACACAAAAGACTGCAGAAAGCCAGTTAAGCATGTTGATGTGTAGGGGCTAGAGCATGATTTCGGACTCATTCTTAACATTGTAACCTGTAGGGTTACAAATCTGACACTGCAGTAAGGGGGGGGTGGTAAAGATTATCACATCATACAGCATTATGTCTGAGACTTTTTGGTTTAACCACATATAACTTAACCTTATCATGTGGTTCTTAAATTGCCACAACGACATTTCAGAACACTAGCTAGTTAGTAAAGTCACTTTCAGAAACGATTTTCAACATTGCAAACACAATTTTCCACCGAATGTTTTCATGCACGCTAGCTAGAGAGCCAAGAGCTTCGCCATAGCTCTTGGGTCAGGTAAAGGTTTATGAACCACTTATACACACACACACACACACATATATATATATATATATACACACCGAATAATGGATACCGTTCTCTGTCTGTAGTTGAACTTATCTGACACCAACCTTGCGAGCTAGCAAGCTAGCGGTGACAACAGAATCTAAGTGTAACAGTGGGGTATGGTGGGGCCACTTAAACACAGCCAGACAACGCCACCTTGGGAGTTGCGCCCAAGGAAATAGTTGAGGAGGGGGATATGCAAGGGACACCTTTAGGTTACAGTGTACGGGATACCCTAGGTTCTTTCCAAGTAAATAGGCAGAGACGTGGTTCCAAAGTTAGAATAAAAAGCATATTTTATTATACATCCACAATTTACATTCAAATGGATCTAAAACTCTGCTCTACATATAAAATAGGTTTCCAGCCTGCTGTAATAAAAGCTCACCTATCTGGGGCTAGTTGCTACAGCCGTCCTGGGGCAGGTTCCAACCGGAGAGGGGAGGTATGCTCACCACTAGGGGGGGGGGCTCATGCTGCACGCTAACACATCACTTCACTCGGGAACACACAGCAAACGAGAAAAGGGGTGACCACACAGTGCAATTATTTCAGGCTCACGCATGCAACAGTGTAAAACCCCAAGATAGGCTACAAACCTCCCCTGCGAGAATGGCACCCTACCCAGACAATAGGCTACTTAACCCTGGCAGATAGCTTCACAGCATGGGACAGACCGGTTGGTTTATTGTTGTAGGTAAGAGCAGACTGGTATAGGCTACCAGGAAGAGAATGCCTGCGTTACTGGACTTCGAACAGGTAGGCCTATACAGCTGCCTATGGCACATGTAAACAAAATAACACAAAACCCTAACTACAGATCAAAGGCAAGTTGGTAAAACCTAGTTTTGCCAAAGGCAAAACAGCAGGTGGCTTTCTGACCGACCTGAGGGCAGAATATACACATGGTAAATAAAACAATTCGGTAGATACCAAAAAAGCTTGGCAGAAAGGTTACCTTGCATGCCATAAGGGCAATCCTATAATACCACCTATGGTTTAGCCTACCTGTCAGCTGCGTATGGCAAGCCTACCTACTCCACCGGCCGACACCGTATAGGCTACCTCAGCGATGGGACCAAGCATAGCTATTTAGGCGCACCAGCCTACCACTACCTGTCAAAGATAAGAAGGTTGTAAGTGCAGCAGCAACCGACACGCAGCATACTCCGTGAAAAGGATCACGACCTACCTCTGACCCCCCCCAGGAAGAGACTAACGTTGGCTCCCAGCAACCAGGAAGTCAGGTGACCAAGAGGCAGAACACTGGGTACGCCCAGGTTATTTAAAGGGTCCAGACCTAATTGTCTACCAATTAACTAATTGGCTGCCCTAACTGTCACATAAGCACTCTGTATGTATGTATATATACATATATACATACATACATACATACATACATACATACAGAGTGCTTAGATTCTGTTGTCACCGCTAGCTTGCTAGCTCGCAAGGTTGGTGTCAGACAAGTTCAACTACAGACAGAGAACGGTATCCATTATTCGGTGTATATATATATATATATATACACACCGAATAATGGATACCGTTCTGTCTGTAGTTGAACTTATCTGACACACTGGTCATTTTCATTAAACCTTACAAGCTAGCAAGCTAGCGGTGACACAACAGAATCTAAGCACTCTGTATATACATATAAATATATATACACCGAGAACGGTATCCATTATTCGGTGTATAATGGTGTGTATATATATATATTAGGGATGGGACGATCACGTTTTTTGCCACCGATCACCGATCACCGATCACAATGAGAAATATCTGCCCCACCGATCACCGATCACCGATTTTTTATTTTTTTTGCAGCTATAGCGGTCTACACAGTAGCGTGGCAAAGGTGTTCATCAGTCAGACGTCTCCTGTGAGTTGTTTTGGTCATCTTCATCGAGGAGAAAAGTTGCTCGCATAGATAAGTGCTGCCGAACATGGAGAGCATCTGAGCAGCTTGGGTGCGGAGCTGAGGCATTGCGTCAGGGATGAACCGTGGAAACTGTGCGGCGCCCACAGCATCATACTTTGACTTCAGCGTGTCGTTGCACTGGAGTTCAATCAGCTCCATTTGGATGTTGGTTGGTGCATTTTCCACATCAACTGCGAAGGGATTACTAAGCAGTTCAAACCTACATTTCTGGACATCGAAGTCGGCAAATCGCCGGCTAAACTCAGCGGCGAGAACACTGAGTTTTTCAGCAAACTGTGCGCATGGGAACACGGCGGTAGAGATCTGCGCTTTTATGGTTTGGCAGCAGGGAAAATGGCAAGGGTTTCCTTGCAGCATCTGATTCTCCCACAGGCACAGTTTAGTTTTAAAGGCCCTCACTGCAGCGTACATGTCTGTGATGATGCGCCCCCGCCCCTGAAGCTGCAGGTTCAGCGCATCGAGATGGCTCGAGATGTCACAGAGAAAGGCCAGCTCACACAGAAACTTTTGCTCCCGGAGCTCTGCTGTATCCTTCCCTTTGGTTTCCAGGAATTTACATATTTCCTCACGCAGCTCGAAACATCTGTTCAGTACTTTTTCTCTGCTTAGCCATCTCACCTCTGTGTGATACGGCACGTCTGCGTATTCCGAACCACACTCCTCCAGAAAAGATTTAAACTGGCGGTGATTCAGACCTTTGCCTCTTATAAAGTTAACTACCTGTGTTACTGTGGTCATAACATGTTCCATCTTTAGGGCTTTGGCACACAGTGATTCCTGATGTATGATGCAGTGGTAAACAGTTAGCTCACCTGCACAGTTCTCTTCCCGCATCTTCTCCCGAACCATGCCCACCAGTCCACTCTTTTTACCGCACATCGCTGGCGCACCATCTGTCGTTAATCCAACAAGTTTATCCCACGGCAGCTTTATTTCAGTTACACATTTGGAAACCTCCTCAAAGATTTCCTTTCCTGTGGTTGTGCCATGCATTGATTTGAATCCCAATAGCTCCTCCGTAACACACAGATTTGAGTCCACTCCACGGATGAAGACTGACAGCTGAGCAGTATCAGATGCGTCGCAGCTCTCATCCACAGCGAGGGAGAACGCAACGAAATATTTTCCCTTTTCCATCAGCTGGTCATACAGATTGGTGGCAAGATCACATGTGCGATCAGCTACTGTGTTCCTGCTCAGGCTCACGTTTGAAAATGCTTGCTTTTTCTCTGGGCATACGAGGTCACAAACTTTCATCATGCACTTTTTCACGAACTCTCCCTCATTAAAGGGCCGGGCTGATTTTGCGATCTCTGCTGCCACTATATAACTAGCCTTTACAGCAGCCTCACTTTGTGATGTGGCTTTTTTGAACATATTCTGTTGTGAAACCAAACTTCTTTTCATCTCCTCTACTTTCTGGCTCCTTTGAGTCATGTCCAGGTCCTTGTATTTGTCATGGTGTTTCGTTTCATAGTGTCGTCTAATGTTGTACTCCTTACTTACAGCCACGTTGACTCCACAAACAAGACAAACAGGTTTGTCTTTTACATATGTAAACAGATATTCTGCCTCCCACTTGTCCAGAAAGAGGAGAGGGCGTTTCTGGGTCCTGTCCTGATTGGCGCGCGAAAACAACAGCAGAGCATTATGGGATTCGTAGTATTAGCGGTGAATGCGCTGTATAATACCGGCGGGCCAGCTCTAGTAGTAATTTGGTATTGTCTCGCGGGCCAAATATAATTACCCCGCGGGCCAAATTTGGCACGCGGGCCAGAGTTTGACACCCATGCTGTAGAGTGTTCATTCACTAGTCGAACCACATCGTCTTGACCGACTTTTGGAAGGTTGTGCAGCGATGTTGTCCAGCAATAACTGTCCGCCATGGTGAATGCCAAGGTGAATGCATAAACCGGAACTTGGGATACACTGCTTCGGCAGGTTCTTCCGGCGTTCTAATCTACTGTGATAAAGGCCTATTGACAGTATTATTACAGTAATACGTAGGTATATACAATACACAAAAATACGTATAGTGCAAATTGGCAGTAATAGAATAATAATAAATAACTCAGATGAATACTGAAAAAGTGACATGTGAAAAGTGAAATTGAATTTACAGTGCAAAATTACAGTGAGAGGATTTACAGTGCGTTGACCAAAAAATAATAATAACAGTGCGTTGACCTCAGGTCACTGAGTCTCCACTGTCCCTCTCACGACCCGAGGTAGATGAATTATAGAGTCTGATGGCCACAGGAAGAAAAGACTTCCTGTGGCGTTCTGTAGTACACCTGGGTGGAATGAGTCTGTTGCTGAAGGTGCTTCTGTATGAGGTCAGCACCTGATGGAGAGGGTGAGAGTTGTTGTCAAGGATACTACGCAGCTTGCGCAGCATCCTCCTCTCAGACACCACCAACAAGGAGTCCAGCTGGACCCCCAGGACAGCGCCAGCCTTCCTGACGATCCTGCTGATCTTGTTGGCATCTGCTGACCTCAACCTGCTTCCCCAGCACACAACACCGGAGAAGATTGCACTGGCTACCACCGACTGGTAGTACATCTTCAGCATCGTGTTACAAACATTGAAGGACCGGAGCCTCCGCATGAAGTAGAGACGGCTCTGGCCCTTCTTGTACACGGACTCAGAGTTCTTGGCCCAGACCAGTTTGTTGTTCAGGTGAACTCCCAGGTATTTATATTCCTGAACAACTTCTGTGGACACACCCTTGATGGAAATGGGTGTGGGGGTAGATTTCCTCCTGCGGAAGTCCTTCACCATCTCCTTTATCTTGTCTGTGTTGAGCTGCATATGGTTCAGCTCACACCACTCAACGAAGGAGTCCCTGTACTCCTCATCGTTTCCCTCGCTGACACAACCAACAACTGCAGAGTCGTCCGAGAACTTCTGCAGATGGCAGGACTCAGAGATGAACTGGAAGTCTGAGGTGTATAGGGTGAACAGGAATGGGGAAAGAACCGTTCCCTGTGGAGCACCAGTGCTGCTGACCACAGTGTCAGACACACAGTCCTGCAGTCTGACAAACTGTGGACGACCTGTCAAATAGTCTATAATCCAGGAAATCAGGGAAGAGTCCACCTTCATCGCCGCCAGCTTACTCCCCAGCAGGACAGGCCGGATGGTGTTGAACGCACTGGAGAAGTCAAAAACATGATTCTCACAGTGCTCCCGGGTCTGTCCAAGTGGGCGTAGGCACGATGAAGCAGGAAGATGATGGCGTCCTCCACTCCCAGTTTCGGCTGGTAGGCAAACTGAAGAGGGTCCAGCGATGATCTGACCAGGGGCCGAAGAAGCGACAGGACCAGCCTCTCAAAGGACTTCGACACGTGGGACGTCAGCGCCACCGGTCTGTAGTCATTAGAGGTGCTGGGACGTGCCTTCTTCGGAACCGGCACCAGGCAGGATGTCTTCCACAGCACAGGGACCCTCTCCAGTCTCATGCTCAGGTTGAAGATGTACTGTAGGACTCCACTCAGCTGGGCAGCACAAGTTTTGAGGACCCTCGGGTGGATGCCGTCAGGACCTGCAGCCTTGCATGGGTGGAGCCTGCACAGCACTTTCCTCACCTGCTCAGCTGTGAAGGTCTGTGTGCCGTGTGTGGGGGCAGGAAGAGTCTCTGTTGTGTTGATGGGGGAGGGGTGAGGTAGTGGTAGTGGTGGGGGAGAGAGAACAGGTATGTTGTCGCTGGAGAGGGACGGTGGGCGAGGGGGGACAGCAGGGCTGGGGGGCTGGAGGGGAATGGTTGTAGATGGGCTGGGGGAGGGGGGGTTGACCGGAGCCCACTCATTGAATCTATTGAAAAACAAATTCAACTCGTTGGCCCGGTCAGGACCCCCCCCAATTGTCTGGCTACCAGGGTGTTTGTAGCCAGTGATGCTCCTCATGCCACTCCACACATCCTTCAGGTTGTTCTGCTGAAGTTTGTGCTCCAGCTTTCTCCTGTAGTTGTCTTTGCCCTGCTGGATCCTCTCCTTCAGCTCCCTCTGAACCCGCCTCATCTGCTCCCAGTCTCCGTCTCTGAAGGCCCTCTTCTTCTCATTGAGCATGATGTCTCGGGTGACCCACGGCTTGTTGTTGGGGAAACAGCGTACAGTCTCTGTGGGAACAACACTGTCCACACAGAAGTTGATGTACCCTGTTATGCATTCCGTGAGATCATCAAGGTTTTAGAGCTAGCCCCATTAGGATGTGTAGAGCTAGCCCCATTAGGATGCATACAGCTATCCCATAAGGATGTGTAGAGCTAGCCCCATTACAATGTGTACAGCTAGCCCCATCAAGATATGTAGAGCTAGCCCAATTAGAATGTATAGAGCTAGCCAAAATAGGATATGTAGAGTTAGCCCCATTAGAATGTGTAGAGCTAGCCCCATTACGATATGTAGAACTAGCCCCATTAGGATGTGTAGAGCTAGCCCCATTAGGATGTGTAGAGCTTGCCCCATGAAGATGTGTAGAGCTAGCCCCATTAGGATGTGTAGAGCTTTCCCCATTAGGATGTTTAGCGCTAGCCCCATTAAGATGTGTAGAGCTAGCCCCATTAGGATGTGTAGAGCTAGCCCCATTAGAATTTTAAAGCTAGCGCCATTAGGATGTGTCGTCCCAGCCACATTAAGGTGTGTAGAGCTGAGCTAGCCCCGTTAAGATGTCTAGAGCTAACCCTATTAGAATGTGTAGAGCTAGCCCCATTAGGATGGGTATAGCTAACCCCATTAGGATGTGTAGAGCTATTCCCATAAGGATGTGACGATCTAGCGCCATTAGGATGTGTAGAGCTAGCCCCAATAAGATGTGTAGAGCTAGTCCATTAGGATGTTTAAGCTTTCCCTATTAGGATGTGTAGAGCTAACCCCATTAGGATGTGTAGATCTAGCCCCATTAGGATGTGTAGAGCTAGCCCCATTAGGATGTCCCGACCTAGCCCCATTAGGATGTGTAGAGCTAGTCCCATTAGGATGTGTAGAGCTAGCCCCATAACGATTTGTAGAGCTAGCCCCATTAGGATTTGTAGAGCTAGCCCAATTTAGATGTGTACAGCTAGCCCCATTAGGATGTGTAGAGCTAGCCCCATTAGGATGTTTAGAGCTATCCCCATTAAGATGTGTCGACCTAGCTCCATTAAGATGTGTAGAGCTAGCCCCATTAGGAGGTTTTGAGCTAGCCCCATTAGAATTTTAAAGCTAGCCCCATTAGAATGTGTAGAGCTAGCCCCATTAGGATGTGTAGAGCTAACCCCATTAGGATGTGTAGAGCTATTCCCATAAGTATGTGTCACTCTAGCGCCATTGGGATGTCCAGACCTAGCCTCATTAGGATATGTAGAACTAGTCCCATTAGGATGTGTAGAGCTAGCCCCATAACGATTTGTAGAGCTAGCCCCTTTAGGATGTGTCGAGCTATTCCCATAAAGGATATGTCGACCTAGCCCCATTTGGATGTTTAGAGCTAGCCCCAATAAGATGTTTAGAGCTAGCCCCATCAGGACGTGGATAGCTAACCCCATTAATATGTGTAGATCTAGTCCCATTACGATTTGTAGAGGTAGCCCCATTAGGATTTGTAGAGCTAGTCCCATTAAGATGTGTAGAGCTAGCCCCATTAGGATGTGTAAAGCCATCCCAATTAAGATGTGTAGAGCAAGCCCCATTAGGATGTCAAGTCAAGTCAAGTCAAGTCAAGTCAAGTTTATTGTCACTTCACAGTTTACACAAGTATAAAGCAGTGATGTGAAAATCTTGTGTGCAATACCCGACGACAGACAGCAGTTATAAAATAAGATAAAAATAGATAAAAATAGAATAAAAAGTTAAAAATTTGAAATAAAAAATAAAAATGCAATTTATAAAATGCAAAAATCTGCACAGAAAAGAGCAATATGTATATATAAATCAATGTAATAAAATATACATTGTTATATGTTATACGCCCTTGTTCAGCAGCCTGATGGCCTGACTGTGGAAGCTATCTCTAAGCCTATTTGTACGGCACTTGATACTGCGGTATCGCCTGCCTGACGGTAATAGTGAGTACAGTTCGTGGCTGGGGTGGGCAATGTCTTTTATAATTCGTTTGGCCTTGGCCACGCACCGCTGATTGTAAATGTCCAGGAGGGAGGGGAGCTCACCTCCAACGATATACTGGGCCGTCCGCACCACCCTTTGAAGCGCTCTGCGCTCGAGTGCAGTGCAGTTCCCATACCAGGCGGTGATACACCCTGTAAGAACACTCTCGATGGTGCCGTTGTAGAATGTTCTCAGGATGCGGGGGCCCATGCTGAATTTCTTCAGACGCCTGAGAAAATACAGGCGTTGTTGGGCCCTTTTCACCACATGTGTGGTGTGCGTGGACCATGTGAGGTCCTCGGAGATGTGCACGCCGAGGAACTTGAAGCTGCTGACCCTCTCTACTGCAACGCTGTCGATGGAGATAGGGCTGTGCTCTCCCCTCTGCCTCCTGAAGTTCACGATCAGCTCCTTGGTCTTCTTGACGTTGAGGGCGAGGCTGTTCTCCTGGCACCACTGCTCCAGCGATCCGACCTCCTCCCTGTAGGCTGTCTCGTCGTCGCCGGCGATCAGGCCCATCACTGTCGTGTCGTCAGCAAACTTGACGATGACGTTGGAGCTGTGCATAGCCATGCAGTCGTGGGTGTAGAGGGAGTAGAGGAGAGGGCTCAGCACGCATCCCTGGGGGGCTCCCGTGTTGAGGGTCAGTGGCTCTGATGTGGTGCTGCCCATCCTCACCACCTGGCGGCGGTCCGACAGGAGGTCCAGTATCCAGCTGCACATGGATGGGGGTACGCCTAGACCTCTCAGCTTGGTGTCGAGCTTGGCAGGAACTATTGTGTTGAATGCTGAGCTGTAGTCCACAAACAGCATTCGCACATAACAGTTCTTTCCCTCCAGGTGGGAAAGGGCAGTGTGGAGGGCCATGGCAATTGCGTCGTCCGTGGATCTATTTTGACGATATGCAAATTGCCATGGGTCCAGCGTGGTAGGTAACACGGAGCAAATAAAGTCCTTGACCAACCTCTCGAAGCATTTGCTAACGATCGAGGTGAGGGCCACAGGTCTATAGTCATTCAGGCATGTTACCTTGGGTTGTTTAGGGACAGGCACGATGGTGGACATCTTGAAGACCGCGGGGACAACAGCCTGGGACAGGGAGAGGTTGAAGATGTCTGCAAAGACTCCTGCCAACTGGTCTGCGCATGCTCTGAGGACGCGGCCCGGGATGTCGTTGGGGCCTGCCGCCTTACGGATGTTCAGCCGCTTGAAGGTGCGGCGCACATCCGCCTCCGAGATGCGCAGCTGGCTGGTCTCCTCAGTCGGTGCTGGCTTCGGTGGGCTGCCGTTTACGTCGAACCGAGCAAAAAATGTATTTAGCTCTCCTGGGAGGGAGGTAGAGGAGTTCTCTACACAACTGGTTCTCCCTCTGAAGTTCGTTATCGTCTGCAGCCCCTGCCACATACCCCTCGCATCGTGGTTCTTGAATTTATCTTCCACTCTGTCCTTATACTCCCGCTTGGCAGTGACGATGGTCTTACGGAGGTCGTAACGGGCTCTCGTATATTCCTCCGTATTCCCGGAACCAAAGGCGGCGTTATGCGCATGTAGGGCAGCGCGAACATCGCCGTTAATCCACGGTTTCTGGTTGGGATATATCCAAACCGACTTGGTCGGAACAACGTCATCTATGCACTTCTTGATGAACCCGGTGACCGACGACGCGTACTCGTTGATGTTATTGTCCGAGGCAACGCGGAACATGTGCCAGTCAGCGTGATCAAAACAATCCTGCAGTGTAGAGTCTGATTGGTCCGACCAGCATTGGACCTCCCTCACAGCGATCGGTTGCTGCTTCAGTCTCTGCCTATAGGCGGGGAGCAGCTGGATAGAGCGGTGGTCTGATTTGACGAACGGTGGGCGGAGGAGGGCCTTGTAGCCATCACGGAAGGGAGTGTAGCAGTGGTCGAGGATCCGCTCGCCCCGTGTGTTGCTCGTTATGTGTTGGTAGAACTTCGGGAGAACCTTCTTCAGGTTCGCCTTGTTGAAGTCCCCCGCCACGATGAGAGCAGCCTCGGGGTGTGCCGACTCCTGTTCGCTGATAGCCCCGTACAGTTCCTTCAGCGCTGTGTCCGTGTTGGCTTGTGGGGGAATGTAAACAGTGGTCACGGTTACCGCTGTAAACTCCCGAGGTAGCCAGTGTGGACGGCATATAAGCATCAGGTACTCCAGGTCCGGGGAACAGAAAGACTTGAGGGGATGTACATGACTTTGGTTGCACCAAGATCTGTTTATCATGAGACATACCCCCCCTCCGCGATCTTTACCGGAGAGAGCCTTTGTTCTGTCCGCCCGGTGTACAGAAAATCCCGTCGGCTCGATAGCTGCGTCGGTTACCCCCTCCGACATCCATGTCTCCGTAAGGCAGATGATACAGTTGTCCTTCGTTTCCCGGTGGAATTGAATACGAGCCTGTAGTTCGCTTAACTTATTGTCCAGAGACTGTACATTAGCCAGTAGAATGGTGGGTAGTGGGGGGCGATCGGATCGACGTCTCAGCCTGACTAGCACGCCGGCTCGCTTCCCTCGCTTCCTCCGGCGACGCTTGCGTGTAATCGTGCCCAAGATGGTCGGAGATAATCCAGCTGTTACTTCGGGCGGGACATCCGTGTCGAAAGAATGAAAAAACTCCGGTAGGCGGCGAGCGACTGTCGATCTGATCTCCCGAAGTGTGCAAAAGTTATAAGTGAACTTGCTGCTAACTTCCTGTACTAAAATATTGTATGTTTAGAGCTAGCCCCATCAAGATATGTAGAGCTATCCCCATTAGGATGTGCAGAGCTATACCCATAAGGATGTGTCGACCTAGCCCCATTAGGATGTGTAGAGATTTCCCTATTAGGATGTGTAGAGCTAGCCCATAAGGATGTGTAGAGCTATCCCCATTATGATGCGTAGAGCCAACCCCATTAGGATGTGTCGAGCTAGCCCCATTAAGATGTGTACAGCTAGCCCCATTATGATGTGTCGAGCTAGCCCCATAACGATTTGTAGAGCTAGCCCAATTAGGATGTCTAGAGCTAGCCCCAATAAGATATGTAGAGCTAGCCCCATGAGGACGTGTGTAGCTAGCCCCAGTAAGATGTGTAGAGCTATCCCCATTAGGATGTGTAGAGTCAGCCTCATTAGGATGTGTAGAGCTAGCCCCATTAGAATGTGTAGAGTTAGCCCCATTACGATGTTTAGAGCTAGCCCCATTAAGATATGTAGAGCTAGCTCCATTAGAATGTTTAGAGCTAGCCCCATCAAGATGTGTAGAGCTAGCCCCAATAGGATGTCTCGACCTAGCCTCATTAGGATGTGTAGAGCTAGCCAAATTAGGATGTGTAAAGCTAGCCCCATTAGGATGTGTAGAGCTAGCCCATAATGATGTGCAGAGCTAGCCCCATTAAGATATATAGAGAAAGCCCCTTTTGGATGTGTAGAGCTACCCCAATAAGATGTTTAGAGCTAGCCCCATTAGGATGTCTTGACCTAGCCCCATTAGGATGTGTAGAGCTAACTCCATTAGGATGTGTAGAGCTTTTCCGATAAGGATGTGTCGATCTAGCGCCATTAGGATGTGTAGAGCTAGCCCCAATAAGATGTGTACAGCTAGTCCATTAGGATGTGTAGAGCTTTCCCTATTAGGATGTGTACAGCTAACTCCATTAGGATTTGTAGAGCTAGCCCCATTAGGATGTGTAGAGCTAACCCCATTAGCGTGTGTCGACCTATTCCCATTAGGATGTGTACAGCTAGCCCCATTAGGATGTGTGGAGCTAGCCCAATTAAGATGTGTAGAGCTAACCCCATTAGGATGTGTAGAGCTAGCCCCATAAGTATTTGTAGATTTAGCCCCAATAAGATGTGTAGAGCTAGCCCCATTAGGATGTGTAGAGCTAGCCCCATTAGGATGTGTAGAGCTAGCCCCATTAGGATGTGTAAAGCTTTCCCTATTAGGATGAGTACAGCTAACACCATTATGATTTGTAGAGCTAGCCCCATGGAGATGTGTAGAGCTAGCCCCATTAGGATGTGTAGAGCTTGCCCCATTAGGATGTTTAGCGCTAGCCCCATTAAGATGTGTAGAGCTTGCCCCATTAGGATGTTTAGAGCTGGCCCCATTAAGATGTGTCGACCTAGCTCCATTAAGATGTGTAGAGCTAACCCCATTAAGATGTGTAGAGCTAGCCCCATTAGGATATGTAGAGCTAGTTCCATTAGGATGTTTTGAGCTAGCCCCATTAGAATTTTAAAGCTACCGCCATTAGGATGTGTCGACCCAGCCACATTAAGGTGTGTAGAGCTAGCCCCATTAAGATGTCTAGAGCTAGCCCCATTAGAATGTGTAGAGCTAGCGCCATTAGGATGTGTCTATCTAGCGCTATTAGAATGTGTAGAGCTAGCCCCATTAGGATGGGTATAGCTAACCCCATTAGGATGTGTAGAGCTATTCCCATAAGGATGTGTCGATCTAGCGCCATTAGGATGTGTAGAGCTAGCCCCAATAAGATGTGTAGATCTAGTCCATTAGGATGTTTAGAGCTTTCCCTATTAGGATGTGTAGAGATAACCCCATTAGGATGTGTAGATCTAGCCCCATTAGGATGTGTAGAGCTAGCCCCATTAGGATGTCCTGACCTAGCCCCATTAGGATGTGTAGAGCTAGTCCTTTCCTCCCTCCCTCTTCTCCCACCCCCACTAACCTTACCTGTTTCAACCCCCTCTCCCCTGATGAAGTTAACAAACTGGTGACATCTAACCACCCTACCACCTGCCTCCTCGACCCAATCCCTTCCTCTCTTCTCCAGGACATCTCGGGCGATATCCTTCCCTTCCTTACATCCCAAATCAACATGTCCCTTGAGGCAGGCCTGTTTCCGGCAGCCTTCAATACTGCCAGAATCAAGCCGCTCCTCAAGAAACCATCCCTGGACACCACTGATGTCCAAAACTACAGACCGGTATCTCTCCTATCATTCCTGACCAAAACCCTTCAACGTGCTGTCTCCTCACAACTTTCTTCCTATCTCTCCCAGAACAACCTCCTCGACCCTCACCAGTCAGGCTTCAAGGCTGCGCACTCCACGGAGACGGCACTGCTCGCAGTGACAGAGTCTCTTCGTGATGCCAGAAGCTCGTCCCTCTCATCGGTACTGATTCTTCTCGACCTGTCTGCGGCGTTCGACACAGTGAACCACCAGATCCTCCTCTCCACTCTCGCCGAGCTTGGAATCGCTGGAACTGCGTTATCCTGGTTCACCTCCTACCTTGCAGATCGCACTTATCAGGTCACATGGAACGGTTCCCTGTCCAGACCCTGCACCCTGGACACCGGAGTCCCCCAAGGCTCAGTATTGGGACCCCTTCTGTTTTCTCTTTACATTAAATCGCTAGGCTCTGTAATCACATCTCATGGCTTCTCCTATCACTGCTATGCAGATGACACTCAACTGTTTCTCTCCTTTCCCCCCTCAGAAACCCAAATCGCAACACGCATCTCTAAATGCCTGGCCGACATCAGCAGATGGACAGCCGCCAACCACCTGAAGCTCAACCTTGACAACCAAGCCCCTCCAACGCATCCAGAACGCAGCAGCACGCCTGGTATTCAACCTACCAAAATTCTCCCACGTGACCCCTCTCTTCCGCGATCTCCACTGGCTTCCGGTAAATGCTCGCATCAAGTTCAAGACTCTGGTGCTGACCTTTAGGGCAGTCAATGGAACTGCCCCAGCCTACCTCCAGGCGTTGGTCAAACCCTACATCCCAGCAAGAGCGCTCCGCTCAACTTCTGCCAGGCGACTTGTTCGACCTTCACTGATGACAACCAAACATCGCTCGTCCAAGACCCAGCTCTTCACGGCTCTGGCTCCACAGTGGTGGAATGAACTCCCGTCTCATGTCAGGACGGCAGAGTCCCTCGCCAGCTTCCGCAAGAGACTCAAGACCCACCTGTTCAGAGTCCACCTGGACTCTCCTTGAACCCTCCTTCTCCTTTCTGAAACCCCTAAACTTGCTTGCTCTATTTTTATGTTTGCGTACCTCAGTGTTATGCTATTGTCTGCTTCAACTAATGTACACCTTGTAAGTCGCTTTGGATAAAAGCGTCTGCCAAATGCCCTAAATGTAAATGTAAATGTAGTCCCATTAGGATGTGTAGAGCTAGCCCCATAACGATTTGTAGAGCTAGCCCCAATAGGATTTGTAGAGCTAGCTCAATTTAGATGTGTACAGCTAGCCCCATTAGGATATGTAGAGCTAGCCCCATTATAATGTGTAGAGCTAACACCATTAGCATGTGTCGACCTATTCCCATTAGGATGTGTGGAGCTAGCCCAATTAAGATGTGTAGAGCTAACCCCATTAGGATGTGTAGAGCTAGCCCCATAAGTATTTGTAGAGCTAGCCCCAATAAGATGTGTAGAGCTAGCCCCATTAGGATGTGTAAAGCTTTCCCTATTAGGATGAGTACAGGTAACCCCATTATGATTTGTACAGCTAGCCCCATGAAGATGTGTAGAGCTAGCCCCATTAGGATGTTTAGCGCTAGCCCCATTAAGATGTGTAGAGCTTGCCCCATTAGAATGTGTAGATCTAGCCCCATTAGGATCTGTAGAGCTTTCCCTATTAGGATGTGTTGACTTAGCCCATTAGGATGTTTAGAGCTAGCCCCATTACGATGTGTCGACCTAGCTCCATTAAGATGTGTAGAGCTAGCCCCATTAGGATGTTTTGAGCTAGCCCCATTAGAATTTTAAAGCTAGCGCCATTAGGATGTGTCGACCCAGCCACATTAAGGTGTGTAGTGCTAGCCCCATTAAGATGTCTAGAGCTAGCCCCATTAGAATGTGTAGAGGTAGCCCCATTAGGATGTGTAGAGCTAACCCCATTAGGATGTGTAGAGCTATTCCCATAAGGATGTGTCAATCTTGCGCCATTGCGATGTGTAGAGCTAGCCCCAATAAGATGTGTAGAGCTAGTCCATTAGGATGTGTAGAGCTTTCTCTATTAGGATGTGTAGAGCTAACCCCATTAGGATGTGTAGAGCTAGCCCCATTAGGATGTCCCGACCTAGCCCCATTAGGATATGTAGAACTAGTCCCATTAGGATGTGTAGAGCTAGCCCCATAACGATTTGTAGAGCTAGCCCCATTAGGATGTGTAGAGCTAGCCCAAATAAGATGTTTAGAGCTAACCCCATGAGGACGTGGATAGCTAGCCCCATTAAGATGTGTAGAGCTAGCCCCAATAGGATTTGTAGAGCTAGCCCAATTTAGATGTGTAGAGCTAGCCCCATTAGGATTTGTAGAGCAAGCCCCATTAAGATGTGTAGAGCTAACCCCATTAGCATGTGTAGACCTATTCCCATTAGGATGTGTAGAGCTAGCCCCATTAGGATGTGTGGAGCTAGCCCAATTAAGATGTGTAGAGCTAACCCCATTAGGATGTGTAGAGCTAGCCCCATAAGTATTTGTAAAGCTAGCCCCAATAAGATGTGTAGAGCTAGCCCCATTATGATGCATAGAGCCAACCCCATTAGGATGTGTCGAGGTAGCCCCATTAAGATGTGTATAGCTAGCGCCATTAGGATGTGTAGAGCTAGTCCCATTAGGATGTCTCGACCTAGCCCCATTAGGATGTGTAGAGCTAGCCAAATTAGGATATGTAGAAAAAAAAACTTTAGGATGTGTAGAGCTAGCCCCAATAAGATATGTAGAGCTAGCCCCATTAGGATATGTAGAGCTAGCTCCATTAGGATGTTTTGAGCTAGCCCCATTAGAATTTTAAAGCTAGCGCCATTAGGAGTTGTCGACCCAGCCACATTAAGGTGTGTAGAGCTAGCCCCATTAAGATGTCTAGAGCTAGCCCCATTAGAATGTGTAGAGCTAGCGCCATTAGGATGTGTCTATCTAGCGCCATTAGGATGTGTAGAGCTAGCCCCAATAAGATGTGTAGAGCTCGTCCATTAGGATGTGTAGAGCTTTCCCTATTGGGATGTGTAGAGCTAACCCCATTAGGATGTGTAGAGCTAGCCCCATAACGATTTGTAGAGCTAGCCCCATTAGGATGTGTAGAGCTAGCCCCATTAAAATGTGTCGACCTAGCCCCATTAGGATATGTAGAGCTAGCCCCATTAGGATGTTTAAAGCTAGCCCCATTAAGATATGTAGAGCTAGCCCCATTTGAATGTGTAGACCTAGCCCCATTTGAATGTGTAGAGCTAGCCCCATTATGATCTGTAGAGCTTTCCCTATTAGGATGTTTAGAGCTAGCCCCATTACAATTTTAGAGCTAGCGCCATTAGGATTTGTTGACCCAGCCCCATTAAGGTGTGTAGAGCTAGCCCCATTAAGATGTCTAGAGCTAGTGTAGTGTATTTGTATACTCTAAGTATAAAACTAAAGCTCTATCTGTGATAATGTATGCATTGTAAAGGCCCCGTCACACCATAACGTTCTGGTCAGCGTTTGAGGAAACGTTGGTAATCGTCCGTGGTCGCTGGTATAGCGCCAGCAGAGCGTTGTGTGAACGCTGGTGAACGCTGGTGAACGCTGGTGTATGCTGGTGAACGCTGGTAATCGTCGGTAATCGTCGGAGAACGCTGGTCCGAAAATAAAGTTTTGAACATGCACAAAAGTTCTTATGGAGACCGCTGAAGAATGTTCGTGGAACTAACGTTAGCTGAACGTTGCACGCGTTCGGCAAACGTTAGTCAGTCGTTACCCTAGCGTTACTTGGTTGTTATTAAATCGTTCACAATCTTTGCTTTGCAGTGAACGAGTCACTGGCGACCTGTCAACGACCACTGAACGGAGCCCTCGCGTACGCAGCGTGTTAATAGCGTCAAACGAACATCATATGGCGTCCAATGAGCGTCAATTGAGCGTTTCCCGAATGTCCATGCATGTGGGTATATAAACCGATGCTTTTAAAGCAGGGTTCAGTTGATGTGGGGCTGCCATAGAGTACACCCGCCATGGAGGATCCAGCAAGACTACAGAGGGAAAATATGCTTGCCATAGCCCAGCATGACTTAGATGTACTGAGCTTAAACATAGCTCAGCACATCGAGGTACATCGCCCGCAGAGAAAAAGACCCCGACGAAGACGACAGTGCTGGACTAAACCATGGATTTTGAGGCGCTACGAGTTTGGACTGTATGACCAACTCATGGTTGAGCATCACCAGGAGGACCCCAGTTCCTTCACGAACTTCATGCGTATGCCACCAGAAATGTTAGATGAGATCCTTGAGCGTGTCAGAGGCAGATTGACGACACCTTCTACCGAGAGCCCCTCGAACCTGGCCTGAAACTGGCGGTGGCACTGCGAAATTTGGCCTCTGGGTCCAAGTATGCTGACATGAAGTTTGGGTGGCGCGTTCCATCCAACACAATCTCCGTTGTCGTCCGTGAAGTGTGCCAGGCGATCATTGATGAATATCTGGACGAAGTGATGACCCCTCCAAGCACTCCTGAAGCCTAGCGGGAGATTGCCAACCAGTTCATGACAAAGTGGAACTTCCCTCACTGTTGCGGTGTCCTTGACGGCAAACACAGCGCAATCTGGAGGACACCGTCAACGTCAGAGGGCCCAACGTGGATAATAGACAGGGGAAGCGCCAGAGGAACAACCTGAAACACTGGTGTAACTCGGAGGCTGGTGCTGTTCCATGGCAGATGGATATGTTATGAGGACTCTTGTGACATGGACAATGTGTGTGGATGTTTCTAAGTTGTAAGTTCTAAGTATGTTTCAAATAATAAACATTAAGAAACACAAATTCACAGGGCTGCAGGTGTATCATGTAGGCAGGGTCCGCGGAGTTGAAGACCGAAATGGCTGGGGGGGGGGGGGGTGGCGGTCCCCACTCACTGGGAGCTGGCTTCCAACCTCCGTTCTGTGACTGGCACTCGCTCTGGCCTCTTGCTCGAGGGGTGTTGCGACGAGGTCGTGCCAGTGCCACTGAAAATACACCATAAGGAAAATAGTCCGATGATTTCTTCGAGTGGAGACGAGTGATTTTGATCAATGTTTGAACCGACTCCAACTTGATGTAATCCCCGCAAGACGGGGATATACCACGCTTCGCCAACGCACCAATTCTAGTTATAATTGAAAGTAATGGGAATAATTAAGCTCACTATGACTGAGTCGAGGGCTGTATGGAGGGGGGTCTATTGGACCGGTCCTCACTGTCGTCGCCGGTTGAATCCAACTCGCAGAAGGGCCTCAGGACCTTGTTGACGCCTTTCTGGGCCCGGCGAAAGTCCTTGACACTGAGCCCCAGCAGCACACTGTTGACGTAGGCGGCGTAGGTGGTCCTCTCGGTGACTGGCTCGGGAGGTGGGAGTTGCTCACGCAGCATCGTCATCATCTCGCCGCTCTCCTTGGCCTTCCTCTGGAGGGTCTCTATGTCGTAGGACACCGACAGGGCTGGGGTGGGTTGACGTTCTACGACTGGGACGGGGTCAGCAAACTCGTCAACATCAACCCTCTCCTCCGCCGCTGCCCGCTCGGCCTCATCCAGGTCCCCATGAGATTGGGCTATGATCGCCTTCAACTGGAAAGACACAGAACACGACATGTTTTGAAATTGACAATAAACAATTGTACATACATTTGTCTTTCACTTATTATTCAATATCGTAGAATAATTATATGATTAGGTCAATATCCACATCAATACTTACACTCCGGACGGGCTTCGAGCGGTGGTTGACAGCACGGTGGAAAAAGTCAAATTTGGCTTTTATCCACGTCTCCCTCTCCGTCAACTGTTGCTGGCCCTCCCCACTCTTCTTCTTGTCCAACCTGGTAGGTATTATAAGCATTAAGTTAAGTATATGGTGCGTATATAAGTATATGGTAAGTATATGGTGCGTATATCATTTCCATTATTTATCGAAGTCATGGTCCACCCCGATGTCCAGCTCTGTTGCCTTGGTCTTGAATATCTGTTGCCTCCTCGCTTTGTTTCTGTAGTCGGTCTTCTGTGAGTTCCACAGCATTTCATTCTCACGGAAAAACTCCACCAGATTATCCTCCACCGCCCGGTCCTGGATCCTGCAGTCCTTCCTTGGCTTCTTCCCTCTCTTTGCCATTGTCGGGACGTCCTCATTGGGGTCTTCATGGTCTTTAGGGGGTGTCACATGGTGTGTCACAAATCGGATGGCCTCTTCCTCGTGGTGCTCTTCGACCGAGGAACTTGCCAGAGAAAGAGGCGGTGTATTCTTCTTGTTCTTCTTCAAAGCACTTGTAGCCCTTCTACTACTAATATCCGTAGTAGCAGTAGCAGTACCATTAGCCCCCCTCACACACTTTTTTACTCCTTTTGGAGGCATAATGTGTGCTGTTCAATATCCACAACTTCAACTGAATCCACTGTGATTTCCCCGCGTTTTATACCAACATGCAACCCACACGCCAGCAACACGCTAGTCTGTCGTTAGTCACACTTTAGTCACACGCTCAACACGCTCGTCTAACGTTGACCAATCGTAGAGAGCTAGCCCCATTAGGATTTGTAGAGCTAGCCCCATTAAGATGTGTAGAGCTAACCCCATTAAGATGTGTAGAGCTAGCCCCATTAAGATGTGTAGAGCTAACCCCAATAAGATATGTAGAACTAGCCCATTAGGATGTTTAGAGCTAGCCCCATTAAGATGTGTAGAGCTAACCCCATTAAGATATGTAGAGATAGCCCCATTTGGATGTTTAGAGCTAGCCCCATTAGAATGTTAGAGCTTGCGCCAATTAGGATGTGTCGATCCAGCCCCATTAAGGTGTGTAGAGCTAGCCCCATTAAGATGTGTAGAGTTAACCCCATTATGATGTGTAGAGCTAGCCCCATCAAGATATGTAGAGCTAATCCCATTAGCATGTGTAGAGCTAGCCCCATTAGGATGTGTACAGCTAGCCCCAAAAGGATATGTAGATCTAGCCCCATTAGGATGTGTAGAGCTAGCCCATAAGGATGTGTAGATCTAGCCCCAAAAGGATGTGTATATCTAGTCCCATTAGGATGTGTAGAGCTAGTCCCATTAATATGTGTCGAGCTAGCCCCATAAGGATGTGTAGAGCTAGCCCCAAAATGATGTGTATATCTCGTCCCATTAGGATGTGTAGAGCTAGCCCCATTAAGATGTGTAGAGCCAGCCCCATTATGATCTGTAGAGCTAGCCCCATTAAGATGTGTAGAGCTAACCCCATTAAGAAGTGTAGAGCTTGCCCCATTAAGATGTGTAGAGCTAACCCCAATAAGATATGTAGAGCTAGCCCATTAGGATGTTTAGACCTAGCCCCATTAAGATGTGTAGAGCTAACCCCATTAAGATATGTAGAGCTAGCCCCATTAGGATGTTTAGAGCTAGCCCCATTATAATGTTAGAGCTAGCGCCAATTAGGATGTGTCGATCCAGCCCCATTAAGGTGTGTTGAGCTAGCCCTATCAACATATGTAGACCAAATTCATTAGCATGTGTAGAGCTAGCCCCATTAGGATGTGTACAGCTAGCCCCAAAAGGATATGTAGATCTAGCCCCATTAGGATGTGTAGAGCTGGCCCATAAGGATGTGTAGAGCTAGCCCCAAAAGGATGTGTATATCTAGTCCAATTAGGATGTGTAGAGCTAGCCCCATTAAGATGTGTAGAGCCAGCCCCATTAGCATGTGTCGAAATATCCCCATTAAGATGTGTAGAGCTAGCCCCATTAGGATGTGTAGAGCTAGGCCCATTAGAACATCTCAACTTAGCTCCATTAAGATGTGTAGAGCTAACCCCATTAGGATGTGTACAGCAAGCCCCATTAGGATGTGAAGAGCTAGCCCCATTAGGATGTGTAGAGCTAGTCCCATTAGTATGTGTAGAGCTAGCCCCATTAAGATGTGTAGAGCTAGTCCCATTAAGATGTGTAGAGCTAGCCCCATTAGGATGTGTAGAGCTAGCCCCATTAGGATGTGTAGAGCTAACCCCATTAGGATTTGTCAACCTAGCCCCATTAGGATATATAGAGCTAGCCCCATTAGGATGTGTAGAGCTAGCCCCATTACGATTTGTAGAGCTAGCCCCATTACGACCAGGGGAACTCGGAAGGAGGGACCAGGGGAACTAGGAAGGAGGGACCTAGGGGAACTAGAAAGGAGGGACAGGGGAACTAGGAAGGAGGGACCTAGGGAACTAGGAAGGAGGGACCTAGGGAACTAGGAAGGATGGACCTAGGGAACTAGGAATGTGGGATGTGTAGAGCTGGCCCCATTAGGATGGGTAGAGCTAGCCCCATTAGGATTTGTCAACCTAGCCCCATTAGGATATATAGAGCTTGCCCCATTAGGATGTGTAGAGCTAGCCCCATTACGATGTGTAGAGCTAGCCCCATTTCGATGTGTAGAGCTAGCCCCATTAAGATGTGTAGAGCTAGCCCCATTAGGATGTGTAGAGCTAGCCCCATTAGGATGTGTAGAGCTAGCCCTATTAGGATGTGTAGAGCTAACCCCATTAGGATATATAGAGCTAGTCCCATTAGGATGTGTAGAGCTAGCCCCATTACGATATGTAGAGCTAGCCCCATTACGACCAGGGGAACTAGGAAGGAGGGACCAGGGGAACTAGGAAGGAGGGACCTAGGGGAACTAGAAAGGAGGGACAGGGGAACTAGGAAGGAGGGACCTAGGGAACTAGGAAGGAGGGACCTAGGGAACTAGGAAGGATGGACCTAGGGAACTAGGAATGTGGGATGTGTAGAGCTGGCCCCATTAGGATGGGTAGAGCTAGCCCCATTAGGATGTGTCAACCTAGCCCCATTAGGATATATAGAGCTTGCCCCATTAGGATGTGTAGAGCTAGCCCCATTACGATGTGTAGAGCTAGCCCCATTTC
>CM051003.1:36261383-36288883 GCA_027704905.1 Muraenolepis orangiensis
ATCGATATATATATCGATATATATCTATCTATCTATATCTATATATATATATCGATATATATCGATCTATATATCGTATATATATCGTATATCACAATGCAGCCAAAAAATACCGGGTTTTGGTCCGTATCGCCCAGCCCTAATTGGGACCAGTGCTTTAAATCACACACATACCCGACAATATGTGGCTCTATTCAGATGAGAGATGGAGTGTGTGTTGGGGTCAGGACCAGTGCTTTTAATCACACACATACCCGACATTATTAGCCTATTCCGCCCACTTTTCGAGACGTATATGCTCTCCTTGTCAAAGTGCAAACTGCAGACATACGCGCTACCCCTGAGAACATGAAACCAGGGACCTTCATCCTCCTTATCAGCCTCACACAAGACTTGCGGAGGAGTTTGTCTTTGGGTAAATGGTGTAAACTGAGGTAGGGCTGTCTTTGTTCGGACGTTGAGTAGCCGGTACACTACAATAACAGAGAGGAGGGGAGGGGACACAGTTTGTCACGTATCTGGGGTAACTACCGGAAGAAAGAGTACACTGCTCACGGCTCCGGAAGCAGGAAGTGTGATATAGGCCTATTGGCGGACCAGCATCCAGTCCGTATCATAAGGGATACTGGGGCTGCACAGTCTTTTATCCTGTCCAATGTCTGTTTCTGATGATTCATCGTGTGGGTCTAGTGTTTTGGTACAAGGTATTGAAATGGGTTTTGTGTCTGCGCCTCTTCACCAGGTACACTTATTTTGTGGTTTAGTCAGTGGAGTTTATAAGGTGGGTGTGCGCCCGGCCCTACCTATAAAAGGTGTCACATTTATTTTGGGGAATGACATTGCTGGGGGCAAGATATTGCCAGTTCTAGAAGTGTTAGACCACCCAGTACTTCTGCGGTCGGATGTTTTGGCTCAGAATTTCCCTGGGGTTTTTCCGGTTTGTGCGGTCACCCGAGCTCAAGCACGTAGGTTTGGGGAAGTAGTCGACCTCTCAGATACGGTGTTCGCTACTGGGTTGTCGGATGAGACTGTTTCCGCCACTGTGTCTTCCCGGTGTTGTGCCGAAGAGGTTGTCAAACTTCTGCTTGAGTGTGTTAGCCCCGGCAGACAAACCAGTTACCGTTAACTCGTGTGACGACCCCCACTCTACCTGCTAGTGGGTGAGTCTGCTGACTCAGAGCATGGTGGAGTGGGTGGGTCGTTAGCCCAATTGGCCGCACCTGGGCAGTGAAAGCTGTCTGCACATGGACTATTTAGGTTTCCTTGTCTAATCCCCTCTGTCTGCTTCTCCACTCCCAGGAACAGGTTATCCAGCACCCACTTTTGATCCTTGGATATATAATACTAATACTTACACCACCCGCACCACACAACACTTTCTCACTCATCCACACACCGCATTCACCACTGATTCTGATACATCCATATTCATTGTTTGTCGATCGTTCATTTTGGTTAGATATAGGATTGAATAAATTATATTGTTCAACTGTTATCACGTGTGGACTCCCTACTTGTCACAATTGACCCGTTTGTGACAAGTTGGGGGCTCGTCCGTTTGGTGGACCTTTTGTTGAAATTGACTTTGCTTGTTGTAATTTGGCCTAGTGTGGTTAGATTCTTGCTGGCATTTGTGTTTGGTAATTTGGCTGGCGTTTGAGTTCCTGTTGGGACAATGTGTTTGGCTCTGTCTGATTCTGGAAGGGCTAATTAGAAAGGATAATTAGGTTAATTGGTTAAACTAGTGTCTGTGACCTGAGGGTTTGGAGCTAGTGTTTGTAGCCTGTTGGTTAGCATTGGTTTGTAGCCTAATTATTTGTGGGGAGTACCATATGTGATTTGTTCTTTGTTCTTGGGTGTTTGGTTGTTTGGGATTTAGAAAAGTAGCAGTTTTTTTTCTTCTTTCTCTGCAGATTTCTTGTAGTCAAGAGGTTTGTTAATTTGTTTTGGTATTACTCATGTTGAGGCATTGGAGTTTTGGTACCTTAATGGGACAGTCTGTGCGTCTTGGGAACCATTAATCCCCGGATAGGCTAAGATGGCATGTTCCCAATAGGGGGGCTTGTCTTGGTGTGACCTTTAGGCGGCTGCAAACGTGGGTAGAGACAGGCACTTGTGTCGTCAGGCACTTGTGTCCTCTCGGGAGCAGATCTCTGGCACAGAGGGGCGGCTGTATAACAGTTGCTTCTTCTGCCCAGAGAGTTCTACTGCATAAGTACCCCCTACAAGTAGTGGCACGAAGACTAGGGTTTGAGTTAGTTAGATAGTTAGTTAGTATCTTTAGTTAGTCAGGGTGGGGAGGTTCCATTTGATCAGACTGTCTTGTTCTTGGTTATCACGCTTCATGATCCCAACATAAGTTTGATTTGTTTGTTTGTAACCAATAGTGTACTATGGCCTCTGTTGTGGATGACTTTGAAGAGTCACCATCAGTAGAACTGTTAGATCAGTGTACTAAGGAGCAGTTGTTGTTAATTGCTGAGAAATATGAAATTGAGATACCTGTTAGCTGTCAAAACCAGTTTAAAGGCAGATTTGGTAGAGAAGGGTGTTCTCAAGCCAGCTGGACGACAAACTCTCAGTTTTGAGCAACAGAAGGAACTTCTGCAGTTGGAGCAGAGACAAGAGTTGGCTTTAGAAGAAGGAAAGCAGAGACTGGCTTTAGAGGAAGGAAAGCAGAGACTGGCTGTAGAGGAAATGAAGCAGAAGACTGAGCTTGCCAAATTAGAACTGCAGAATAGGAAGCTAGATCTAGTCGGGCAGGGAAAGTGGCTCGGTTCAGAGGTTGCTGATGTTACTGGTGATCCATCTCGGGGGCGGCGGCCACCTCGTTAGACATTTTACATGATCTGCGCTTGCTTCCCAAATTTAATGAGAAAGACCCCGATGTATTTTTTTCATTATTCGAGCGTTTGGCAGAGGCAAGGAACTGGAGTGATGAAGATGGTTGTATGATGTTGCAGTGTGTTCTCACTGGTAGAGCCCAGGAGGCATACTCCGCTTTGAGTCCCGCAGACTGTAAGGTCTATGCACGAGTGAAATCTGCGGTGCTTAAGGTGTACGAACTTGTACCTGAGGCTTACAGACAGCGGTTCCGAACGTGGAAAAAAAGAGACAAACAGTCTCATCTTGAGTTTTCACGGGATTTGATTACCCAGTTTACCCGTTGGTGTGTAGCGTCTGAGGTCCATACCTTCGAAAAGCTCTGTGATCTGGTGATATTAGAGCAGTTTAGAAACTCTGTTCCTAACAATGTTGCCACTTACATTACACAGCAGAGGGCAGAGACGCCGGGTGAGGCAGCAGCTTTTGCTGACGAGTATGTGTTAATTCACAAAAGTAACTTCAATGGTTCAGTTACAGAGAAGGCTCAAAGCAGGGAAATTTTTTCTCCTCGTCCAAATTTTGGATCTGAGAAAAATACCGTTAGGAGTGATTATGACGCACGGGATAGACAGCCATCGGCGTCCGTCAAAACGTGTAACTACTGTAGACGTGCTGGACATTGGAAGGATGAGTGTCCACTTCTTGGATCAAAAGGTAGATTTAGGGCACAGGTGAAACCTGCTCTTCTGGCCAATTCCCTCACCCAGGTGATGGTGTCGCCATTGGTACCGTCTGTTAAGACCATAGGACAGAAATGCCTGGAAGAGTATGGTGCTTTTCTTTCAGATGGTTTTGTGTCTTTACAGGGCAGTGACGATAAGGTGCCGGTCAAGATACTGCGGGACACTGGCTCAATTGATTCGTTTGTGCGTGAGTCAGTGTTACCTTTTTCAACGGAATCTGACACGGGGGATGTTATCTTGATCCGAGGGATGGGGATGTCTGTCTTCCCTGTTCCTGTGCATAACATTTCTCTGGTTTCTGGTTTGGGGAATGGTGATGTGCAGATAGGTGTGTGTGCTGAGTTGCCTGTTAATGGAGTGGACATCATTTTGGGTAACAATCTGGCCGGGGTGCGAGTGTGGGCCGATGGGCCTCTCCCAAATGTAGTCACCCAAAAATCGCCTAGTCCAACCTTGTTAGACACTTCGTCTGATGGTGTCATGGTGTATCCAGCCGGTGCCGTTACACGTACCATGACAGCAGCGTGTGACGCGCGGGGTACTACCCAGACGACAGATGTTGAAACTGTTCATGTGGGTTTGATTCTGCCTGAGCAATTCCAGTCCATGTCGCAGGCTGAGTTGGCTTCAGAGCAGGTAAATGATCCAGCTTTACGAGAGCTGTTTGAGAAAGCCGTGCCATTTGATGAAATGGGTAGCTCGGCGCATGGGTATTGTCTTCATGGAGGTTTATTGTTTCGGAAGTGGGTGCCTCATGGAGACGTTTTTGTCGGTGAACCAATTTTTCAGTTTGTGGTACCATACAAGTTTCGTCCATTGGTGTTGCAGACTTGTCATAACAATGTTGCAGGGCATCAGGGAGTGAGGAAAACGTGTGACCGGGCACTGAGACACTGTTTTTGGCCCCGTTTAAAACGTGATGTTTCCGCATATATCAAAACGTGTCACACGTGTCAGTTAACTGGGAAGCCGAGTCAGACCATCAAACCGGCCCCGCTCTCTCCTGTTCCTGCCATTTGAACAGTTGATTATTGACTGTGTTGGGCCATTACCGCGGTCCAAACAGGGACATCTGTATTTGCTTACTGTAATGTGTCAGGTGACCAGATACCCGGCAGCATTTCCGCTTAGATCAATAACCACAAAGTCTGTTGTTAAAGCACTGACACAGTTAATTTCTGTGTTCGGGATACCCAAAATCATTCAGAGTGATCAGGGTTCCGATTTCACTTCACATATGTTTGCAGAACTTCTCCGGCAACTACATATCAAGCACAACAAAGCGTCAGCGTATCATGCCCAGTCTCAGGGAGCTTTAGAGCGTTTTCATCAAATGTTGAAGTCATTGCTGAGCTCTTATTGTACAGAGTTGGGGGGTCAGGGTTGACTCCACTGGTGGCGTATACGGATCATAATCCATTGACCTTTTTAAAGTCCCTACAAAATCCCAATCAGAGGTTGATGAGGTGGGCTTTATTTTTACAGCCCTATTCTTTGGACATCCGTCACATTAAAGGGTCTCAAAATGTAATTGCGGACGCACTGTCCCGCATACCCTAATTTGGTCCCAATGTGATACTTTTGTTTGCCTCTCGTTTGTTCCCCAATCCTTTCTGTCTCTCGCTCTCTTAAATTGCTTCCTAGGGCCCTAGGTTGCTGAGAGCGGAGGCTGGATGGTGAGGGGAATAGGTGAAGTGGTAAAACAATGTTTATTTTGATGTACGTATTAATGTAGGTTATTTGTGTGTACCATGTGCTTAGAGCATAGGGTGGAACCCCTTTTCTTTAGGGGGAGGGTGTGACGACCCCCACTCTACCTGCTAGTGGGTGAGTCTGCTGACTCAGAGCATGGTGGAGTGGGTGGGTCGTTAGCCCAATTGGCCGCACCTGGGCAGTGAGAGCTGTCTGCACATGGACTATTTAGGTTCCCTTGTCTAATCCCCTCTGTCTGCTTCTCCACTCCCAGGAACAGGTTATCCAGCACCCACTTTTGATCCTTGGATATATAATACTAATACTTACACCACCCGCACCACACAACACTTTCTCACTCATCCACACACCGCATTCACCACTGATTCTGATACATCCATATTCATTGTTTGTCGATCGTTCATTTTGGTTAGATATAGGATTGAATAAATTATATTGTTCAACTGTTATCACGTGTGGACTCCCTACTTGTCACAATTGACCCGTTTGTGACACTCGTGAGAACCTTAATGTTGCTCAGAAGGACGATGCTAGCCTTACGAAGTGTTTTGCTGCTGTTCTTGCTCCAGAGGTAGCTAATAGCATGGATGTTGCCTATGTTGTGGAGAGTGATCTCCTGATGCAGAGGTGGACTTTGCGGGTTAATTTGGGTAGTGAGTGGGGTGTTGTGTTTCAGGTCGTTGTGCCTACACTGTACCGTCAGTCTGTTTTATCACTGGCTCATGATGATTATGACGCACGGGATAGACAGCCATCGGCGTCCGTCAAAACGTGTAACTACTGTAGACGTGCTGGACATTGGAAGGATGAGTGTCCACTTCTTGGATCAAAAGGTAGATTTAGGGCACAGGTGAAACCTGCTCTTCTGGCCAATTCCCTCACCCAGGTGATGGTGTCGCCATTGGTACCGTCTGTTAAGACCATAGGACAGAAATGCCTGGAAGAGTATGGTGCTTTTCTTTCAGATGGTTTTGTGTCTTTACAGGGCAGTGACGATAAGGTGCCGGTCAAGATACTGCGGGACACTGGCTCAATTGATTCGTTTGTGCGTGAGTCAGTGTTACCTTTTTCAACGGAATCTGACACGGGGGATGTTATCTTGATCCGAGGGATGGGGATGTCTGTCTTCCCTGTTCCTGTGCATAACATTTCTCTGGTTTCTGGTTTGGGGAATGGTGATGTGCAGATAGGTGTGTGTGCTGAGTTGCCTGTTAATGGAGTGGACATCATTTTGGGTAACAATCTGGCCGGGGTGCGAGTGTGGGCCGATGGGCCTCTCCCAAATGTAGTCACCCAAAAATCGCCTAGTCCAACCTTGTTAGACACTTCGTCTGATGGTGTCATGGTGTATCCAGCCGGTGCCGTTACACGTACCATGACAGCAGCGTGTGACGCGCGGGGTACTACCCAGACGACAGATGTTGAAACTGTTCATGTGGGTTTGATTCTGCCTGAGCAATTCCAGTCCATGTCGCAGGCTGAGTTGGCTTCAGAGCAGGTAAATGATCCAGCTTTACGAGAGCTGTTTGAGAAAGCCGTGCCATTTGATGAAATGGGTAGCTCGGCGCATGGGTATTGTCTTCATGGAGGTTTATTGTTTCGGAAGTGGGTGCCTCATGGAGACGTTTTTGTCGGTGAACCAATTTTTCAGTTTGTGGTACCATACAAGTTTCGTCCATTGGTGTTGCAGACTTGTCATAACAATGTTGCAGGGCATCAGGGAGTGAGGAAAACGTGTGACCGGGCACTGAGACACTGTTTTTGGCCCCGTTTAAAACGTGATGTTTCCGCATATATCAAAACGTGTCACACGTGTCAGTTAACTGGGAAGCCGAGTCAGACCATCAAACCGGCCCCGCTCTCTCCTGTTCCTGCCATTTGAACAGTTGATTATTGACTGTGTTGGGCCATTACCGCGGTCCAAACAGGGACATCTGTATTTGCTTACTGTAATGTGTCAGGTGACCAGATACCCGGCAGCATTTCCGCTTAGATCAATAACCACAAAGTCTGTTGTTAAAGCACTGACACAGTTAATTTCTGTGTTCGGGATACCCAAAATCATTCAGAGTGATCAGGGTTCCGATTTCACTTCACATATGTTTGCAGAACTTCTCCGGCAACTACATATCAAGCACAACAAAGCGTCAGCGTATCATGCCCAGTCTCAGGGAGCTTTAGAGCGTTTTCATCAAATGTTGAAGTCATTGCTGAGCTCTTATTGTACAGAGTTGGGGGGTCAGGGTTGACTCCACTGGTGGCGTATACGGATCATAATCCATTGACCTTTTTAAAGTCCCTACAAAATCCCAATCAGAGGTTGATGAGGTGGGCTTTATTTTTACAGCCCTATTCTTTGGACATCCGTCACATTAAAGGGTCTCAAAATGTAATTGCGGACGCACTGTCCCGCATACCCTAATTTGGTCCCAATGTGATACTTTTGTTTGCCTCTCGTTTGTTCCCCAATCCTTTCTGTCTCTCGCTCTCTTAAATTGCTTCCTAGGGCCCTAGGTTGCTGAGAGCGGAGGCTGGATGGTGAGGGGAATAGGTGAAGTGGTAAAACAATGTTTATTTTGATGTACGTATTAATGTAGGTTATTTGTGTGTACCATGTGCTTAGAGCATAGGGTGGAACCCCTTTTCTTTAGGGGGAGGGTGTGACGACCCCCACTCTACCTGCTAGTGGGTGAGTCTGCTGACTCAGAGCATGGTGGAGTGGGTGGGTCGTTAGCCCAATTGGCCGCACCTGGGCAGTGAGAGCTGTCTGCACATGGACTATTTAGGTTCCCTTGTCTAATCCCCTCTGTCTGCTTCTCCACTCCCAGGAACAGGTTATCCAGCACCCACTTTTGATCCTTGGATATATAATACTAATACTTACACCACCCGCACCACACAACACTTTCTCACTCATCCACACACCGCATTCACCACTGATTCTGATACATCCATATTCATTGTTTGTCGATCGTTCATTTTGGTTAGATATAGGATTGAATAAATTATATTGTTCAACTGTTATCACGTGTGGACTCCCTACTTGTCACAATTGACCCGTTTGTGACACTCGTGAGAACCTTAATGTTGCTCAGAAGGACGATGCTA
The DNA here is from genome assembly GCA_027704905.1 of Muraenolepis orangiensis. Taxonomy (NCBI): domain Eukaryota; kingdom Metazoa; phylum Chordata; class Actinopteri; order Gadiformes; family Muraenolepididae; genus Muraenolepis; species Muraenolepis orangiensis. Next base: position 36,269,774 of record CM051003.1, read on the forward strand.
GCCTTACGAAGTGTTTTGCTGCTGTTCTTGCTCCAGAGGTAGCTAATAGCATGGATGTTGCCTATGTTGTGGAGAGTGATCTCCTGATGCAGAGGTGGACTTTGCGGGTTAATTTGGGTAGTGAGTGGGGTGTTGTGTTTCAGGTCGTTGTGCCTACACTGTACCGTCAGTCTGTTTTATCACTGGCTCATGATGATTATGACGCACGGGATAGACAGCCATCGGCGTCCGTCAAAACGTGTAACTACTGTAGACGTGCTGGACATTGGAAGGATGAGTGTCCACTTCTTGGATCAAAAGGTAGATTTAGGGCACAGGTGAAACCTGCTCTTCTGGCCAATTCCCTCACCCAGGTGATGGTGTCGCCATTGGTACCGTCTGTTAAGACCATAGGACAGAAATGCCTGGAAGAGTATGGTGCTTTTCTTTCAGATGGTTTTGTGTCTTTACAGGGCAGTGACGATAAGGTGCCGGTCAAGATACTGCGGGACACTGGCTCAATTGATTCGTTTGTGCGTGAGTCAGTGTTACCTTTTTCAACGGAATCTGACACGGGGGATGTTATCTTGATCCGAGGGATGGGGATGTCTGTCTTCCCTGTTCCTGTGCATAACATTTCTCTGGTTTCTGGTTTGGGGAATGGTGATGTGCAGATAGGTGTGTGTGCTGAGTTGCCTGTTAATGGAGTGGACATCATTTTGGGTAACAATCTGGCCGGGGTGCGAGTGTGGGCCGATGGGCCTCTCCCAAATGTAGTCACCCAAAAATCGCCTAGTCCAACCTTGTTAGACACTTCGTCTGATGGTGTCATGGTGTATCCAGCCGGTGCCGTTACACGTACCATGACAGCAGCGTGTGACGCGCGGGGTACTACCCAGACGACAGATGTTGAAACTGTTCATGTGGGTTTGATTCTGCCTGAGCAATTCCAGTCCATGTCGCAGGCTGAGTTGGCTTCAGAGCAGGTAAATGATCCAGCTTTACGAGAGCTGTTTGAGAAAGCCGTGCCATTTGATGAAATGGGTAGCTCGGCGCATGGGTATTGTCTTCATGGAGGTTTATTGTTTCGGAAGTGGGTGCCTCATGGAGACGTTTTTGTCGGTGAACCAATTTTTCAGTTTGTGGTACCATACAAGTTTCGTCCATTGGTGTTGCAGACTTGTCATAACAATGTTGCAGGGCATCAGGGAGTGAGGAAAACGTGTGACCGGGCACTGAGACACTGTTTTTGGCCCCGTTTAAAACGTGATGTTTCCGCATATATCAAAACGTGTCACACGTGTCAGTTAACTGGGAAGCCGAGTCAGACCATCAAACCGGCCCCGCTCTCTCCTGTTCCTGCCATTTGAACAGTTGATTATTGACTGTGTTGGGCCATTACCGCGGTCCAAACAGGGACATCTGTATTTGCTTACTGTAATGTGTCAGGTGACCAGATACCCGGCAGCATTTCCGCTTAGATCAATAACCACAAAGTCTGTTGTTAAAGCACTGACACAGTTAATTTCTGTGTTCGGGATACCCAAAATCATTCAGAGTGATCAGGGTTCCGATTTCACTTCACATATGTTTGCAGAACTTCTCCGGCAACTACATATCAAGCACAACAAAGCGTCAGCGTATCATGCCCAGTCTCAGGGAGCTTTAGAGCGTTTTCATCAAATGTTGAAGTCATTGCTGAGCTCTTATTGTACAGAGTTGGGGGGTCAGGGTTGACTCCACTGGTGGCGTATACGGATCATAATCCATTGACCTTTTTAAAGTCCCTACAAAATCCCAATCAGAGGTTGATGAGGTGGGCTTTATTTTTACAGCCCTATTCTTTGGACATCCGTCACATTAAAGGGTCTCAAAATGTAATTGCGGACGCACTGTCCCGCATACCCTAATTTGGTCCCAATGTGATACTTTTGTTTGCCTCTCGTTTGTTCCCCAATCCTTTCTGTCTCTCGCTCTCTTAAATTGCTTCCTAGGGCCCTAGGTTGCTGAGAGCGGAGGCTGGATGGTGAGGGGAATAGGTGAAGTGGTAAAACAATGTTTATTTTGATGTACGTATTAATGTAGGTTATTTGTGTGTACCATGTGCTTAGAGCATAGGGTGGAACCCCTTTTCTTTAGGGGGAGGGTGTGACGACCCCCACTCTACCTGCTAGTGGGTGAGTCTGCTGACTCAGAGCATGGTGGAGTGGGTGGGTCGTTAGCCCAATTGGCCGCACCTGGGCAGTGAGAGCTGTCTGCACATGGACTATTTAGGTTCCCTTGTCTAATCCCCTCTGTCTGCTTCTCCACTCCCAGGAACAGGTTATCCAGCACCCACTTTTGATCCTTGGATATATAATACTAATACTTACACCACCCGCACCACACAACACTTTCTCACTCATCCACACACCGCATTCACCACTGATTCTGATACATCCATATTCATTGTTTGTCGATCGTTCATTTTGGTTAGATATAGGATTGAATAAATTATATTGTTCAACTGTTATCACGTGTGGACTCCCTACTTGTCACAATTGACCCGTTTGTGACACTCGTGAGAACCTTAATGTTGCTCAGAAGGACGATGCTAGCCTTACGAAGTGTTTTGCTGCTGTTCTTGCTCCAGAGGTAGCTAATAGCATGGATGTTGCCTATGTTGTGGAGAGTGATCTCCTGATGCAGAGGTGGACTTTGCGGGTTAATTTGGGTAGTGAGTGGGGTGTTGTGTTTCAGGTCGTTGTGCCTACACTGTACCGTCAGTCTGTTTTATCACTGGCTCATGATGATTATGACGCACGGGATAGACAGCCATCGGCGTCCGTCAAAACGTGTAACTACTGTAGACGTGCTGGACATTGGAAGGATGAGTGTCCACTTCTTGGATCAAAAGGTAGATTTAGGGCACAGGTGAAACCTGCTCTTCTGGCCAATTCCCTCACCCAGGTGATGGTGTCGCCATTGGTACCGTCTGTTAAGACCATAGGACAGAAATGCCTGGAAGAGTATGGTGCTTTTCTTTCAGATGGTTTTGTGTCTTTACAGGGCAGTGACGATAAGGTGCCGGTCAAGATACTGCGGGACACTGGCTCAATTGATTCGTTTGTGCGTGAGTCAGTGTTACCTTTTTCAACGGAATCTGACACGGGGGATGTTATCTTGATCCGAGGGATGGGGATGTCTGTCTTCCCTGTTCCTGTGCATAACATTTCTCTGGTTTCTGGTTTGGGGAATGGTGATGTGCAGATAGGTGTGTGTGCTGAGTTGCCTGTTAATGGAGTGGACATCATTTTGGGTAACAATCTGGCCGGGGTGCGAGTGTGGGCCGATGGGCCTCTCCCAAATGTAGTCACCCAAAAATCGCCTAGTCCAACCTTGTTAGACACTTCGTCTGATGGTGTCATGGTGTATCCAGCCGGTGCCGTTACACGTACCATGACAGCAGCGTGTGACGCGCGGGGTACTACCCAGACGACAGATGTTGAAACTGTTCATGTGGGTTTGATTCTGCCTGAGCAATTCCAGTCCATGTCGCAGGCTGAGTTGGCTTCAGAGCAGGTAAATGATCCAGCTTTACGAGAGCTGTTTGAGAAAGCCGTGCCATTTGATGAAATGGGTAGCTCGGCGCATGGGTATTGTCTTCATGGAGGTTTATTGTTTCGGAAGTGGGTGCCTCATGGAGACGTTTTTGTCGGTGAACCAATTTTTCAGTTTGTGGTACCATACAAGTTTCGTCCATTGGTGTTGCAGACTTGTCATAACAATGTTGCAGGGCATCAGGGAGTGAGGAAAACGTGTGACCGGGCACTGAGACACTGTTTTTGGCCCCGTTTAAAACGTGATGTTTCCGCATATATCAAAACGTGTCACACGTGTCAGTTAACTGGGAAGCCGAGTCAGACCATCAAACCGGCCCCGCTCTCTCCTGTTCCTGCCATTTGAACAGTTGATTATTGACTGTGTTGGGCCATTACCGCGGTCCAAACAGGGACATCTGTATTTGCTTACTGTAATGTGTCAGGTGACCAGATACCCGGCAGCATTTCCGCTTAGATCAATAACCACAAAGTCTGTTGTTAAAGCACTGACACAGTTAATTTCTGTGTTCGGGATACCCAAAATCATTCAGAGTGATCAGGGTTCCGATTTCACTTCACATATGTTTGCAGAACTTCTCCGGCAACTACATATCAAGCACAACAAAGCGTCAGCGTATCATGCCCAGTCTCAGGGAGCTTTAGAGCGTTTTCATCAAATGTTGAAGTCATTGCTGAGCTCTTATTGTACAGAGTTGGGGGGTCAGGGTTGACTCCACTGGTGGCGTATACGGATCATAATCCATTGACCTTTTTAAAGTCCCTACAAAATCCCAATCAGAGGTTGATGAGGTGGGCTTTATTTTTACAGCCCTATTCTTTGGACATCCGTCACATTAAAGGGTCTCAAAATGTAATTGCGGACGCACTGTCCCGCATACCCTAATTTGGTCCCAATGTGATACTTTTGTTTGCCTCTCGTTTGTTCCCCAATCCTTTCTGTCTCTCGCTCTCTTAAATTGCTTCCTAGGGCCCTAGGTTGCTGAGAGCGGAGGCTGGATGGTGAGGGGAATAGGTGAAGTGGTAAAACAATGTTTATTTTGATGTACGTATTAATGTAGGTTATTTGTGTGTACCATGTGCTTAGAGCATAGGGTGGAACCCCTTTTCTTTAGGGGGAGGGTGTGACGACCCCCACTCTACCTGCTAGTGGGTGAGTCTGCTGACTCAGAGCATGGTGGAGTGGGTGGGTCGTTAGCCCAATTGGCCGCACCTGGGCAGTGAGAGCTGTCTGCACATGGACTATTTAGGTTCCCTTGTCTAATCCCCTCTGTCTGCTTCTCCACTCCCAGGAACAGGTTATCCAGCACCCACTTTTGATCCTTGGATATATAATACTAATACTTACACCACCCGCACCACACAACACTTTCTCACTCATCCACACACCGCATTCACCACTGATTCTGATACATCCATATTCATTGTTTGTCGATCGTTCATTTTGGTTAGATATAGGATTGAATAAATTATATTGTTCAACTGTTATCACGTGTGGACTCCCTACTTGTCACAATTGACCCGTTTGTGACACTCGTGAGAACCTTAATGTTGCTCAGAAGGACGATGCTAGCCTTACGAAGTGTTTTGCTGCTGTTCTTGCTCCAGAGGTAGCTAATAGCATGGATGTTGCCTATGTTGTGGAGAGTGATCTCCTGATGCAGAGGTGGACTTTGCGGGTTAATTTGGGTAGTGAGTGGGGTGTTGTGTTTCAGGTCGTTGTGCCTACACTGTACCGTCAGTCTGTTTTATCACTGGCTCATGATCATCTTTGGTCTGGTCACATCTGGTTACAAAGACCTACAATCGTATTCTGGGACATTTTTTTTGGCCAGGGTTAAAGAAAGACGTAGTCCAGTTCTGTCGCACATGCCATATATGTCAAGTCACCGGAAAACCAAATCTGGTTATTCCACCTGCCCCACTTCACCCAATCCCAGTTATGGGTGAGCCGTTTGAGCATGTACAAGTAGATTGTGTTGGCTTTACCAAAAACAAATCAAGGTACTAACTTTCTTTCGGGCATATTTGAGCATGTATTGAAGACACTGTCCATTACCCACAGAATCTCAAGTGCGTATCACCCCGAGTCCAAGGGTGCGCTTGAAGTTGGCATCAGACATTTAAGCAGATAGTGGTATTTATTACGATAAATATCACACAGACAGGGACAGGCAGAGACGTAGTCGGGGACAGGCAGGTGATCAGAACCGGGGCTGGGTAGACGAACCAGGCAGGGACAGGCAGAGGCGTAGTCAGGGACAGGCGGTAGATCGAGAACCAGGCAGAGCAGACGAACCAGGCAGGGACAGGCAGAGACGTAGTCGGGGACAGGCGGTAGATTGGGAACCAGGCAGGGACAGGCAGAAGCGTAGTCAGGGACGGGCGGTAGATCAGGAACCAGGCAGGGACAGGCAGAAGCGTAGTCAGGGACGGGCGGTAGATCGGGAACCAGACAGGGCGGGCAGGTCCAGGGCAGGCAGGGTCGGCAACGGGAATCAGTCCGGGTACGCTGGAGAGTCTGTGTCATCAGGAACAATCTGGCAAAGTATGAGTGTGCGGGGGTAGGCTTAAATAGGCAGATTAATTATAATGTGCTGCAGGTGTGGGGGAAATGTGAATGAGGGTTGACGCTGCCCTTTAGTGGAGGCAGGGTGAATAGTCATTGTGACAGTATTGTATGGAGACAGGTAGTGATTGGGATGATGGTGTTCCCCTAGCACTGTTCGCAGTACGAGAAACAGTGCAGGAGTTCCTAGGTTTCAGCCCAGGTGAGCTTGTGTTTGGTCACACAGTCACAGGGCCTTTGAAAGTTTTAAAGGACCAGTGTGACAGTTTTCACTCCAAAAAAAACGTGTTGGCTTGGCCGATTCCGTGAGCGGCTGCATGAGGCTTGCAACGTCACTAAGGAAAGTCTCTCCGCTTCTCAAACAAGGATGAAGTGTCAATGCGATAAGAAAACCGTTACACGTTCTCTGCAGGCAGGTGACATGGTGTTGGTTTTACTGCCAGTCCCTGGCTCCTCTCTGTATGCTCTTTTTTCAGGCCCTTACTCTATTGATCAGAAGTTAAGCGATACTGACTATGTTGTCAGAACTCCGGATCGGAGACGGCAGTCTCGTGTGTGCCATATCAACATGTTGAAACTATACCTAGAACTATACCTAGTGCTAGATGCAAAGACCAACCCGAAACTCAAGGTGCGGCAGTTGTGGTCAGCGCTGCATCTGCGGTGCCGGTTGCCGTGTATCCCTGCCCCTCTATTGTCACCGTGAGTGATAAAGATGGTTTGTATGGTTTTTAAGTTTGCGTAATGCTGCGCTACAAACACCTCGGTTACTCAACTCTGAAATGCTGTTGAACCTTCCTTCCCTGTTGCTACATTTAAACAAAGAGCAGGAGGTCAACATATTGTCATTAGTTCATGATTTTCCGTGTCTGTTTGGAAATGTTCCTACCCGCACTACCGTTTTGGAACACGACATTGACGTGGGTGATGTGGTGCCAATTAAACAACACCCGTACAGAGTAAATGTAGTGAAACGATCAGTGATGAAGCAAGAGGTATCATATCTGTTAGAACATAAGTTGGCACAACCGAGTTCAAGTCCATGGAGCTCCCCGTGCCTCTTTGTTCCAAAGCCTGACTCCACTTTTCATTTTTTGCACGAATTACCAGAAAGTGAACCAAGTCACTATTCCTGATTTGTATCCCATGCCACACTTAGATGATTGCGTAGATACAATTGGGTCGGCCCATTATTTCACCAAGCTAGATCTGTTGAAAGGTTATTGGCAGGTGCCCCTTTCACCTCGTGCATCAGAGATATCTGCCTTTGTTACGCCTGATAGGTTCCTGCAATATTCCGTAATGGCATTCGGGATGCCTGTATAGCGTATCTTGAGGATGTAGTAGTACATTCTTCAGATTGGTCTGCTCATGTGATTTTGTTGAGAACAGTGTTTCAGCGGTTGGCAGCCGCTTCCGCAACACTAAATCTGGCCAAATGCGAATTTGGAAAGGCCACTGTTACCTATCTAGGTAAACAGGTGGGCGGAGGACAAGTGCGTCCCGTTGAAGCCAAGGTTGCTGCCATAACGCAATTTCCAGTACCCACCACACGGCAGGAGTTACGTCGATTCCTAGGTATGGCCGGTAACTACAGGGGGTTTTGCCACAATTTTTCCACAGTTGTAGCACCATTAACTGGCTTGCTCAGTCCCTCTGTACGGTTTGTTGGCTGACTGCCAAACAGCGTTTGACTGCATTGAACCGCTTTTATGCAGTACCCCTGTCCTTAGTGCTCCAGATTTTCGGAAACCGTTTGCAGTCGAAGTCGATGCAAGTAGTGTTGGTGCTGGTTCGGTTTTGAGTCAGATGGATTGCGATGGTCTGGACCATCCGGTCTGCTACTTCTCCAAGAAGTTTAGCAGCAGCCAGTTACGCTACTCTACCATAGAGCAGGGAACTCTGGCTCTGTTGCTCGAGCTTCAGTTCTTTGAGGTTTACGTAGGATCGAGTGTTACGCCTGTGGTCATATATACTGACCATAATCGTTTAGTGTTCCTTCACTGAATGTGTAATCACAACCAACGCCTGATGCATTGGTCGTCAATGGTTCAAGGTTTCAATCTAGAGATCCGACACAATAAAGGTTCTGCCAATGTTTTAGCTGATGCCCTTTCGCATTGTTAATGTTGATGTGTATGTTATGTTGAAGATAGTAGGGGGAAGCTTATTTATAGTGCTTGCCCAGGCTAGCTCTTATGGGTGGGAGTGTTACGTCCATCGTCCTGGAGGCGTGTGGGTTTTCCTGTCGGGCTGTGTTGTGTTGCTGTCTCCACTTAAAATACAGGTGTCCGCTCACCATTGGTTGGCCTGCAGTCCCATCCGTCATCGTTCACCCACCCGTTCTGGACCAATCAACTGGCCGTCCGTCTATTTAACGCCCCTCCCATCTTCTGTCTGGCAGTCGCCACCGGTTGTGTTTTATTTTGGTGACTAGCGTTGAAAGAGGTTATGCTAGTGTGCTGTTTGTGTTTAAACTTGCAAACTATACTCGGTGTAGTGATATTGTTTTTGTTCTCCCGTGTTTTGTTTAGTAAATAATTTGTGGTTAGGTAGCTAGGACTTTATTTTACTAAGTTATTTTCTTTGGCACCGTTCACAATCCCCTTTGTTCCCTAATGACAATCAAGCTGTAAGTACAATAAACACTCTTGCACTATAGTTCTGATTCGTACCCTTTTGTCGTAACGCACCTACCTTCAGCAGTCTCCCTGTCTTATGTTAGGCCCTTGGCCCATTCTAGACCCAAGGGTCGTAACAATCACAATATGTTCACGCTCTTAAATATAACCTGCTGGAACTGGAACTAGTTTAGATTTTATATTTGATGATGTCTGTATGATTTCTCCATGAGTAGACAACAGAATACAAACTTTGAAAACCTCACAGTATTTTTATCAAGTTTATTTTTAACGTAGAAACACTGTACATGAATTACTTTTCTCTGAGACTAATATTGATGTTGCACGTGAATAAGTGAAGTATTTTTCAACTTAAAAAATATGTAGCATTTAACACCTCGATACACTTCGCCCCACCACTGCCATTAATACTCGGATTCCTTCTCCCCCGTGCGTTTTAGCTTTTGAAATGCATTAAAATTCAGTCACTTCCCTTAAAACACACACACACACACACACACACACACACACACACACACACACACACACACACACACACACACACACACACACACACACACACACACACACACACACACACACACACACACACACACACACACACACATATACACAATAACAAACCAAACCCTCTAGTAGTACAGAGACCAAAATGAACATCCAGGTATGTGTTTTGAAGCAAAATTACGAGTTCTGTAAAAAGTCACCGCATTTCGTTAGCCAGAAACAAGCGACAAGAACAACTAGCGAGAAGCGACACTTGTTCAAACTCCTTGCAGCTAATCCTTCCCCCCAAAAAAGCTCTGTTACCATGACAACATGTTTCTATGGGGCAAGCAAAGACTACTAACCTCTACGTTATTTATCAGCCCAATAAATGCACATGGGTCCACACTACTACACATTTTGATGGCACATGAGCCACCCATACCCCATGAGCTAATGTGAGCACCAGCGCCCTCTACTGGTTACTTGCAGTTTTTTATTTTTACAGGACTAAGTGAAGAAGCCACTTGGGTCCGAGAATACATCCATCCACAAAGTATAGTATAACCACCTTTGGTTCCCAGCTCCCGGGGTACCAACGATTTCCCCAAGTTTGGGCCGAAAGTTTGGGCCCACTTCTGTGAACCTTGATTGTTTACATTGCAGCTGACATGATGACCTGAATTTTAAAAAGGCCTTGGAGATAGGAGATAGGAGATAGGAGAAGAGGAGGGGTTATTGTTCTTCATCAACCTTGACCAATTATGGTTATTATTAACAGATTTTTATGGCAAAAAACTACTTTTAAACAAAATCAAACCCAGGGGGGAAAGTGGTTACTTGGTCCTTCATTCAGAGGAATGGTCCAGAGTCCAGTCGTAGTAGTAGTAGTAGTAGTAGTAGTAGTAATAGTGGTATAAGGTTATCGCGTTTGTAAACTTTTCTTTTTTTTTATAAAGTTTCCCTTTTTTTTGTTTGTTGTCCAAAGCAATAAACCAATTTGTAAAGCATTTATATAAAAAAAAAAAAAACATAGACCCCTAACTAACAGACAAAGAAAAGTTCTGGCTTGTTTTTTTATAAACAGAAGTCTTTTTTGTGTAGGTGCTTTTGGACCAATCGGTTCTGGAGGGACCTAGGGAAATAGGAAGGAAGGGAGCTAGGGAACTAGGAAGGAAGGGAGCTAGGGAACTAGGAAGGAAGGGACCTAGGGAACTAGGAAGGAGGGACCTAGGGGAACTAGGAAGGAGGGACCTAGGGGAACTAGGAAGGAGGGACCAAGGGAACTAGGAAGGAGGGACCAGGGGAACTAAGAAGGAGGAACCTAGGGAACTAGGAAGGAGGTAACTGGGGGAACTCGGAAGGAGGGACCAGGGGAACTAGAAAGGAGGGACCTAGGGAACTAGGAAGGAGGGACCTAGGGGAACTAGGAAGGAGGGACCAGGGGAACTAGGAAGGACGGACCTAGGGAACTAGGAAGGAGGGACCTAGGGGAACTAGGAAGGAGGGACCTAGGGGAACTAGGAAGTAGGGACCTAGGGAACTAGGAAGGAGGTAACTAGGGGAACTAGGAAGGAGGGATCTAGGGAACTAGGAAGGAGGTAACTAGGGGAACTAGGAAAAAGGGACCAGGGGAACTAGGGACCAGGGGAACTAGGAAGGAGGGACCAGGGGAACTAGGAAGGAGGGACCTAGGGAACTAGGAAGGAGGGACCTAGGGGAACTAGGAAGGAGGGACCTAAGGAACTAGGAAGGAGGTAACTAGGGGAACTAGGAAAGAGGGACCAGGGGAACTAGGAAGGAGGGACCAGGGGAACTAGGAAGGAGGGACCAGGGGAACTAGGAAGGAGGGACTTAGGGGAACTAGGAAGGAAGGACCAGGGGAACTAGGAAAGAGGGACCTAGGGGAACGAGGAAGGAGGGACCTAGGGAACTAGGAAGGAGGGACCTAGGGGAACTAGGAAGGAGTGACCTAGGGATCAAGGAAGGAGGGACCTAGGGAACTAGAAAAGAGGTACCTAGGGAACTAGGAAGGAGGGACCTAGGGAACTAGGAAAGAGGGACCAGGGGAACTAGGAAGAAGTGACCGAGGGAATTAGGAAGGTGGGACCAGTGGAACTAGGAAGGAGGGACCAGGGGAACTAGGAAGGAGGGACCTAGGGAACTAGGAAGGAGGGACCTAGGAAGTAGGGACCTAGGGAACTAGGAAGGAGGGACCTAGTGGAACTAGGAACGGACGATTCAAACCCCCGTTTCCTTCCTCCATTTCCTTCGCTGTCGGTCCGACTTCTGTCCGCGTTTTGTTGTATTCCTTCTGTTCTGTTACCGTTAAAGCGCCATTTTCGTACCTTATTTTGGACAGTCTATGGTGAACACAGCTAAAGGGTATTTCAAAATGGCCGGTCGTCTGTGGTGTAATTGGCTGGTGTTTCGGCCAATCACTACACACCAACGTCACTAAAGGTTCCTCTTTGCTGGGGGGGAGAACCTGGTCAGAAGTAGGAGCTAAAAAACGTCCCTCAAGTTCTTGGAGGAACTACGATGGTTCCTAGTTCCGCGGTGGCGTGAACACAAGAAGAAGAAGAGGACAGTTCCTCCGATAGTTCTTTCCGTTCTGTCCGAAAGCACCTCATGTCTTCTAGAGAGTCCATAGTAGGCAGTTCCGTAGTAGTATATATTTGAACCGATTTTGTCCGTCAAAAAAAGAAATTCCCCAGTTGGTCCACACGTAGCGATATACATTAGCCCACGGACGGACGCTGTCTGAAACCTTACAGTGGTTGAGACTTTGCTTTAGAACATAGTATACGACCTCTGACATCAGAATCACATAGGGGGACATACTAAAATGGGGTTGGTCCTTCTAGAATGACTGACTATCGGTATGAAATCCCCACATAAAGCTGTCTCACAGCATAAGCAAGTGGGCTGAAGCCCACCTAACTAAATGGGCAAAGGGGTAGATGGACTTGGGTAGATCGGATTGTGTGGGGCCATTGAAAAGGCTCAGAAAAGAAGAGGAGTCAAGGAAGTAAGAGTGTGGGAGACAGGAGAGGACTTCCATACTTCCTGAGGCTCCCGTTTTTTGGAATGACAAACATTTAAAAACGTTTGCCGATGGTAGTTTTCAGTCATGATTGTTATACGACCAAAAAAAAGATAATAATAATAACAACAACACTGCCAATCCTTCTGTGGGGCTAGGTGATAGCCTCTAAAGGCTAACACGCTAGCCCGTTAATGTCACTTTCGCAGCCTTTTTTAAGTTTAAGACCGCGGCTTCGGTTGCGGTCCAGAGCGAGAGCCGTCCGCGGGCGTTGTCGTCCTCGGGCGTCCCCCTACCCTCCTCTCGTCCTTGTTCCCTCCCCCCCTACCTCTTCCCTATCTCACTCTGCCGCAGGAACTGGATATTGTTCGCGCTGTCCGCCAGCTCCGGGTACTGCTCCACGGAGAGGACGTAGTAGCCGTCGTAGCCCAACACTTTCCCGCCGCTCAACAGCTGCCGCTTCTCCCCCTCGGTCCACAAGCGCACGCCCTCCTCTCCGTCCCGCACGTGCTGCTGCTCCCTGGCCCAGGCTCCCGCCAGCGCTCGCTGCCTCGCCTGCTCCAGGATGCGCGCCTTCTCCTCGTCCAGCGTCATGCCGTAGCGGACGTGCAGGGCCAGGGCGCCGCGCTGCAGCTCCACGTCGGCGAAGCGCCGGGTGCGGCCGTTCACCACGGCGGTGGATTGGGCCACGGTGACGTTGACGCCGTTCTCCAGGGAGCGGCGGCCCGACGTCAGCCGCAGGGTGCCGAGGTCGGACTCCGGCAGGGTGGTCTTGATGAAGTAGTGCGTGTCACGGCCGTCCACCGTGAAGTGGAGGTCCTCCAGGTGGAAGGCGTTGTTGAGGATGGCGGCCACCTTGATGCAGTCCTCGTTGGCGATGTTGAGGGCATTGGTGACCACACGGCCCTGGGTCACGGCTAGCATCACGCCCTTGCCGATGAGGGACTTGACGGTGGCGAACCAGAGCCAGGGCTTGTCGCGGTCGACCCGACGGCGGCTCAGCTGGATTTCCGGCATGCGCTCGAAAGACAGGAAGGCCTTCGCCTGACGGGTGACTTCCTGTTGCACTGCTGAGATCAACTGGAGAGAGAGAGAGAGAGAGAGAGAGAGAGAGAGAGAGAGACATGGGGGCTCTTACAGTCATCAAGCACTATGATAATAATATAACTAATAGCTTGCTAATAGCTAAGAGTTTTGCAAGACAATCATCTGATCAACGCTGCGACGACATGAGGGACTGGCAAAGGGACCCGATGTGTACGCATGTAATAATATTATTATAATAATAATAAAAATGCTTTTGGTACAATATTAATAATAATAATAATAATAATAATAATACTAAGAAGAAGAAGAAGAATAATAGTAATAATAATAATAATAATATTAATAATAATAATAACACTACTACTAATAATAATAGTATTAATAATAATATTAATAATAATTATTAATAATAACAATAACAATAATAATAATAACAATACTGAATATTAATCATAATAATAATAATAAAAATAATCATAATAATCATAATAATAACAATAATAATATTAATAATAATAAAAATATTCACAAAAATAATAATAATATTGATAATAATAATAATAATAATAATAATAATAACAATAATAATATTAATCATAATAATAATAATAATAATATTCATAAAAATAATACTAATAATGATAATAATAATAATAATAGTAATAATAATAATAATAGTAATAATAATAACAGTAATAATAATAGTAATAGCATTCAAGAAGATCTCAAACAACTGAAGCCTATCTTGTACACTTCCACCCTTTTTTCTCACACAAGACAGACACATAGTTAAATGACTAAATTAATAAACTTAAGATGTTCAGTTTACCTTACATAAACATTTTAACAGTTATATATAACTTCTACTATAGCCACAAAGTACAGAGTAATGTTATTAAAACTATACCTCATTGTCATCATACCGATAATGTTTTTTTTTGGTTTTTAATGAGATTGAAACTGCCCACTTCCTCCAAATTATTACTACATACTAAATACATTGCTATTATTAAGAAACAAACATAGATATTTTATGTGTGTGCTTGCACAAAGACTAAAAACATATTTGTATAATTGATATGACAATAAGGTTTATGGCTCAAAATGGTTTATTAACTCATTATCAAAGTGTTAGAGATAGATTAACTCAACTCTAAAAGAGCTAAAAAGCTAAAAAGAGAGAGCTAAAAAACAAAAGCAAGCCCTTAAGACCCTGGACACGATTACCACAAACGAGGTAATGGACTGATGTCCACTGATTGACTTTTAACGACTTTTTGAGCACAACTCCTCTTAGCTCACAATCGCCTCAATAATAAGTTCCCTTAAGGAACACTCAATCTTCGAATCAAAGAACCCTAATATGTTGGAAAAAGGGGGAACGGCACAAAATATGCAATACAAACCTCCATCACGCTAACTGTTCGCTAACTGACTCGATGATGTTACAACAGAGCAGTCGTCATCGCAATGAACTTAGAGCCTTATTTGTATAGCTTTCTAGAGCTTCTGGGAGCGTTCTAGGGCTTCGTAGAACGTTTTATATTGTTGTAGAGCTTTCTGTATCGTTATAGAGCTGCATAGAGCTTCGTAGAGCTGTGGTAGAGCATTATAACGCTTAATAGAGTGTTCTAGAGCTTTCACAGAGATCTATTGAGCTGTGCAGAGTGCCCTAGAGCGTTCTAGAGCTGTATAGAGTGTTCTAGAGTGTTTATAGAACTAAGAGTTTTATCGAGGAATTTATAGAGCTTCATATAGCTTTCGGGAGCGTTCTAGAGCTTCATAGAATGTTCTATCGCAAACTCAGAGAACAAAGACAAAAATAGCAAAAATTTGAATATATACGTACCGGGAGATCGTCCCACAACTGACTCTTCTTCATCTCCAGCGAGGGCGTGGTCAGGTCGAACTTGGGGATGGGGAAGCCGGGGATGGCGTTGTGGAGGTGGAACCCGAAGGTAACCAGCCAGATGTTCACATCTGGGAAGAAGAAGAGGAAGACGGAGGGGGGGTGGGACATGAAGTAATGACAGCCTCAGTGTGTGATGGCGGTGATCTGATGCTGGTTGCTCATTTCGGGTTCCTAAGCTAAGCACACTAGCAGTGGTAGCATAGCTTCTTTGTGGCTAAAGTGGCTATAATGCTAATCCTAACCATCAACCATCAAAACTAGGAAGAAGGGACCTAAGGAACAAGGAAGGAGGTGGCCTAGAGGAACTAGGAAGGAGGGACCTAGGGAACTAGGAAGGAGGGACCTAGGGAACTAGGAAGGAGGGACCTAGGGGAACTAGGAAGGAGGGACCTAGGGAACTAGGAAGGAGGGACCTAGGGGAACTAGGAAGGAGGGACCTAGGGAACTAGGAAGGAGGGACCTAGGGGAACTAGGAAGGAGGGACCTAGTGAACTAGGAAGGAGGGACCTAGGGGAACTAGGAACCATTCATCAAGCACACTAACTTTTAGCGGAGGGCATGATTACGAAAACACGTAAAGATGATTGTAAAGAAGATGCTAAAATATGCAAGCTTCAGGTTCCATAAAAAGTAAGACAGGGCAATTGCGTTATTTGGCAAATATACAATCGAAATAGGAGCAATAACTTTTAATAAGTGGAGAACGCCCCTGTGTTGAGCAGTACCATGGGTGTGAAACTAAGTTCTGACCTTGTGGTTCTGGATTCCTTCAGGTTCTAACATTTGTGGTTCTGGATTCCTTCAGGTTCTAACCTTGTGGTTCTGGATTATTTTCGGTTCTAACCTTGTGGTTCTGGATTCCTTCAGGTTCTAACCTTGTGGTTCTGGATTCCTTTCGGTTCTAACCTTGTGGTTCTGGATTCCTTCAGGTTCTAACCTTGTGGTTCTGGATTCCTTTGGTTCTAACTTTGTGGTTCTGGATTCCTTCAGGTTCTAAACTTTGTGGTTCTGGATTCCTTCAGGTTCTAACCTTTGTGGTTCTGGATTCCTTCCGGTTCTAACTTTTGTGGTTCTGGATTCCTTCAGGTTCTAACCTTGTGGTTCTGGATTCCTTCAGGTTCTAACCTTGTGGTTCTGGATTCCTTCAGGTTCTAACCTTGTAGTTCTGGATTCCTTCGGGTTCTAACCTTGTGTTTCCGATTCCTTCAGCTTTTCTTCACTCTCTTTGCTACTTGTTTGTTTTCAACTAGGTTCCGGTACCGACTCACCCATTTCAATTGTATGCTTTGATCGAGCTTGTTCCCAGCTTCACTTTTACCGTTTTCACACTGCATACGGTATCGACTCCCGTATTAGTTAATACGGTATCGACTCCCGTATTAGTTAATACGGTATCGACTCCCGTATTAGTTAATACGGTATCGACTCCCATATTAGTTAACACGGGAGTTGATTAGTTTTATGTTATTAGTTATATGTTAGGTATATATGTTATATGTTCACACTCTTCTAATTCACGGTTCGCTGCGCTCTCGATACCATGTTTTCGTTCACACACACGATAGAGAAGCGAATGCGCATCCAATTAGGAGACTGGTAAGTTTTTTGTGAAGTGAAAGTAATGTGCAATAAAGATTCTGTTCACACACACACACGGGAAGCGAAACCCGTAGTAGTTTGCAACCAATGTAGTTACTTGATCGGGATCGAAACCACCTACCCCCAAGGTGGATGAGTTAATGCGCACTAGTTGGGTTAGCAAATGCGCCGTGAATACCATATTTTAGCCCAGTGTGAAAAAGGTATTTGAGGCACTCAACAGTCACTTTGGATAAAAAGCCTTTTAAGGTCTGTAAAAATGGCTAAAAGATGCTTTTTCGAATCGACAGTAGATCGATCTGTAGATCACACAAAACGAGTCACACTCACCCGTGACATATTCCTTGACCTGGTGGACCTTGCTCACTGGGTTGTTGTTCCGGAACATGTACAGGTTGAACGGCTGTGGTTCTTTGCCCACGCGGACCCAGGTGCCCATATCCGGGGTGGTCCACCTGGGGAGGAGATGATGAACAACAACACAATGAACACACGTTCTCTCTCACTGTTCTCGCTCACTGCTTCTCTAAACCCTACGAGGGGGTGACTTCTACAAAGCACTAATCGACTCTGGCTCACTGACTGGCTTAATGTTGCTAGTCCCAGTCCCAGTCCGTGGGACTTGGTCCACTAACTTGTGCCACCATTTTGTAGTGGTGTTGTTGTTCAATCAATGTAAAATGTGGTTCCCTTTATTTGTGTGTGAATATATATATATATATATACATATATATATATATATTATGGGCATTATGGGTATTAAGTAGCATATACAGTGTATATATATGCTACTTAATACCCATAATGCACCATCAAAGAAGGGTACAACTTGATGCACAACTTATTTCTGCCCCGATATCCCATGATTGAACTGCTCATAACATGTCGTTAACATTACACTGTCATACTTTCTTGAATCATATTCATAACTCATCACAGTTACTGCACTGTACTATTCATGATGCTGCTGCACTACTGGCACTTTAAAATGCTTTTAACTTGCTTTTTGCACAATATAACGATATATACAATATAATAATGTATAGATCCTCCATCAGTCACTTTATTGTTTTCTTTTATGTTTATTTTTTCTTTTCTTTTTATATTGTATATTATTATTTATTTTTAGTCTTTTATTGATTGTGTATAGTATTATTATAGTATATTTTGTATTTTATTGATGGTATATAGTATTCTTATAGTATATTTAGTCTTTTATTGATTATGTATATGTAAATGTAATACAATTTAATAAAATGACTAAATGAGAATGGTATCTGTGTTATCTGTTATATTACAGTTACGTTGATTTGTTTGTCTTTCTCGGTCCATGCACTACGCATTTGAGTGGTTTTGTGTTGGAAAAACAATTCAACCAATCAGATATTTTTCTGGGTTGCTGGGAAGAATATCCTTCAACCAAAGTATTCCCGATGACTTTGGCCCTCAGACTGAATGAGAGCGTACGTTTGGATTGACAATTTGATCAACCAATCATATCGTGATTTGTAGCCAATGGGCGTATTCTTTCAGATTTCCCCACAGCTCAATAGGGAGCTAGAAGGTCTACTGGCTGGAGCGAGAGTGGATCTAGCGTAGTGCTATGTTGTTTCTACGTAGGGTTTTACGTCAAAATGGCAACAGGCGAAGATGATGTCGTTGCGGATTTATTGTCGGAACCATTTTCAAAACGACCATTCAATGTAAAGATGGACATTATTAAAAAAGGCCGTCCAACGCCTGACAATCTTGAGCTGAATCAAGTTGTTAAAGCAGGCTATGTTCGCCATTTTCAGGCTAGCAACTGGGAAAGATACCCGTGGCTAACGGGCTCTACTAGCCACGAGAGGCTCTACTGATGGGAGTGTTGCTATTTGGGACCGACCAGAGGGCAGGGAATTGGAACTTATTTTGGATCTGAAAAGCGATCATCTTTATGACCGGGTGGTCGAACCATCCAGAAGGACAGGAGAATGGATTTGGTCTTTAAGTGAACATCATTGGTGAGTGACACTCATTTGTCTTTGCTGGTTTTGTCTCAGTGTTGCGTCTCGTTGAGCTGCATTTTATTTCCACACACTTGTTGACTGATTAGTTAATGGCTGTCATGAGTTTGTTAAGCATTGTTGTGCATTTGAATTGAGAGTTTTGACTTGATCTTTCTTTGCATCGCTTAACGTGAAAAGACTTAACGTAACTAAGAGTTACAAAACCGCGATCAACAATCACCT
>CM051003.1:36293883-36318883 GCA_027704905.1 Muraenolepis orangiensis
GTCTCGTCGTAGGTGAAGCTAACACGCGTGGAGTCGTACAGGATCTCCGCTAGCTTGTTCTGGGAAGGAAGTAAGTCAGTCAGGGGGGGGGATGGGGGATTCCGTTTAATGGGTTATGTTTTAATGCATACAATATTTATTTAGTATTTAGTTTATTTCGGCACAATTTGTACAATTTGAGAGACATTTCATAGATTTGGTTTAGGGTCTACTAAATCTAAATCTTAAATCTGGAGGATTGAATCCTGTTTGCCTCCTGCATACATGTACACACACACACACACACACACACACACACACAGTGAAATGGGTTTCTCTAGCATTTAACCCCATCATAGTATTAGGAGCAGTGAGGAGGAGCAGCTAGCTGCTAATAGCTGCTAACAGCTGCTCTGCAGCATACTGAGCTACTGAGCTAATGAGCTAATCAGCTACTGAGCTATTGAGCAACTGAGCTAATGAGCTACTGAGCTACTGAGCTACTGAGCTACTGAGCTAATGAGCTACTGAGCTAATGAGCTACTGAGCTACTGAGCTACTGAGCTAATGAGCTACTGAGCTACTTAATGTAGGCCTATTGTAATATAGTTTATAATAAGCTTCTATCTGGCAAAAACTTTTTTTTAGATGCGGTTCTATCAAAATTTTCAACCCAAAATGGAGCATTCCAGAGCATTCTTAAAAATAATAATAATAATAATAAATTGTATTTATAAGCGCAATTTTAATTTGAGTAGACAAAACTGCTAAAGTGCTACAGAGTAAATTGGTTTAAATAAAACAATAACAAAAAATAAAAGCAGCAACGTTTACGTCGGCATGGCAACAAGTGGAAGGTTTTAAAAATCTAGTGAAAGGCTAATAAATATAACACACACACACACATACATACACACTCTCACGCACACACACACACACACATACATACACACTCTCACTCACACACACACACACACACACATGCATACACACACACACACACACACACACGCACGCACACACACACACTCAGTTAAAGGCTATTCAAAAATAAATAACAAAAATAAAAAATAAAAAATTTAAATATGAATATAAATATAAGTAAAGTGAACCTTAGCATAGCTAACATAGCTAACATAGCAACATAGCAGTACCTGTCTGCGGTACTTGTAGAGGATCCGCCGCCCGGTTCCCAGGTGGGCGACTCTCAGGAGCTGTGAGTAAGGAAGAGGACGAGGAAGAGGACACAAGACAGTCATCATGTCAGCCATCATGTCTGCATACACACGCACACACACACAGTCACGCATACACACACACTACAAACACACACACTACACACAAACCTGACGGAGGCGATGCACACACACACTCCCTCCCTCCCTCCCTCCCTCCCTCCCTCCCTCCCTCACTCACTCACTCACTCACTCACTCACTCACTCACTCACTCACTCTCACACACACACACACACACACACACACACACGTACGCACACACTCACTCACTCACTGTGACTGTGTGAGACACACACACACACACACACACTACACACACAGTACACACACACACTACACACACACCTGTCCGTCCTCTGAGAAGTCGGTGGTGACCGAGGCGTTGCTCTCGGGGGGGCTGTAGATGTTCCGGTAGTAGCCCACCGAGCAAACCGTCTGCATGGTGTGGCGAGCCACGCTGGGCATGGTGACCGCGGAGAGACGGTCGCCGGCGTCGTAGTCGAAGATGTACTGGTGCTGGCTGTGCAGCAGAAGAACCATGGACTGAGAGATAGATAGAGAGAGAGAGAGGGGGGGAGAACCACAACACAACAACACAATCGGTTATAGGAACACTGCAGAGAGGAGAACATCCCAGCAGAAGAAGAAGAAGAACCACAACACAACACAAGAGCACAATCACAATCACAATCAGGAACACTTATACACACATAGGAGAACATTGCAGCAGAAGAACCATGGACTGAGAGATAGAGAGAGAGGGGAGAACCACAACACAACACCAAGAGCACAATCACAACACAATCTGTGTTAGGAACACTCACTGCAGAGAGAACATCCCAGGGTAACCTGGGATGTTCCACTGGTTCAAGATTCAAGATGTTTTTGTTTAGTTGCCGTTTGACAACAAGTAAGAATGTAATACCGTTTTCACACTGGATACGGTATCGACTCCCTTATTAGTTAATAATGGGAGTTGATACCGTATTAGTTAGTGCACATCAAGTACACTTTATGTTCACACACAATAATTTGCTATTCACTGTGCACTCGATACCAGGTTTTTGTTTACACGTGATAGAGAAGCGAATGCGGATTAAATTAGGAGACTGGTTAAGTTTTGTGTGAAGTGAAAGTAATGCGCATTAAAGATTCTGTTCACACACACACGGTGAAGTGAAACCCGTAGTAGTTTTATTGCTTTGCACCCAAACTAGTTACTTCGGAATCTAAACCACCTACCCAAGGTGGATTAGTTAATGCACACTAGTTGGGTAGCTAGTGCGCATTACTTGCAAGTGGGAAAACAAAAGTGCTGCAATACTAGCCAATACCATATTTTAGCCCAGTGTGAAAACAGTATTAGTAATGAAATGCTTACTCCCCATTTCCCTACCTGCAGCGGTATGAATAGCTTACAGCAATACTTCGCTAAACTATACAATACCGTTACTATACTGTACTATTTACATAGAGAGACCTAGTCATGCTCATATCTCTAGACACATGCTCATATCTCTAGACACATGCTCATATCTCTAGACACATGCTCATATCTCTAGACATACACAATCGTATCGCTAATCCTGAACTCACTGGCACTGTTTAACATATCGCTGCAAAATGCAATTTGTAGGGTGGTGAGATCGTGATGCAAATGTTGTGAGATGTTTTCTCCATCTAAACAGGTGGGAATAGTTGATGTACGAGTGATACGGGAGGTGGTGTGTGTATATATATATATGTATATATGCTACATTCAACTGATGAGATTGATGAGATGAGAGGTCAATTCTGGTCTAGACTAGACTAGAATCTGTGGTAGAGACTGTGGCTGTGAGGCTGTGGTCCAAAACCCTAAAACCTGTATGTGCATAAATCAAACTGCCTCTATAGTTTAACAGGTTGAGATCAGTGTTGCGTCCTTTTGTGAAAAACAGAAAACAATGTCTTTTTAAATCTAAATACCATCTAGATTCAATAAGTTTTGTTGATAATTCTCTCATGTACACAGAAGCAAAAGTGGGCTTGTTATAAAACAAGAAAGATATCTAGATTAGATTAATAAATCAGATTTGGTCCACTGTATGTGTTGTTGAGCCAGCTCTCTAGGGCTGCTCTAGGGCTGTTGTTCCAACTGTTGTTCTCTGGTCATGTAGCACCAGTTATCTAGGGCTGTTGTTCCAACTGTTGTTCTCTGGTCATGTAGCACCAGTTCTCTAGGGCTGTTGTTCCAACTGTTGTTCTCTGGTCATGTAGCACCAGTTCTCTAGGGCTGTTGTTCCAACTGTTGTTCTCTGGTCATGTAGCACCAGTTCTCTAGGGCTGTTGTTCCAACTGTTGTTCTCTGGTCATGAAGCACCATTTTACTGGACAACATATTTAGTTCTGGTCTGTTCATGTATGACTCCAAATTATAATATAAAGGCTCTAGGTTGAAATACACTAAAACTAAGGGCGATTGAGGAGGGATTTGCTGTTGATCCTCCTTCAAGATTAGATTAGCAGGACACTTTAGTCTCGGCGACTTAAGAGGAAACCTTTTCCCAAGGAGGATTTAGAGTCATTTAAAGGATAACTTTTCAACAGATTTTAACCTTGTATACACTATCCATCCACATTAGGGATATTGTGTTGAAAATGCCTGCCTTTAGTGTCTCTGGGACATTGAAAGATACAAAGCCGGTTGAAAAGCTTTCACTACGTATATATGTCATACAAAATGAACGAATTGTGCACCACTAAGTTAATAGAAAGTAGTAAGTTAATCATAACGCATACATATATCCTAACCATGCACACAAGTTACCACCGTGAGCTGTGTGTATATTTATTTGCAATAATATGCTCTACACCAGGAATCCCATGGAATATTAATTCCATATTTAGGTCTGTTGCTATTCCTGTCTGCTATCCTGTGTGTTCCTCCTGTTCGACAGTGAGCAGTGAAGAGCCGGTAGATAAAGAGAATAAGGGCAGGTTGGATAATCAGAGTGTTTCCAGGGGAATGATCTGCTTTACCCCTGTACCTTTACCATCTTCCACTACATATTTTATTCATTTAAGACACTAGTCATTTTTTGTGTTTCTCTTCGAAGTGTCACTCAGGAAAGTTTCAGTCACTCACTTTTCCATCAGTCACTTTTCCATCAGTAAGACAGATACACCCCGAGATAGTGTTCTAGAATAACCAACAAACCAAACAGAAAACTTAGAAAATTTACTTTAGACTGAGTGGTGGTTGTTGTTGTTTTTGTTTGTTGTGTTGTGAAAGTTCAGGCCCTGACTTGTGCCTAGATTACGTAGCTTCGATATATATATTATTAACGGAAGGATTCATCTGTGTGACAGAAAGCGTTGACTGGAAATAACACTTGCAGAGGCGCAATACTCGACAAATATGATATTCATAAAAGGAGAAACATGTCAGCAATCTAACACAAAGCCTTCATTAATTAGGATGCTTCCTCCTTGATTCACATGCTGACTGAGAGAAACTCATCCTGTGGAAAAGGGGACAGTACACCAACACCTTAAAAGTGTGTATAATTGTTCTGGTCTTAGTTTGGTATAGTTTTATTAGTACTAGTTTTATGAAGTAGACTGGAGACGAGAGAGGCTATAGGGGAAACCATAATCCCACACTTCTACGTCCCTCCACCACCTCCATCAGTGCCTCGATCATCTAGTCCACTCCTTGTTCTGAAGGCAGGGCATGTCTGACTTTACAAGACTCTTGTATAAGCTCACACACACGCCCGTGCACGCACACACACACACACACACGCACACACACACAGATAATAAATCAAAGATTCCAGAGAGATCCTTGCTTGTCTCTTGCCTTTACCTCTTGCGTGGATTCCCTGGTGTTCGTATTTCAGGGCTTGGCTCCTCACGCCTCACTTATGACCATGCATGCAACACTAGCAACACTAGCAACACTAGAAACACTAGCTAGCTACATCTGTACATAGAACCAGGCTTACAGGCTTTGTCTGTAATGAACACCGGAACACTGATTAGCAGCATATGGTGGTACTTGTGTGCAAAGAGTAGTAGTGTTTACCTTATCCAGGTAGGTGTGGTGAGAGGGTGAGGGTGTTTACCTTATCCAGGTAAGTGTTGGTGAGAGTGTTGACCTTATCCAGGTAAGTGTTGGTGAGAGGGTGAGAGTGTTTACCTTATCCAGGTAGGTGTGGTGAAAGGGTGAGGGTGTTTACCTTATCCAGGTAGGTGTGGTGAGAGGGTGAGGGTGTTTACCTTATCCAGGTAGGTGTGGTGAGAGGGTGAGGGTGTTTACCTTATCCAGGTAGGTGTGGTGAGAGGGTGAGGGTGTTTACCTTATCCAGGTAGGTGTAGCCCCATGTCTTGCCGTCGGCAAAAACCCGGGAAACAATTCGTCCTTGGACGTCGTACTCCCACTTCTCTACAGTGGGACCCCTCTGCAAGCCAGTCACCTGACCCGTACTACACACACACACACACACACACACACACACACACACACACACACACACACACACACACACACACACACACACACACACACACACACACACACACACACACACACACACACACACACACACACACACACACACAGATGAATAACAGTGGCAAGAACAAATCCACGATATAAGAATATATGAATCCCTCAAATATAAATAACATAGTTCATAACATTGAACTGCTAGGAGTGCTGCCACTTTCACTTTCACTTTCATAACATGTCATTAACATTACACTATCATACTTCCTGGACTCATCACAGTTACTTCACTGTATTCATGATGCTGCTGCACAACTGCACTTTAAATGCTTTTAAATCCTTTTGCACAATTCAACAGATGTTCATACCATCGATCAGTCACTTTTGCTGTCCTTTTTTGTTCATTTTTATATATATATATATATATATTATTTTTATTGTATTGTTTTTTGAGATGCTTACTACGGGAGGGAATGGGGGAGTAAAGCATTCCAATGTACTTGTTACAAAATGGCAAATAATAAATATCCTGTATCTTGTTTCCGAGCAGCCTCGAAGGAGGAGTCTAGAGTATGTGAGGGGGGGAGGAGCTAGTCATCACAACAACAACATGATGATGAAGAAGGGAGTGTTGGAGGAGGTGGTGTCTGTCAGGATGTGGTTCCGTGGTTCCCTGTCGGCCATGTTTTTTACCTGGAGTAGGTCAGGTTGACGGACAGCAGCTTACTGCTGGGCACCCAGAGCGACGGGTGACCTTGCGTGTCGTAGACGATCTTCAGGAGGAACTTGCGGTGGTCGTCGTAGATCTTCTCCGTGCGCAGGGAGCGGTCGTAGTCCACGGACAGCAGGTTCCTACCATTCACCTGTTAAAATCCACCCCACAACAATTTAATTAGTTAATTAGAGTGCCGACAGTGAACCCCCGAAAAATCACGTTAATCACGTAATTTATAAAAAACCAAGGGGTGAAACCCGATGTTTTGGGGCAATCGGCTCCACCACTGACCAGGTGGTACTCAAGTTGAACTCAAGTTGCGTACTTTTCACGATGTCATAGTAATGCGCAGAGGTTCAAGAGGTCACGATGAACGTACAAGGACACTAGTAGTGTTTTCACACTGCATACGGTATTGACTCCCGTATCAACTAATACGGTATTGACTCCCGTATTAGTTAATAACGGGAGTCTATACCGTATTAGTCAATACGGTATCGACTCCCGTATTAGTTAATACGGTATCGACTCCCATATTAGTTAATACGGTATCGACTCCCGTATTAGTTAATACGGTATCGACTCCCGTATTAGTTAATACGGTATCGACTCCCGTATTAGTTAATACGGTATCGACTCCCGTATTAGTTAATACGGTATCGACTCCCGTATTAGTTAATACGGGAGTCGATTAGTTAATACGGTATCGACTCCCGTATTAGTTAATACGGTATCGACTCCCGTATTAGTTAATACAGTATCGACTCCCGTATTAGTTAATACGGGAGTCGATTAGTTATTACGATATCGACTCCCGTATTAGTTAATACGGGAGTCGATTAGTTAATACGGTATCGACTCCCGTATTAGTTAATACGGTATCGACTCCCGTATTAGTTAATACGGTATCGACTCCCGTATTAGTTAATACGGTATCCCGTGCCAGTCAATACCGTATTAACTAATACGGGAGTCGATACCGTGTTAATTAATACGGTATTGACTCCCGTATTAGTTAATAACGGGAGTCAATACCGTATTAGTTAATACGGTATTGACTCCCGTATTAGTTAATAACGGGAGTCAATACCATATTAGTTAGTGCGCATCAAATCCACTTTATGTTCACACTCTTTTCTAATTTGCGATTCGCTGCGCACTCGATACCAGGTTTTCGTTCACACACACGATTAGAGAAGAGAATGCGCATTCAATTAGGAGATGTCGTAATTATGATCATTTAAAAAATATTTGCATACCTAGAATTCAGGGAGAAAACCCGTGCCAAATACGAGGAATCACTATTCGATCATGGGTCATTTTCATTTAAGAGAGAGTCTAGCTGGAATACGTTCAAGTAGTCATTTAGTTTTTTCCCTCTCATTTGGAACAACTACTCAATTATAGTTCAATTAGCCAAAAATAGTTCAATTAGCCATTAATGATGGAAGGAGATGGAAGGTGAGAGGAGAGCCGTCGATGGAGAGAGAGACGGATGATAAGCTAACCGGACCAGGGACGGACGCTGAGTTTGGGAAGCTGGCCAACAGACCTACAGAAAGTATCATTCTGACTATATCATGCAGATTGAAAAATGTTAGCGACGTTCCCACTCACACAGTGACCTTGGGGGGGGGGGGGGGGGGGGGTATTATTATTATTAAAGGCACAGGGGTGGAAGAGCTTTTAAATCAGGGTTAGGTTTAATGCTGTGTTTAAAAGCCAGCCACCAAAAAAATAATGAATGACTTGCAAATCCATAAAACATTATTATAAGACACACCCGCAAATTAGTTTTCCGAGAGGTTAATTTAAAATAAAATAAAACGTTGGTTTGTATGAAATATATACTGCTTTGTATTAATAATTAATAGGGTGCATTGGGAATAATTTCATCCGTAATATTGTGTTGGAATGTTAAACATTACCACTGGTGATTTATATATATATATATTTGTATACATACTCACATATATATATCTATCGATCTATCGATCTATCAATCTATCAATCTATCAATCTATCTATCTATCTAGATATATCTATCGATATATATATCTATTTGGTATTCTTTTTTTTTTATGGCTTCCCATCACGGTGAAGTGGTTTTCGGTGAGATATCAACGTTCTTTCAGCTGTTCTTTTTTTCAGCAGTTCTTTCAGCAGTTCTTCCAGCAGTTATTTTTAGCAGTTATTTTTAGCAGTTCTTTCAGCAGTTCTTTCAGCATGGGGGTTTAAAGTAAAGTAAAGAGAAAGTGAAAGGGGAACTGACCCGGAGTTTCCTGCCGAAGACGATGACTTTTCCGCGCGTCTGCTCCTTCCGGAACCGCCACTCCACCAGGTTCTGACCGTTCTCCCCCGGCAGAGTCATGTTCCGTCGTGCTACGGTGGGGTTAGCCGCGCCTTGCACGCACACGCGAAAACACAACACAACAACACATAACACAACAATATAGCTCAGGAGGTAGTAGAGCTTAGCTTAGGTCGCCTCACAACCGGATGTTTGCTGGTTTGATTCCCTCCCCCCCCCCCCCCGGCGGCTCCTCCTCCTCCGCAAAAACTGCCAAGGTGTCCTTGAGCAAGACCTAACCCTAACTCGCTCCTGACGTGCTAACTGTCTGTCTGTCTGTCTGTCTCCTTGCACGGCTGACTGACTCCGCCCGCGGTGGATGAATGAATGAATGAATGTGTGGATGAATGGGTGAATGTGAGGACATGACTTACTGTAAACCGCTGTGGCCGCACTGGTTAGAAAACCGCTATATACAGTAAATGCATTCCACATTAAAATAATGAAAATTAATTGTATTTATAAGCACACTTTTAAATTTGAGTAGACAAAACTACTAAAAGTGCTACAGAGTAAGTAACAATGGTTGAAATAAAACAGGCTATTCTGCAAAAATATGCGTTTTTAGGCATTTTTTTATAAAACATCCAGTCTGTGGTGTCCAGTCAAAGCTAGCAATTACCTGCATAAAAGCGTCTGCTAAATGTAACATAGTGTAATGTAGTGTAATGTAACGTAGTGTAATGTAATGTAGAGAAATGTAGTGTAATGTAGTCTAATGTAATGTAATGTAATGTAACGTAGTGTAATGTAATGTAGTGTAATGTAATGTAGTGAAATGTAGTGTAATGTAGTCTAATGTAATGTAGTGTAATGTAATGTAATGTAACGTAGTGTAATGTAACGTAGTGTAATGTAATGTAGTGTAATGTAATGTAATGTAACGTAGTGTAATGTAATGTAGTGTAATGTAATGTAGTGTAATGTAATGTAATGTAGCCTAATGTAATGTAATGTAATGTAACGTAGTGTAATGTAACGTAGTGTAATGTAATGTAATGTAGTGTAATGTAATGTAACATAATGTAATGTAATGTAGTGTAATGTAGTGTAATGTAACGTAGTGTAATGTAATGTAGTGTAATGTAATGTAACATAATGTAATGTAATGTAGTGTAATGTAGTGTAATGTAACGTAGTGTAATGTAATGTAGAGAAATGTAGTGTAATGTAGTCTAATGTAATGTAATGTAATGTAACGTAGTGTAATGTAATGTAGTGTAATGTAATGTAGTGAAATGTAGTGTAATGTAGTCTAATGTAATGTAGTGTAATGTAATGTAATGTAACGTAGTGTAATGTAATGTAACGTAGTGTAATGTAATGTAGTGTAATGTAATGTAATGTAACGTAGTGTAATGTAATGTAGTGTAATGTAATGTAGTGAAATGTAGTGTAATGTAGTCTAATGTAATGTAATGTAATGTAATGTAACGTAGTGTAATGTAACGTAGTGTAGTGTAATGTAATGTAACATAATGTAATGTAATGTAACATAGTGTAATGTAATGTAACATAATGTAATGTAATGTAATGTAATGTAATGTAACATAGTGTAATGTAATGTAGTGTAATGTAATGTAGTGAAATGTAGTGTAATGTAGTCTAATGTAATGTAATGTAATGTAACGTAGTGTAATGTAACGTAGTGTAATGTAATGTAATGTAATGTAACGTAGTGTAATGTAATGTAACATAATGTAATGTAATGTAATGTAACGTAGTGTAATGTAACGTAGTGTAATGTAATGTAGTGTAATGTAGTGTAATGTAATGTAACGTAGTGTTATGCAATGTAATGAATTGTAATGTAATGTAACGTAATGTAATGCAATGCAATGTAATGTAATCTAACGCAATGTAATTTAAAGTAGTGTAATGCTATGTAACGTAATGTAGTGTAATGTAACATAATGTAGTGTAATGCAATGTAATGTAAAGTAGTGTAATTTAATGAAATGTAATGTAGTGCAATGTAATGTAGTGTAATGAAATGTAGTGTAATGTAATGTAGTGTAATGTAATCTAACATAATGTAATGTAATGTAACATAGTGTAATGTAATGTAACATAATGTAATGTAATGTAATGTAATGTAATGTAACATAGTGTAATGTAATGTAATGTAATGTAGTGCAATGTAATGTAGTGTAATGAAATGTAGTGTAATGTAATGTAGTGTAATGTAATCTAACATAGTGTAATGTAATGTAATGTAGTGTAATGTAATGTAGTGTAATGTAATGTAACATAGTGTAATGTAATGTAATGTAGTGTAATGTAATGTAACGTAGTGTTATGCAATGTAATGAATTGTAATGTAATGTAACGTAATGTAATGCAATGCAATGTAATGTAATCTAACGCAATGTAATTTAAAGTAGTGTAATGCTATGTAACGTAATGTAGTGTAATGTAACATAATGTAGTGTAATGCAATGTAATGTAAAGTAGTGTAATTTAATGAAATGTATTGTAATGTAATGTAACGTAGTGTAATGTAATGTAACGTAGTGTAATGTAGTGTAATGTAATGTAATGTAACGTGGTGTAATGTAATGTAATGTAATGTAGTGTAATGTAACATAGTGTAATGTAGTGTAATGTAATGTAGTGTAGTGTAATGTAACGTAGTGTAATGTAATGTAGTGTAATGTAACATAGTGAAATGTAATGTAGTGTAATGTAATGTAATGTAGTGTAATGTAATGTAGTGTAATGTTATGTAACGTAGTGTAATGTAATGTGGTGTAATGTAATGTAGTGTAATGTAATGTAGTGTAGTGTAATGTAGTGTAATGAAATGTAGTGTAATGTAATGTTATGTAGTGTAATGTAATGTAGTGTAGTGTAATGTAGTGTAATGTAGTGTAATGTAACGTAGTGTAATGTAATGTAACATAGTGTAATGTAATGTAGTGTAATGTAACATAGTGAAATGTAATGTAGTGTAATGTAGTGTAATGTAACATAGTGTAATGTAATGTAGTGTAATGTAATGTAATGTAATGTAGTGTAATGTAACGTAGTGTAATGTAATGTAATGTAAGGTAACGTAGTGAAATGTATTGTAATGTAATGTAAAATAGTGTAATGTAACATAGTGTAATGTAATGTAATGTAATGTAGTGTAATGTAATGTAATGTAACGTAGTGTAATGTAATGTAACATAATGTATTGTAATGTAATGTAGTGTAATGTAGTCTAATGTAATGTAACATAATGTAATGTAATGTAATGTAACGTAGTGTAATGTAACGTAGTGTAATGTAATGTAGTGTAATGTAGTGCAATGTAATGTAACATAGTGTAATGTAATGTAGTGTAATGTAATGTAACATAGTGTAATGTAATGTTAAGTAGTGTAATGTAATGTAGTGTAATGTAGTGTAATGTAATGTAACATAGTGTAATGTAATGTAATGTAGTGTAATGTAGTGTAATGTAATGTAACGTAGTGTAATGTAACGTAGTGTAATGTAATGTAGTGTAATGTAGTGCAATGTAATGTAACATAGTGTAATGTAATGTAGTGTAATGTAATGTAACATAGTGTAATGTAATGTTAAGTAGTGTAATGTAATGTAGTGTAATGTAGTGTAATGTAATGTAACATAGTGTAATGTAATGTAATGTAGTGTAATGTAGTGTAATGTAATGTAGTGTAATGTAATGTAACATAGTGTAATGTAATGTAATGTAGTGTAATGTAGTGTAATGTAGTGTAATGTAATGTAGTGTAATGTAATGTAACATAGTGTAATGTAATGTAATGTAGTGTAATGTAGTGTAATGTAATGTAGTGTAATGTAATGTAGTGTAATGTAATGTAACATAGTGTAATGTAATGTAATGTAGTGTAATGTAGTGTAATGTAGTGTAATGTAATGTAGTGTAATGTAATGTAACATAGTGTAATGTAATGTAATGTAGTGTAATGTAATGTAACGTAGTGTAATGTAATGTAAAGTAGTGTAATGCAATGTAACGTAATGTAGTGTAATGTAACATAATGTAGTGTAATGCAATGTAATGTAAAGTAGTGTAATTTAATGAAATGTATTGTAATGTAATGTAACGTAGTGTAATGTAATGTAATGTAATGTAATGTAACGTAGTGTAATGTAATGTAATGTAATGTAATGTAGTGTAATGTAATGTAACATAGTGTAATGTAGTGTAGTGTAATGTAACGTAGTGTAATGTAATGTAACATAGTGTAATGTAATGTAGTGTAATGTAACATAGTGAAATGTAATGTAGTGTAATGTAATGTAATGTAATGTAGTGTAATGTAATGTAGTGTAATGTTACGTAACGTAGTGTAATGTAATGTGGTGTAATGTAATGTAGTGTAATGTAATGTAGTGTAGTGTAATGTAGTGTAATGTAATGAAATTTAGTGTAATGTAATGTTATGTAGTGTAATGTAATGTAGTGTAGTGTAATGTAATGTAACGTAGTGTAATGTAGTGTAATGTAGTGTAATGTAACGTAGTGAAATGTAATGTAACATAGTGTAATGTAATGTAGTGTAATGTAACATAGTGAAATGTAATGTAGTGTAATGTAATGTAGTGTAATGTAGTGTAATGTAATGTAATGTAATATAATGTAATGTAGTGTAATGTAACGTAGTGTAATGTAATGTAATGTAAGGTAACGTAGTGAAATGTATTGTAATGTAATGTAAAATAGTGTAATGTAACATAGTGTAATATAATGTAATGTAACGTAGTGAAATGTATTGTAATGTAATGTAAAATAGTGTAATGTAATGCAATATAATTTAGTGTAATGCAATGTAACATAGTGTAATGTAGTGCAGTGTAGTGTAATGTAATGTAGTATAATTTAATGTAGTGTAAAGTAATGTAATGTAACGTAATGTAGTGTAAAGTAATGTAATGTAATGCAATGTAATGTAAAGTAGTG
The DNA here is from genome assembly GCA_027704905.1 of Muraenolepis orangiensis. NCBI lineage: Eukaryota > Metazoa > Chordata > Actinopteri > Gadiformes > Muraenolepididae > Muraenolepis > Muraenolepis orangiensis. Next base: position 36,307,592 of record CM051003.1, read on the forward strand.
TATCCATCCATTCATATTCCATATTCCATATTCCATCCGTAGTGTAATATAATGTAATGTAGTGTAATGTAATATAGTGTAATGTAGTGTAATGTAATGTAATATAGTGTAATATAGTGTAATGTAGTGTAATGTAATGTAATGTAGTGTAATTTAATGTAATGTAATGTAGTGTAATGTAATGTAATATAGTGTAATGTAATATAATGTAGTGTAAAGTAATGTAACGTAGTGTAATGTAATGTAGTGTAATGTAATGTAATTTTGTGTAATGTAATTTAATGTAGTGTAATGTAATGTAGTGTAATATAACGTAGTGTAATGCAATGTAATGTAAAGTAGTGTAATGTAGTGTATTGCAATGTAATGTAATGTAGTGTAATGTAATGTAGTGTAATGTGGTGTAATGTAATGTAGTGTAATGTAGTGTAATGTAATGCAATGTAATGCAATGTAGTGTTATGTAATGTAATGTAGTGTAATGTAACATAGTGTAATGTAATGTAGTGTAATGTAATGTAGTGTAGTGTAATGTAATGTAGTGCAATGTAATGTAACATAATGTAATGTAATGTAATGTAGTGTAATGTAATGTAGTGTAATGTAATGTAGTGTAACGTAGTGTAATGTAATGTAATGTAAGGTAACGTAGTGTAATGTGACATAGTGTAATGTAATGTAGTGTAATGTAACATAGTGTATTGTAATGTAATGCAATATAATTTAGTGTAATGCAATGTAACAGTGTAGTGTAGTGTAATGTAATGTAGTATAATTTAATGTAGTGTAATGTAAAGTAATGTAGTGTAGTGTAATGTAATGTAACGTAATGTAGTGTAAAGTAATGTAATGTGTTGCAATGCAATGTAATGTAAAGTAGTGTATCCATCCATCCATATTCCATATTCCATATTCCATCACTAGTGTAATATAATGTAATGTAGTGTAATGTAATATAGTGTAATATAGTGTAATGTAGTGTAATGTAATGTAATGTAGTGTAATTTAATGTAATGTAATGTAGTGTAATGTAATATAGTGTAATGTAATATAATGTAGTGTAATGTAATGTAACGTAATGTAGTGTAAAGTAATATAGTGTAATATAGTGTAATGTAGTGTAATGTAATGTAATGTAGTGTAATTTAATGTAATGTAATGTAATCTAGTGTAATGTAATGTAATATAGTGTAATGTAATATAATGTAGTGTAATGTAATGTAACGTAATGTAGTGTAAAGTAATGTAATGTGATGCAATGTAATGTAATTTTTTGTAGTGTAATGTAACGTAAAGTAGTGTAATGTAATGTAGTGTAATGTAGTGTAATGTACTGTAATGTAATGTAACATAGTGTGATATAGTGTAATGCAATGTAATGTAAAGTAGTGTAATGTAGGTTAATGCAATGTAATGTAGTGTAATGTAATGTTATGTAATGTAGTGTAATGTAACATAGTGTAATGTAATGTTATGTAATGTAGTGTAATGTAATGTAGTGTAATGCAATGTAATGCAATTTAATGTAGTGTCATTTAACGTAGTGTAATATAATGTAGTGTAATGTAATGTAATGTAATGTATTGTAGTGTAATGTAACGTAGTGTAATGTATTTTAATGTAATGTAATGTAATGTAATTTAATGTAACGTAGTGTAATGTAATGAAATGTAACGTAGTGTAATTTAATGTTATGTAGTGTAATGCAATGTAATGTAGTGTATTGCAGTGTAATGTTACCTGCTAGGATGTGAGGCTCCGTCTGGTAGTGGGTCTCCATTCCGTTGGCGTAGATGACCCTGAGGGAGTGGTCGTTGCCGACCTCGTAGCTGTTGCGAAGTTGGTCTGGGAGTCGGGAGAACAAAACAGGAAAGGGAAACACATCCTCACTACTAGTGCTCACACCATATTCACCAGGCAAAAACAAGGTTCATTCATTATTAAGATAAAATAATCTTCAAAATATTAAAATTTTTAATAAATAAAAAAATTTAAATGATTGCTCTGACTTGGTCAGAGTAAAGTGCGTAGTAATATAGTGAAGTAAAGTGTGTAGTAATATATAATGTACCGTTTACAGTTGCTAGAAGACAGTCTACTAGGTATAAAAACAGTTATACGATTACTTATTGAGTATGTGTAAGATATGAGCATAATATTATATATATATATATATATATATATATACAGGTAAGTACACAAGTATTCAACAGGTAGTGATCAGGGATATGCAGTTGTATCAACAGTTGAAGATTAAAATATATACGGCAGGTACAGTAAAAATGTAAAAATGCACACGCTATCATACAGGTATGTTATCAAGAAATATGTCAACTATAGGTAGAGGTAGGTACTAGTTATGATTATCGTTTATTCTTTTGTTCACCAAAAGACCAGTTTCAGCATGTATTTACATTTCCAAAGCTTGATTTTTATCTAGCTTTTAGCTTTAGCTAGCATTTCATCAGTACTTGATACAATCGTTTTGTTCCGGTTGATCATTGTGTATGTATCATCGGATTCCCGATCAATATTATTATCAATTATTTAAAGTGACTTGATAGGCTTTAGGTCAACAAGCCTGTTGGTTCTAGGACACGCAATCCTGTTGTTCAAATAGGTGAGAGAGAGTGAGAGTGAGAATGAGAGGAGAGTGAAAGAGAGTGAGATGAGAGAGAGAGAGAGAGAGAGAGAGAGAGAGAGAGAGAGAGAGAGAGAGAGAGAGAGAGAGAGAGAGAGAGAGAGAGAGAGAGAGAGAGAGAGAGAGAGAGAGAGAGAGAGAGAGAGAGAGAGAGAGAGAGAAAGAGAGTGAGAGGAGAGAGAGAGTGGTGGCCAACCCACCGAGGCATAATCACTTCTCCCGCAATCCTGCAATTGGTGAGGAGACAGCCTAAATAATAAATAATGCATGTGGATTGAGGGAGAGGTTATTCAAACCGAGAGAGAGAGAGAGAGAGAGAGAGAGAGAGAGAGAGAGAGAGAGAGAGAGAGAGAGAGAGAGAGAGAGAGAGGTTATTCAAACCCATCCACTCGTGGGTGGGTTTGAATAACTCATCAGATTGCAATCGATATTGTTTCTTCCCCTCTCTCTCTCTCTCTCTCTCTCTCTCTCTCTCTCTCTCTCTCTCTCTCTCTCTCTCTCTCTCTCTCTCTCTCTCTCTCTCTCTCTGTCTGTCTCTCCTCTGTCTCCACACCATACCATGAGGGAACATCTCATACCATGAGGGAACATCTCATACCATGAGGCTAAGAGGAACATCTCATACCATGAGGGAACATCTCATACCATGAGGGAACATCTCATACCATGAGGCTAAGAGGAACATATCATACCATGAGGCTAAGAGGAACATCTCATACCATGAGGCTAAGAGGAACATCTCATACCATGAGGGAACATCTCATACCATGAGGCTAAGAGGAACATCTCATACCATGAGGCTAAGAGGAACATCTCATACCATGAGGCTAAGAGGAACATCTCATACCATGAGGGAACATCTCATACCATGAGGCTAAGAGGAAATCTCCTACCATGAGAGGAACATCTCATACCATGAGAGAACATCTCATACCATGAGGCTAAGAAGAACATCTCATACCATGAGGCGAAGAGGAACATCTCATACCATGAGGGCTAAGAGGAAATCTCATACCATGAGAGGAACATCTCATACCATGAGAGAACATCTCATACCATGAGGCTAAGAAGAACATCTCATACCATGAGGCTAAGAAGAACATCTCATACCATGAGGCTAAGAGGAACATCTCATACCATGAGGGATAAGAGGAACATATCATACCATGAGAGAACATTTCATACCACAAGGGAACATCTCATACCGTGAGAGAACATCTCATACCATGAGGGAACATCTCATACCATGAGGCTAAGAGGAACATCTCATACCATGAGAGAACATCTCGTACAATGAGGGAATATCTCATACCATGAGAGAACATCTCGTACAATGAGGGAATATCTCATACCATGAGAGAACATCTCATACAATGAGGCTAAGAGGAACATCTCATACCATGAGAGGAACATCTCATACCATGAGGGAACATCTCATACCATGAGGGAACACCTCATACCATGAGGGCAAAGAAGAACATCTCATACCATGAGAGGAACATCTCATACCATGAGAGGAACATCTCATACCATGAGAGGAACATCTCATACCATGAGAGGAACATCTCATACCATGAGAGGAACATCTCATACCATGAGGGCTAGGAGGAACATCTCATACCATGAGAGGAACATCTCATACCATGAGGGCTAAGAGGAACATCTCATACCATGAGAGGAACATCTCATACCATGAGAGGAACATCTCATACCATGAGGGCTAAGAGGAACATCTCATACCATGAGAGGAACATCTCATACCATGAGAGGAACATCTCATACCATGAGAGGAACATCTCATACCATGAGGGCTAAGAGGAACATCTCATACCATGAGAGAACAACTCATACCATGAGGCTAAGAGGAACATCTCATACCAAGAGGCTAAGAGGAACATCTGATACCATGAGGGATAAGAGGAACATATCATACCATGAGGCTAAGAGGAACATCTCATACCATGAGGCTAAGATGAACATCTCACACCATGAGGGAACATCTCATACCATGAGGCTAAGAGGAACATCTCATACCATGAGGCTAAGAGGAACATCTCATACCATGAGGGGAACATCTCATACCATGAGGGAACATCTCACACCATGAGGGAACATCTCATACCATGAGGGAACATCTCATACCATGAGGCTAAGAGGAACATCTCATACCATGAGGCTAAGAGGAACATCTCATACCATGAGGCTAAGAGGAACATCTCATACCATGAGGCTAAGGGGAACATCTCATACCATGAGGGAACATCTCATACCATGAGGCTAAGGGGAACATCTCATACCATGAGGCGAAGAGGAACATCTCATACCACGAGGCTAAGAGGAACATCTCATACCATGAGGGATAAGAGGAACATATCATACCATGAGGCTAAGAGGAACATCTCATACCATGAGGCTAAGAGGAACATCTCATACCATGAGGCTAAGAGGAACATCTCATACCATACCATGAGGCTAAGAGGAACATCTCATACCATGAGGCTAAGGGGAACATCTCATACCATGAGGGAACATCTCATACCATGAGGCTAAGGGGAACATCTCATACCATGAGGCTAAGAGGAACATCTCATACCATGAGGCTAAGAGGAACATCTCATACCATGAGGGGAACATCTCATACCATGAGGGAACATCTCACACCATGAGGGAACATCTCATACCATGAGGGAACATCTCATACCATGAGGCTAAGAGGAACATCTCATACCATGAGGCTAAGAGGAACATCTCATACCATACCATGAGGCTAAGAGGAACATCTCATACCATGAGGCTAAGGGGAACATCTCATACCATGAGGGAACATCTCATACCATGAGGCTAAGGGGAACATCTCATACCATGAGGCTAAGAGGAACATATCATACCATGAGGCTAAGAGGAACATCTCATACCATGAGGGAACATCTCATACCATGATGCTAAGAGGAACATCTCATACCATGAGGGAACATCTCATACCATGAGGCTAAGAGGAACATCTAATCTCATCTCATCTGTTACTTACATCAAAAACTTGTATTCCAAATCCAATACATTAGATTGGAACATTAATTATGTATTCATTTTTTATCGCTTGATTGTGTGTGTGTGTGTGTGTGTGTGTGTGTTTATGTGTGTTTGTGTGTGTGTGTGTGGGGGGGGGGGTGTGTCCTTTACTGTACCATTTATCATGTCTATTGATCGATCTCAAAGCTCTCATGTTTACAGACTCCTGAATAATGAAGCCAACCGGTTCCAACCGGATTGATAACCGCACCAAAAATGAACAAACAACAAACAGATATGTTACCCCCAAGGACCAACACACACACACACACACACACACACACACACACACACACACACACACACACACACACACACACACACACACACACACACACACACACACACACAGGCAAAAAAGGCTGTCTTTTCTGAAGGTGATTAACAAAATGTCAGATGCCAGCAAAAGACGAAGGCACTGCGGTTTGTAAAAATGATGAAATACAATATATATATAGATATATATCTATATATCTATATATATATATATCTATATATCTATATATATATATATCTATATATCTATATATATATATCTATATATATATATAAAACATATATATCTATATATATCTATATATATAGATATATATCTATATATGTATTTTTTAATAATTTTTTTAAATTAAATTAATTAAATTAAATTAATTAAATTCATTTTTTATTTATTTTATTTATTTTATTTATTTTATTTATTTTATTTATTTTATTTATTTTATTTATTTTATTTATTTTATTTTATATATATATATATATATATATATATATATATTACTCTGATTTAACTAAACTCAATTTCACTGTATATTGTGTATATGTTGTGTGTTTTCATAAGTTTCATAGTTATTGTAATTGTGCAAAAGTTGTATAAGCACTTTCCAAAACACAATATATATATATATTTATAAAAACCTACATATATATATATACAATATATATATATAGGGAGAGGTTGAAGATGTCTGCAAAGACTCCTGGGCAGACCAGTTGGCAGGAGTCTTTGCAGACATCTTCAACCTCTCCCTGTCCCAGGCTGTTGTTCCCGCGGTCTTCAAGATGTCCACCATCGTGCCTGTCTCTAAACAACCCAGGGTAACATGCCTTGATGACTATAGACCTGTAGCCCTCACCTCGATTGTCAGCAAATGCTTCGAGAGGTTGGTCAAGGACTTTATTTGCTCCGTGTTACCTGCAACGCTGAACCCATGGCAATTTGCATATTGTCAAAACAGATCCACGGACGACGCAATTGCCATGGCCCTCCACACTGCCCTTTCCCACCTGGAGGGAAAGAACTGTTATGTGAGAATGCTGTTTGTGGACTACAGCTCAGCATTCAACACGATAGTTCCTGCCAAGCTCGACACCAAGCTTAGAGGTCTAAGCGTGCCCCCATCCACGTGCAGCTGGAAACTGGAACTCCTGTCGGACCGCCGCCAGGTGGTGAGGATGGGCAGCACCACCTCAGAGCCACTGACCCTCAACACGGGAGGCCCCCAGGGATGCGTGCTGAGCCCTCTCCTCTACTCCCTCTACACCCACGACTGCATGGCTATGCACAGCTCCAACGTCATCATCAAGTTTGCTGACGACACGACAGTGATGGGCCTGATCGCCGGCGACGACGAGACAGCCTACAGGGAGGAGGTCGGATCGCTGGAGCAGTGGTGCCAGGAGAACAGCCTCGCCCTCAACGTCAAGAAGACCAAGGAGCTGATCGCGGACTTCAGGAAGCAGAGGGGAGAGCACAGCCCTATCTCCATCGACGGTGTTGCAGTAGAGAGGGTCAGCAGCTTCAAGTTCCTCGGCGTGCACATCTCCGAGGACCTCACATGGTCCACGCACACCACACACGTGGTGAAAAGGGCCCAACAACGCTTGTATTTCCTCAGGCGTCTGAGGAAATTCAGCATGGGCCCCCGCATCCTGAGAACATTCTATACCGGCACCATGGAGAGTGTTCTTACAGGGTGTATCACCGCCTGGTACGGGAACTGTACCACACTCGAGCGCAGAGCGCTTCAAAGGGTGGTGCGGACGGCCCAGTATATCGTTGGAGGTGAGCTCCCCTCCCTCCTGGATATATACAACCAGCGGTGCGTGGCCAAGGCCAAACGCATCATAAAAGACATTGCCCACCCCAGCCACGAACTGTACTCACTGTTACCATCAGGCAGGCGATACCGCAGTATCAAGTGCCGTACAAATAGACTCAGACAGCTTCCACACTCAGGCCATCAGGCTGCTGAACAATATACTATATATATATATATATTCTATATATATATTTAGAAAAACTTACATATATTCTATACATATTAGATTATATACTATTATATATTACTACTATTAGACTATATATATTAGAAAATACTATATATATACGGTATATTCAATATATATATTTAGAAAAACTTACATATGTATATTCTATACATATTAGACTATATATTATTATATATATTACTATTAGACTATATGTATTAGAATATACTATATATATTCTATAAATATTTAGAAAAACGTACATACATTCTATATATATTAGACTATATATTATTATATATTTATTTTATTATATACTTCTATTAGACTATATTTATTAGAATTTACCATATATATTCTATATATATTTATAAAAACTTACATATATATTTTCTTTATATATTAGACTATATATTATTATTATGTATTACTAATATTAGACTATATATATTAGAATATACTATATATATATTCTATATATATTAGACTATATATTATTATATTTTACTACTATTAGACTATATACATATTAGAATACTCTATATATAGATATAATATATCTATATATATATATAAAAACGGGATGATTGATAAATGATTGATTGATGATTGTAAATTAGCCATTCCCACTGACCTGATAATAGCGGAAAAAAAACCGACTACCAAGAGAAGAACCGACGGAACGGAACGGATTGGAACAACGGATCATTGATCGATCAGATATCACCGATGAGCGTGTGTGTGTGTCCATGGGGCTCACCCTGAACCAGTGTGTAGAAGGAGTCCACCGAGGACAGGTTGGTGGTGATGGAGACATCCTCTTCCCGTCCAGAGGTCTCGATGTCCACCGCCACCGCGCCTGAGGCCATGTCGCCGTGGAGATTGGTGACCACGCCTGTGGGGAAGGTGACGTTGGTGAGGCGGCCCTCGCTGTCGTAGCTGTTAGCACGGAGAGAGAGAGAGAGAGAGAGAGAGAGAGAGAGAGAGAGAACCCACACACGGTGAGTGTGTTTAACATATATATATATATCAGTGGTGAAGCGTAATGTAATACAAAATGTAATACAATTTAATCAAATTTAATCAAATTTAAATAAAATGAATAAATGAGAATCGTATCTGTGTTGTTATCTGTTATATAACAGTTTGTTTGTCTTTCTCGGTCCACGCACGACGCATTTGAGTGGTTTTGTGTTGGAAAAACAATTCAACAAATCAGAACTTTTTCTGGGTTGCTGGGAAGAATATCCTTCAACCAAAGTATTCCCGATGACTTTGGCCTTTAGACTGAATGAGAGCGTACGTTTTGGATTGACAATTTGATCAACCAATCATATCGTGATTTTCCCACAGCTCAATAGGGAGCTAGAAGGTATACTGGCTGGAGCGAGAGGGGATCTAGCGTAGTGCTACGTTGTTTCTACGTAGGATTTGACATCAAAATGGCAACAGGCGAAGATGATGTCGTTGCGGATTTATTGTCTGAACCATTTTCAAGACGACCATTCAATGTAAAGATGGACATTATTAAAAAAGGCCGTTGAACGCCTGACAATCTTGAGCTGAATCAAGTTGTTAAAGCAGGCTATGTTCGCCATTTCCAGACTAGCAACTGGGAAAGATACCCGTGGCTAACGGGCTCTACTAGCCACAAGAGGCTCTACTGATGGGAGTGTTGCTATTTGGGACCGACCAGAGGGCAGGGAATTGGAAAGGCAACTTATTTTGGATCTGAAAAGCGATCATCTTTATGACCTGATGGTGGTCGAACAATTGATCCAGAAGGACAGGAGAATGGATTTGGTCTTTAAGTGAACATCATTGGTGAGTGAGACTCATTTGTCTTTGCTGGTTTTGTCTCAGTGTTGCGTCTTGTTGAGCTGGTTGTTGCATTTTGTTTCCACACACTTGTTGAATGATTAGTTGATGGCTGTCTTCAGTTTGTTGTGCATTTGAATTGAGAGTTTTGACTTGATCTTTCTTTGCATCGCTTAACGTGAAAAGACTTAACGTAACTAAGAGTTATAAACCCGCGATCAATAATCACCAAATTTGCATATGTCTTGTCATTAGCACTTTCACCTTTTCACTTTCATTTTGACAGGTGAAAGTGCTAATGACAAGACATATGCCAGAGACATTTGGTGATTATTGATCGCTATTTTGGAACTCAAAGTTAGGTTAAGCCTTTTCACGTGAAGCGTGTTAGACCGTCCCTTTAACCGATAGCCTGTGTGTGGTGGTCTGTGTTGGGCTGTTACTTCACTACATGGACACTGCTTTACAACTAGGGTACACTTGTAAATTGGCTGCGACAATCTGATCTGCCTAAATGAGATAAGGCATAAAGTGACTCCTCCGTGACGTCCGTCTGACTAGAACACCCGGGGGGGGGGGGTGGTCTACAGCAGGGGTTCCCAAAGTGGGGGTATTATGTAAGTCCATTTAATATGTAAGGGTGACGAATAAAGGAATTCTGATTCCGACAGATTCACGACTATCATTTGCAGCTGGAAAAAAAAGCCACACACAATTTTCGCGATCACGATTACCCCTCCCCCCCCCCCCTTGGACTTCACGTTGGACCTCCCCCCCCCCCCCTTGGACTTCACGATGTTCTCGATGGTGAAGCTCTGTGCACACGTTGTTTTTAATGTTCCAGTCCCTCCGGTGATAGTGGGGGGGGGGGGGTCTGTTATGTTGGGGGTCGCGGGCTGAAAAGTTGGGGAACCCCTGGTCTACAGAAGGTCCAGTTGTGATAGACACGCTTCGCCACTGATATATATATATATATATATTATAACACGGCGCATTCATTAATACGAATATCGACTCCCGTATTTAACCATGACTCTGTAGGACTCTATAAGTATTTTTATACCTTTACAGTTTTTACATATTTTACCTATTATTCCACAACTGTACATTGTTATATATTACTACGCACTTTACTGTAAACATTTACACTCTGGTTTTTAGATGCAAAATTATTTTCGATGTACTTGTACTTGTGCTGCAGTGCACTGACATTTGAATCTAATCGAATCTAGTCTAATCTAAATCGAATCGAATTTAATCTAATCTAATCTAATCTAATCTAATCTAATCGAGTCTAGTCTAGTCTAGTCTAGTCTAGTCTAGTCTAGTCTAATCTAACCTAATCTAATCTAGTCTAGTCTAGTCTAGTCTAGTCAAATCGAGTCAAGTCGAATCTAATCTAATGTAATCTGATGTAATGTAATGTAATGTAATATAGTCTAGTCTAGTCTAGTCTAGTCTAGTCTAATCTAGTCTAGTCTAATCTAGTCTAGTCTAGT
>CM051003.1:36321383-36328883 GCA_027704905.1 Muraenolepis orangiensis
GGGGGGGCGCCTTTCAAAACACAACAAATTTATCCAATTTTTTAAGTTTCAAAACACAACAAATTTGTCGCTACACGGTTTTCAGAGCAACTTTCTCCTGTGATTAGGGTGGTTAGGGTTAGGGTGGTGTGAGGAAGTAGGGAGGGGAGGGGACTGACAACAAGTTCAATCAACCACCAATCACAGCAGTGCAGTGAACCTCTGGGTTGATCCAATCCAGCAACAAAACAAACCACCAAGTTCAGACATCAAATCAATGTCAAATTTGGCCACGGCTTTGGGGTCAATCTCGGGCAATCTCCGTAGGGGGTGCTCGGCAATCCACCGAAGCACCCGCGGATATCGTTGTATATCGATATATATACATATACATATATCGGTTGTATATATATATGTATATCCGTACCTGTAGACGGCTGGTTGCGACGCACAGCCCGGATCCGGATGTTGCCCAGGTCAGCCACGAACAGCGTGCCGTCAGGAGACACCACCAGAGACGACGGGCAGTTGAGCCGCGCGTCCTTAGCGTAGCCGTCCCCGGTCTGGTAGCAGTCGCAGTTAGCATCGTTCTGCCGGTGGGAGGAGGAGGAAGGAAGGAGGGATTGTTTAATGGGATTAGAACATGAAGAAGTGTGAACTACTACTTACTGTGTTGTAATGGTGATTGGTAATTGGATCCCTTGCTCAAGGGCACTTAGGCAGTGCACCCGGTTTTTCGGGGACTTGAACTGGCGACCTTGCTGCTCCCAAGCCCCAAGTCCTTACCCACTGAGCTACTGCCAACCCATATAGCTGCTTTTTATCCAAAGCGCTTTACTACAAGTCATGCCCTCACTTTCACCCATTCCCCACATCACACATCAACCACCGAGGAGTCAGTCAGACATGCAAGGAGAGACATGCACAGGTTTTGATAAAGAGGAGGAGCTGGGGGGAATCGAACCAGCAACCTTCCGGCTGTGTTCCGTCGCCAAAATTGTACTGAATTAATATTTGAATTGATTAAGTAATTAGCATTCTTGGGTTTTGACCAAAATATGTTGCCGTGGTGACCGGTTGGTTGATTGGAAGGGTAATATTATTTTTTACAACATCAAGGTAAAAAAAACAACATATATTCAAACTTATTGTTAGCATTATGATATGATGGAAATATTTAAAATGGGATCTGCTTTGCGTGTTTTCCGTAGGTAGTGGGGAATGCAATCATGAAAAGCAGGATAAATATATATACGTATATATACAGCAGGTAGTGAGGCAGGGATATGCAGTTTAGATTAGATTAGATAAGATTAGATTAGTTCTATCAACAGTTAAAGTCAACAGTGAAAATGAAATGTACACATTTACAGGTGTATTGTCAATAAATATGTACGTTTGGCAAATTGAAATGAAGTCATGTTCCTTTGGTATGAATTATGAAAACACATTTATCCCAAAGGGACGACCAAGACGACATTGATAACAATCAAACTTTCACGACTTTCAGCGACTAAAAGTGCTAAAAGTTTAGAAAAAGTTTGAAAAAATTAAATAAATAAATAAAGCTTTGAATAAATCTCAAGACAATGAGAACGTAAAGTAGAAGGAAAGTGTTCATTCTGCAAACATACAACATGAGAAGAGAGGACAAGCAAAACCCATCATATATATATATAACCTGACAAAAAAACTGAGTGGTGTGAGTGAGTGGGGGGGTTTAGCAGTTACCTTGCAGTCGCAGTCCGAGGGAGCTCCGGCTAGATGTGTGATCTCACCGTCTGTCGAAACCTGAACACACAAACCACACACAAGGTCTAATTCAGGTCCTTTTACCTTGCCATTATACAAATACTTAGAATACACAAATACCGTTCACAATCACACTGGGCTAAAATACGGTATTCGCGGTGCTTGCAAAACTAGTTTTGTGACAGCGCTTTTGCTTTCACACTGGCAAGTAATGCGCATTCGCTACCCAACTAGTGCTCATAATAACTAATAGATCCCAAAGTAACTAGTTTGGGTTGCAAAGCAATCAAACTACTACGGTTTTGCTTCCTGTGTGTGTGTGTAAACAGAATCTTTAATGCGCATTACTTTCACTTCACACTAAACTTAACCTAATTGAATGCGCATTCGCTTCTCTATCATGTGTGAACGAAAACCTGGTATCGAGTGCGCAGCGAATTAGAAGAGAGTGTGAACATAAATTGGATTCGATGCGCACTAACTAACTAATACGGTATCGACTAAGTCGAAAAGTTTTTTCGATGTTGAGGGGTCGCGGACGACACGTCCTTTTCAACATTTCCGTGGAAGGCAGGACCAGGAAGTCATAATTGATTAGTGTAATTAGTGGAGGGAGTGAGTGGTCTCACCTGACGAATGCGGTGGATTTTCTTCTCGTCCGTCTCCGCGATGTACAGAATACCGCTGTAGGACAGGGCGATGGCGGTGGCTCCCTCCAGCATGGTCTGGACGGCTCTCTTACCCGCAATGTACTCCACGCCAGGGACTTGGCAATGCATGGGCCGACCAGCCACGATCCGGACCTGCAGACACACACACCTCTCTTACGTAACTGTATTTCCATAATCATGTAAAGTGTTCCAGTACTCAAAATTAAAAAATCACGATATAAATAAAAAGCTGTAATTATTATAATTCTTATTCTATATGGCAAGGATATATATTGCAATACACAGAACCGGCAGAAGAACATATATATATATATATATATGGATAAATATTGTATGTGTAGTAAGTAATAGGGTACAAAGTCGCTGCTTTTATTCTGTTGTTTTGTTTAAACCATTTTTACTCTGTAGCACTTTGAGTTTTGTCTACGCAAATTAAAAGTGCGCTTATAAATATAATTTATTATTATTATTATTATTATTATTAATAAAGTGAATGAATTCAGAACCACAATGACCACGTCGAATGAATTAATGAATTAATAAAACAAAAATATATAAATGATTATGATTATATATTTTTTAATAATTACTTATTATAATTACTTAAGTAGTTTAATTGTACTTTTACCTGTCTGTTCTCAGTGATCTGAAGGACCACGTTGTTGTCCAGGACGTAGATAGAGTTATCCATGGGGTTGATGGCCAGGTCTGTAGGCCACTCCAAGCGAACCTTGGGGGGAAAATGGCCATTTGGGCTTAGTTAGTAGATAGATACAATTAGTCATTAGAATCCATCAAAAAATCTCATAGAAGACAGCTGGATAGCATGCTAGGCTTGTGTGCCTTTTTTTAATATGCACTAAATAGGGTATGCTAACTCGCTCATTATACGCTAATGTGCGAAGCTAATCCGTCTGGGGTTTGCAGTTGATTCTGATGCCGACCGACAAAGAGAGGGGTTGAGCTTCTGGGACTTGAACTTCATAGTTAAAGTATAACGCCATTTTTATGTCACAAATGTCAAATAAATGATGATTAAAAGAAGTGTGTGGAACAACTAAACCCAACCACATAAAAATACAGCATCACTGCCACAACCCACACTGGCTTTACTACAACTACACTGATGTTAACATTGGCAACCTCTCCACAATTGTTTGTAAAGTTTGTAATATCACTTCTTGACAGCACTATGCTTAATATAAAGTTCTAGACAAAAACAGTTTAACTCTCAAGTGGTCGTGTTTTCACTTAAGAAACTAAGTTTTCATCTTGTCTGGTGAGCGTATGTCTGTGTGTTGGTGGTACACACGCACACACACACACACGCGCACACACACACACAATAAACAGTACGGGCGATCATGTCTATCTCTGCGCATCCGCGTCGCCCGGGCAACGTCAGAAAGGGCGGCAAAGCAGAGCTCTAGTGAAGGATACTCCTGTGTGGATACTTGATGATTCCCAAAGTGAACCATTTCGAGTCCCGCCTGTCTATTATTTTCGTTGCCAGTCGCTAACACAGTACCTCCTATGACGACCCATGAGGAAACCCGAAAGGACTTATGGATCAGATATATGCCCCTTGAAGCTTCACGGGAAAACCAGCAGTGTCGGTCGGGTACTCTCTCCACGATTTACAACTACAATCGACATAGGATGTGCAAACATTATATATCAAACTGGAAAATGTAACCGACGTATTAAAAGGAACACCTTGTGTTTCAATCACCTTATGATTGGCATAAAAAGAACATCACTGGATCAACTGATCAAGACATCGCAGAGCCATGGTCTGATCAATCCATCAATTGGTTTTCATCCATGCTCTGCAACCAAGGCGAGAGTAGGAGGAGAAGGGCTCCGAATTAAGAAAAAGTATGCTAACGCATACAGATGCGCAGAAAATGTTCTGACCGCCATCCTTCTAGTCTTTTTCAATGGCAATCCTGCGACTGTTATTGCGGTAGCTAATGCCCAGACAAAGGTGTCAGATGCGTCTCCCGATATATATTCAATGCAACTCATCTTGGGTGATTTTAATGCACATCACGTCAGTCAAAATAGTCACTCGACAACTAGCCAAGTTGTTCGGAAATGACCCGTTATTAATTCTAAAAATAATAACAATAATGGCAAAAGACTGGGTCGACTTGTGTACTCAACCCGAGATGAGAATAGTACAATCCAGGGTTCTAACGACTAACTGGACGACAGTGGACCTGGGAACATCCTAGTGGCTGCAAGTTCCAATTAAAGCATTTCCCTTATCAATGGAAAATGGATTTGTTAAATTTGAAACTGCAGGGCACTACACCACAATTGAGCTAGACTCAGACAATCGGATCCTTAGTGCAACTGTTTAAATGAAGATTCCGCTTGAGCAAAAGGCCAAACAAGAGACAACTTTGAGTGTTCTACTTTTGAGCTGCAGTCGCAGCATAATTTTTTTTTGTGTCCTACCGGTACTCCGCCCTTGCAGTTGAATCTGATTGAATTCAGAAAAAATATGACACAAATAAGACAAGGTCTCAATGATTAATTGTCCAGTGGCTTTAACACCCAAAGCCGTGAAGCGCCTGGAGAAACTTAATAATAATTTTGCATATCAACTTTTCCATCACTGAGTCCCTAGACCCACTCCAGTTTGCATACAGACCAAACAGGTCTGTAGACGACGCCATTTCTCTGGCACTACACACGGCCCTGCAACACCTAGACAGGAGGGACACCTACGTCAGACTGCTGTTCATTGACTACAGCTTGGCGTTCAACACCGTCGTTCCCTCCAAGCTGGTCCTGAAACTGAGGGACCTAGGTCTGGGCGCCCCCATCTGTAACGGGATTATGGACTTCCTGACGGGCAGGCCTCAAGTGGTGAAGATTGGGAACAACATCTCATCCACTCTGGTCCTCAATGCCGGAGCACCCCAAGGCTGCTGCCTCAGTCCCTGGCTGTACTGGCTGTACACACATGACTGTACTGCCACGCACAGCAATAATCGGATAATCAAGTTTGCAGACGACACCACAGTCATCGGCCTGATAAGCGAGGGCGACGAAACGGAGTACAGAGATAGGGTAGTCCGGCTGACGCGATGGTGCAAGGACAACAGCCTCGCACTGAATGTCAGCAAGACTAAGGAGCTCATCGTGGACTTCAGGACCTAGCGGGGCACCCACTCCATCATCAGCCTGGACGGGACACCGGTGGAAGTCGTCAGCTGCTTCCGTTTCCTGGGACTACAGATTTCCGATGACATGGCCTGGACCCGCAACACGGAGGTCATGCTGGAGAAGGCACACCAGCGCCTCTATGCTCTGCGGTGCCTCAGGAAAAGTGGAATAGGCCAACGGTGGCTAGTGAACTTCTACCGAGGCACCGTAGAGAGCGTCCTGACGAATGGCGTCACTGTGTTGTACGGCAACACCACTGCATGGGACAAGTAAGCCATCCAGAGGGTCGTGAGGATGGCAGAGAAGATCATCGGGTGTGCACTTCCATGCATTGAGGAGATCTGTAGGACTAGATGTCGGAAGAAGGCCATGTCATGTAAATGACTGCAACCACCCTGGGCACCCTGGTTGTGCAGCATCCGTACAAGTACTAACAGGTTCAAGGATATTTTTTATCTACAGGCAGTGCTGCCTACAGAACTACTGGGAGTGCTGCCACTATTACATTACAATACATTACAGTCATTTAGTAGACCCTTTCATACAAAGCGACTTACAATAGTGTGTTTCAACAAAGTGTGTTTCAACAACAACTCGTCACCAGAAGTCAAAAGTGCATTTAATTCCTAACAAGTCTCCATGAACTGAACCAGCGCTCAGGTAGAAGTACAATAAGTTCAGGTAGAAGTACAGTAAGGAAAAAGTACAATAAGTTGGCAAACAATATATAACAATATCTAGAACAATCTACCTATCTATAATATCTAATCTACTTGGATAATCAACAGCGCTACGAGGAAGGATCCGGGAAGTGTGTCCTGAAGAGATGGGTTTTCAACCTGCTGTGGAAGATGGGCAGTGACTCTACAGTCCTGACCTCCATGGGGAGTTTGTTCCACCAAATTGGGGCCACAGGACGGAGAAGACCGGTGACCGCGTAGATCTGCCACAAGGGCCCCTAAGTGAGGGGGCAAGCAGGCGGCCCGAAGAAGCAGAGCGAAGTGGACGGGCAGGGATGTAGGGCTTGACCATTGCCTGGAGGCAGGATGGAGCAGTACCTTTTACTGCCTTGTAGGCTAGCACCAAGGTCTTGAACTGGATGCGAGCAGCTACAGGTAGCCAGTGTAGAGACCGAAGGAGGGTAGGTGTGTGGGAGAACTTGGGTCGGTTGAACGCCAGGCGAGCTGCAGCTTTCTGAATGAGCTCCAGGGGCCTGCTGGCAAATGCCATGACGCCAGCAAGGAGGGAGTTGCAGTAGTCCAGCCGGGAGATGACAAGAGCATGGATGAGCACCTGCGCATTGTATAGTATTGTTTTAAAAAGTCATAATGCGAGAGAGAATGGTGGAGTAAGCATTCCATTGTACTCGTTGCAAATAAAACATCTTCTACCCTTCGTTCGAACGTATCTTGTAACCTCAAAAAATCCATCTTTTAAAAGTCTGCTAAACAACTCCTGGGTAAACCTCCAAAGCACAAACTAGTACAAAATGGGTTTCATCAAACACTGACATTCTAGTGTCCCTTTAAAAACCATGCCAAAACCAAGTACAAGTTTAACGCAAAACCAATTGGTAAATTGGTGCCAAGCTGTAGAACCACCTCCTGCTCAATTTGATACGAGACCTCGTTGACCTAAAACTCAGGATGTAATCAAGCTGGGTTAAAAAACTAGAGGAGTGCAATAGACCAGAATCTCTGAGTCATAACAACATTTGTCGATTTCTCCCCGAAGCCTTCGATGGTATTTCCATCCAGGCCAAAACTGTGTCTTCGCGTTCCAAAGAAACTGAATATGGAATCCCCTGTTAAAAAACAGTGGCTGCAATCAAAACTCTCTGCACCAATTCTATTCTAAAATCAGCTGTTCTTATAGTATGGAAACATTTGACTTTGAGGTTCATGACAGGAGTTTTTGCAGA
>CM051003.1:36338883-36345764 GCA_027704905.1 Muraenolepis orangiensis
AGGGACTATGCTGTTGTTAGGGACTATGCTGTCATTAGGGACTACGCTGTGGTTAGGGACTACGCTGTCGTTAGGGACTATGCTGTCGTTAGGGACTATGCTGTCGTTAGGGACTATGCTGTCGTTAGGGACTTTGCTGTCGTTAGGGAAGATGCTGTCGTTAGGGAAGCTTATGTCGTTAGGGAAGATGCTGTCGTTAGGGACTCTGCTGTCGTTAGGGACTATGCTGTAAACCCCAAGTGTCTTCTGTCGTTAGGGACTATGCTGTCGTTAGGGACTATGACGAAGCCCCAAGGGTATTCTGCATCTTCCCTAGAGTACCCCCTCTATATTCCACAGTCTCATCATTCATCCAGAGCCGTCAAGCATTTCCAAAAAAAAACACACATATCCATCATGTCAATCAAGCGTGATTTTAAATGTAATGCTTGTAGCTTGTAGCTTGTAGCTTGTAGCTTGTAGCTTGACGGGTGTGTGATGACGATGAGTTACCTATGAGCTCGCGCGCTCCACTGAGCAGTTTGGGCCGGTAGATTCTCCGGGAGTTTGTGTCGGACACAAACAGCTGTCCGCTCACGGGGTCGGTGGCTAAGTAGTAGCGGTGAGCCGGGTTGTTACTGGAGGGGAGGGAGAGGGAGGGGAGACATGGAGGACACAGAGAGGACACTGAGGGTATAGAACATTTAGAAGTCGCGGCAAGGGTCCCGGCAGTCCCTACACTCAAACGAACACGGGTCTATTCGGGTTAGACACAATACACTTGCAGTCGTTAGGGACTATGCTGTCCCCACCCTCACCCTCACCCTCACACTCACCCTCACCCTCACCCACGTGTGTGTGTGTGTGTGTGTGTGTGTGTGTGTGTGTGTGTGTGTGTGTGTGTGTGTGTGTGTGTGTGTGTGTGTGTGTGTGTGTGTGTGTGTGTGTGTGTGGTGTGTGTGTGTGTGTGTGTGTGTGTGTGTGTGTGTTTTAAATTTAACCCCTTACTACTTAGTAAAAATGTAGGTTGACTCCCACAACATAAACACAAAAGAATTTACGCCCACAACATAAACCATATGGAAAGAAATCTCTAATGAAACTCTAACTAAAGAATTATATATAAAAATATTTAAAAAGTAGAATATGTATATAATTAAAAAATAAATACAAATATAAATATAAGCTCATCATATGGCTTCTTTAGTCTTACTGCAAGATGGTTGAAAAAAGGTAAACAATGAAATACTAAAATACTAAAATATGCCATGAAGATACAAGTGAAATGTAAAAAAAAATCCTTCACCAATTCAACCCAAAACAAAGAAACAAACTAGAAAATACTGTTATCTGTTGCTTAAAAAAAAAAAAAGAAGACAGATTCTGCTCAGGCAGTTCATGGTGTGCCTTTGAAACTTTTGCTCTGTTGCTAGGCGACCGCTTGGAAAAAAAAAATGCTTTAAAATGCTGTACTCTCATGTAAACTAAATGTAAATGTTCTAACCGGGCCACCACGCAGAGAGCAAGAAATGAACACAAAAAGGGCGACAATATGCAAAGATTCAACAACTGGGATTGAGTAACATAGCTTGGCATTGAAAACAGAGAGCCAGTGTGGTTCAGGGAGTTAGATTATATTATATTATATTCGATTAGATTAGATTCTAATGTAATGTCAGTGCACAGCAGCACAAGTACATCAAAGGGAATTTGGCATCTAAAAACCAGAGTGCAAAGGTTTACAGTAAAGTACATATTTATTCATGGTTATACCTGTTCTGTACTGTACCTGCAATATATATTTAAATATGTTGATAGAACTGCTCCTACTCCTGTATATACATATACATTTATATATGCCATACATTTATATATGCTAGCTTGTATACACATTTACTTCTATATATTTGTATCCTGCTTTCAATAATAGCATACCCCTGATCACTACCTGTTAAATGATCACTTAACTGTATATACATATACCTATTATTATGCTCATATCACATTTATACCTAGACTGTCTTTTAACCTGTCAATTTTAACTGTAAATTATATTATATAACCATGCACATTACTGCAACATTTGCACTCTGGTTAGATGCTAAATTATTTTCGCTGTACCGTACTTGTGCTGTGCACTGACAATAAATTAGAATTTAATGTAATCTAATATATAATGTAACAGTTGTAGAATAAGATGTAAAATGTGTAAAAACACTACCAACAAAACTTCTACTAAAAACAGGTAATTATAGAGTAGGTATGAGATATGTGCAGAATAATAGTTATATATATATATATATATATATATATAAACAAGGTACATACAAGTATAAACAGGTAGTGAGCAGGGGATATGCAGTTGTATCAAAAGATAAATATAAATGTATATATATATATATATATACAGTATATATATATATATAGGTATGTAAATGATAAATATGTAAACTATATGTAAACTAACTAAAATACCTATATATATGGAGTTAAGACACACACAGAGCAGAAGGGAAGTGTTCAAATCTCTCTTACTCACCTGTGTCTGAAATCTTTGTTTCTTTAATGCAAAGAAGCAAAAACCAGATGGGAAAGATACGAGTGGATTAGAAAGAGGGAAGAAAGAAAGAAAGAAAGAAAGAAAGAAAGAAAGAAAGAAAGAAAGAAAGAAAGAAAGAAAGAAAGAAAGAAAGAAAGAAAGAAAGAAAGAAAGAAAGAAAAATGAAAAAATAAAGGAAAGAAAGAAAAAAAGAAAGAAAAAAAGAAAGAAAGAAAGAAAGAAAGAAAGAAAGAAAGAAAGAAAGAAAGAAAGAAAAGAAAGAAAGAAAGAAAGAAAGAAAAAAGGAAAGAAAGAAAGAAAGAAAGAAAGAAAAGAAAGAAAGAAAGAAAGAAAAAAGGAAAGAAAGAAAGAAAGAAAGAAAGAAAGAAAGAAAGAAAGAAAGAAAGAAAGAAAGAAAGAAAGAAAGAAAGAAAGAAAGAAAGAAAGAAAAGAAGAAAGAATGGACGAAAGAAAGAAAGAAAGAAAGAAAAGAAAGAAAGAAAGAAAGAAAGAAAAGAAAGAAAGAAAGAAAGAAAGAAAAGAAAGAATGGAAGAAAGAAAAGAAAGAAAGAAAGAAAGAAAGAAAGAAAGAAAAGAAAGAAAGAAAGAAAGAAAGAAAGAAAGAAAGAAAGAAAGAAAGAAAGAAAGAAGGGAAAAAATAAAGAAAGATAAAAGGAAAGAAAGAAAGAAAGAAAGAAAGAAAGAAAGAAAGAAAGAAAGAAAAGAAAGAAAGAAAGAAAGAAAGAAAGAAAGAAAGAAAGAAAGAAAGAAAGAAAGAAAGAAAGAAAGAAAGAAAGAAAGAAAGAAAGAAAGAAAGAAAGAAAAGAAAGAAAGAAAGAATGGAAGAAAGAAAGAAAGAAAGAAAGAAAGAAAGAAAAGAAAGAAAGAAAGAAAGAAAGAAAGAAAGAAAGAAAGAAAGAAAGAAAGAAAGAAAGATAGAAAGAAAAGAAAGAAAGAAAGAAGGGAAGAAAATAAACAAAGGGGAACAAAACAGGAACAAGAGAAGATAGGAGAGTATTAGTAGGTTTTAATAGCATCGGTATTTCGAGGATCAATCAATCCTATTAATCATGCATTGGCTTCTATGAATGTACACTAATTAGTCAACCATTTTTGGTCAACATATTTGGCCAAATATAATTCAAAACAATCCAATCTGACCCATCAAGGTTTATTTATTTATTTGATAGTTTTGGAAAATGAATACTAATATCATTTAGATTAAACTTTTAGGGGTTTTTTTGCTCTCTTTGTCTTTTTGTTATTCCTGCCCTTGAAATAATAATAATATTAATAATACAAATATTAATAGCCTAATATAATCCTAATTTCCATTACCATTTATGATTGATGTTCATATTAATATCAATACTGATATTATTATATTATTATTATGAACAATTATTAATAATAATTATTATCATCATTGTTGTTCATATTAATAATATTCACAATTATTGTTATAATTACTATTATTCATATTATGATTAGTATTATTATAATGACTTTATTTGAAAAAAAAAGACAGAATCAAAGGTATAATAAATATAACAGAATAATATAATAATATTAATTATTATTATTATTATTATTTAATATATAATAATATAATTATTCATAAATAATAATAATAATAATAATAATTATTATTATTATTACAATTATGATTAATATTATGACTAATCTTATTATGATTATTATTATTATTATTATTATTAGATTATTTGTTGTTGTTAATGTTATTATGTTTTATTGTTATAATTATTAGTATTAGTATTAGTGGTACTATAATTAGTGGTACTATAATTATGTTATTTGTATAGCAACTTGTATAGCAACATAATAATAATAATAATAATAATAATAACAATAATAATAATAATGTGATAATGTGAATATGATTATTATTATTATTATTAATATTATTATTATTATTCTGATTATTCTGATTATTCTGATTATTATTATTAATATTATTAATCATATTATTGAAAGTATTATGATAATCATAATTCTAATTAGTAGTAGCAGTATTGTTATTATCATTATTATTGCTGTCTTATTTTATGCTAAAATAACAGACAGGATGCAGATAGAGGAGGAAGCAGAGAGCAGAGAAGAGGACAGAGATAATGGCTAGCTACCCAGCTAGCTACCCAGCTAGCTACCCAGCTCGCTACCCAGCTCGCTACCCAGCTCGCTACCCAGCTCGCTACCCAGCTCGCTACCCAGCTCGCTAGCTACCCACCTAGCTACCCAGCTCGCTAGCCACATAGCTAGCTACCCAGCTAGCTACCCAGCTAGCACCCAGCTAGCTACCCAGGCCTAATTTGAGGGGATAACTGCCACAAATAGGTTGCCCAATACGGTCACTCGGGCGGCGGTAGCAGTCCTCCGGTCCACCGGAGGGCAGAGTCACGGCGCCGAGTCTTTCCAATAAGAGAGACCGATAAGGAAATACCTGAGCTCCATGACGCTGGAAACGTTCCCCGATGGGAAGATCCTCCGGATGTAGTTGAAGTCCCCGACGAAGATGCTCCCCTCCGCCCCACACGCCAGCGCCAGGGGCGCTAGCAGCTTGTTGCCCTCGGCCTGCCCGTTGCAACTGGGGCAGGAGATGCTACGACGGCGACCGTTACCTGCGGAGCGGATGAGGGAGGAGGCGGGATTAGAGACGCAGTCTTTCTATTGGAAGCATTGCAAGTGGGAGGGATTAGAGACGCAATCTTTCTATTGGACACATCGCCAGAGGAGGAGGAGGTGGGAGGGAGGGATTAGAGACGCAGTCTTTCTATTGGAATTATTGCAAGAGGAAGTGGGAGGGATTAGAGACGCAGTCTTTCTATTGGACGCATCGCCAGAGGAGGAGGAGGTGGGGGGAGGGATTAGAGACGCAGTCTTTCTATTGGACGAAAGGGGAGGTGGGAGGGATTAGAGACGCAGTCTTTCTATTGGACGCATCGCCAGAGAGGAGGAAGTGGCAGGGATTAGAGACGCAGTCTTTCTATTGGACGCATCACAAGTGGGAGGGATTAGAGACGCAGTCTTTCTATTGGACGCATCGACAGAGAGGGAGGAAGTGGGAGGGATTAGAGACGCAGTCTTTCTATCGGACGCATCGCTAAAGGGAGGAGGAAGTGGGAGGGATTAGAGACGCAGTCTTTCTATTGGACGCATCGCCAGAGAGGAGGAAGTGGGAGGGATTAGAGATGTAGTCTTTCTATTGGACGTATCACAAGTGGGAGGGATTAGAGACGCAGTCTTTCTATTGGACACATTGCCAGAGGGAGGAAGTGGGAGGGATTAGAGACGCAGTCTTTCTATTGGACGAAAGGGGGAGGTGGGAGGGATTAGAGACGCAGTCTTTCTATTGGACGCATCGCCAGAGAGGAGGAAGTGGCAGGGATTAGAGACGCAGTCTTTCTATTGGACGCATCACAAGTGGGAGGGATTAGAGACGCAGTCTTTCTATTGGACGCATCGACAGAGAGGGAGGAAGTGGGAGGGATTAGAGACGCAGTCTTTCTATCGGACGCATCGCTAAAGGGAGGAGGAAGTGGGAGGGATTAGAGACGCAGTCTTTCTATTGGACGCATCGCCAGAGAGGAGGAAGTGGGAGGGATTAGAGATGTAGTCTTTCTATTGGACGTATCACAAGTGGGAGGGATTAGAGACGCAGTCTTTCTATTGGACACATTGCCAGAGGGAGGAAGTGGGAGGGATTAGAGACGCAGTTTTTCTATTGGACACATCGCTAAAGGGAGGAGGAAGTGGGAGGAATTAGAGACGCAGTCTTTATATTGGACATATCACAAGTGGGAGGGATTAGAGACGCAGTCTTTCTATTGGACGCATTGCTAAAGGGAGGAGGAAGTGGGAGGGATTGGAGATGCAGTCTTTCTATTGGACGCATCGCCAAAGGGAGGAAGTAGGAGGGATTAGAGACAAAGTCTTTCTATTGGACGCATCGCCAGAGGAGGGAGGGATTAGACACGCAGTCTTTCTATTGGACACATTGCTAAAGGGAGGAGGAAGTGGGAGGGATTGGAGATGCAGTCTTTCTATTGGACGCATCGCCAAAGGGAGGAAGTAGGAGGGATTAGAGACAAAGTCTTTCTATTGGACGCATCGCCAAAAGAGGGAGGGATTAGACACGCAGTCTTTCTATTGGACGCATCGCCAGAGGTGGGAGGGATTAGAGATGCAGACTGTCTATTGGACGCATCGCAAGAGATGAGGAGGTGGGAGGGATTAGAGACGCAGTCTTTCTATTGGACGCATTTAAAACACAAACTAGTTGGACATGAGGGCTAATGGCTAATGGCTAATGGCTAATGGCTAATGACTAATGGCTATTGGCTAA
>CM051003.1:36346264-36351264 GCA_027704905.1 Muraenolepis orangiensis
GCATACCCGCGTACGGCCTCTCTTTGTCCTTGCGACCCTTGGTCAGCGAACAGTAGGGACGTCTCTCTTTCACTTCCATGGCTGCGCTACCGCGGCGGTCGCTACTGTTGGCCGCGCCGCCAGCGGACACGCATGCTGCGGTTGCTAAACGCCCGGTGGAACGGAGCTGGCAAGTGGCAGCGCGCGCACTTCGGTCCGTGGATTGTGGAGGATGTCTAGACCTGTCTGTGTACCTGTTGAGGGGAAAAGGTGAGGAGAGGGGGGGAGAGACATGGGAGGGAGGGTGGGAGGGAGGGAGGGAGGGAGGGAGCACAATGTGAATACGCCTGCCGTTGTTTACCTTGGAACTAGCTTGGACAGACATGGATTGTGAAGTGTTCACCATGTTACCGTCATGTTATCACATTTTCAGGGAAGACAGGACGAACACAGATACGGAACAGGAAGAACACAGGAAGAACAAAGGTAGACAACAGGAAGAACACAGGAAGAACACAGGTAGAACACAGAAAGACCACAGGAAGAACACAGGAAGAACACAGGAAGAACAAAGGTAGAACACAGGAAGAACACAGGAAGAACACAGGAGGAACACAGGAAGTACACAGGAAGAACACAGGAAGAACACAGGAAGAACACAGGTAGAACACAGGACGAACACAGGTAGAACACAGGAAGAACACAGGAGGAACACAGGAAGAACACAGGTAGAACACAGGAAGAACACAGGAGGAACACAGGAAGAACACAGGTAGAACACAGGAAGAACACAGGAGGAACACAGGAAGAACACAGGAAGAACACAGGACAAACACAGGTAGAACACCGGAAGAACACAGGACAAACACAGGTAGAACACAGGAAGAACACAGGAAGAAGGGCCGGCACACCGCAAAATGTCTACATCATGCTACGTCACAAACCGATATTTTTTACTACCCGTTACCTAATCTCTGATCCAGAAGTTCGACTTTTGCTATAGCCAAACTTCTAGGGGGAGACTGCTCAGCCTCCCGCCTGGGCCAAAAACCAGAAAAAGAGTGTTTTGTTATGGAGATTTTATATTCTTCCGAAGATATATTCTTCCGAAGATCGGGACACTGTATACTGTGTTATATTTCGAAACCTTTACAGACACATATCGGGACGGTATATCGGGACGGTATATCGGGACGGTATATCGGGATCAGTATATCGGGATCAGTATATCGGGACGGTATATCGGGATCAGTATATCGGGATCAGTATATCGGGACGGTATATCGGGATCAGTATATCGGGATCAGTATATTGGGACGGTATATCGGGATCAGTATATTGAGATCAGTAAATCGGGATCAGTATATCGGGCTCAGTATATCGGGACAGTATATCGGGACGGTATATCGGGATCAGTATATCGGGATCAGTATATCGGGACAGTATATCGGGATCAGTTTCTATCATGTGTTTTTCGTGATATTAAATCGTGGCTAACATTTAAGTGGTAATTAATAATGAAGTAATTATTTAAATATGATTCACTATTAAAATGTCTATTCAAATAAATTTCTTTATCCCAACTTACGGTATTTCGGGACAGTATATCGGGACGGTATATCGGGACGGTATATCGGGACGGTATATCGGGATCAGTATATCGGGACGGTATATCGGGACGGTATATCGGGACAGTATATCGGGATCAGTATATCGGGATCAGTATATCCGGATTTGTATATCGGGACGGTATATCGGGACGGTATATCAGGACCGTATATCGGGACGGTATATCAGGACGGTATTATTACATTATTATTATTATTATTATTTAGTTATATTTAGTTTATACTAGTTTAGTTTAGTTTGTTGTTATTTAGTTTTTAGGTATTAGTATATTTTGTGTGCATTTATTCCCCCTGTTTCAACTGTTGCACCTTAATTTCCCTCGGGATAAATAAAGTTATCTTGAATCTTGAATATATCTGGATGGTATATCGGGATCAGTATATCGGGACGGTATATCGGGACGGTATATCGGGATCAGTATATCGGGATCAGTATATCGGGACGGTATATCGGGACGGTATATCGGGATCAGTATATCGGGATCAGTATATCGGGACGATATATCGGGACGGTATATCGGGATCAGTATATCGGGATCAGTATATCGGGACGGTATATCGGGATCAGTATATCGGGACGGTATATCGGGACGGTATATCGGGATCAGTATATCGGGATCAGTATATCGGGACGGTATATCGGGACGGTATATCGGGATCAGTATATCGGGATCAGTATATCGGGACGGTATATCGGGACGGTATATCGGGATCAGTATATCGGGATCAGTATATCGGGACGGTATATCGGGATCAGTATATCGGGACGGTATATCGGGACGGTATATCGGGATCAGTATATCGGGATCAGTATATCGGGACGGTATATCGGGACGGTATATCGGGATCAGTATATCGGGATCAGTATATCGGGACGGTATATCGGGATCAGTATATCGGGATCAGTATATCGGGACGGTATATCGGGATCAGTATATCGGGATCAGTATATCGGGATCAGTATATCGGGACGGTATATCGGGACGGTATATCGGGATCAGTATATCGGGATCAGTATATTGGGACAGTATATCGGGATCAGTTTCTATCATGTGTTTTTCGTGATAATAAATCGTGGCTAACATTTAAGTGGTAATTAATAATGAAGTAATTATTTAAATATGATTCACTATTAAAATGTCTATTCAAATAAATTTCTTTATCCCAACTTAGAGAGAAAAAACGAATTAAAAAATGAATAGTTAGATAAAAGTAATTTAATTAAATGCAAAAGGAGTGACATAACTAAATGGAGTACAGAGTGTGTGAGTGTAAGTACGGGATCAGTTCTCTAATCTGTAAGGCTGTTTAAAGACTGCTTGACCTCTGACCCTCCTAGAGCTCCTGAGAGAAATACAGCTGTGTGTGTGTGTGTGTGTGTGTGTGTGTGTGTGTGTGTGTGTGTGTGTGTGTGTGTGTGTGTCCCCGAGGGTAAAGTCTCAGCTAATGTCACCCCTAAAACAGCTCAAGGGAAGTCTTTCTCATATGCACACACACACACACAGAGTGGCACACACACACACACACACACACACACACACACACACACACACACACGCAGGCACGCACACACACACACACACACACATACAGGCACGCAGGCACTCACACACACACACATGCACACACACGCACACAAACTAATATACACACAGACACACACACACACAAAAACTAACGCAAACACACACACATGCAAACATACATACACACACACGCACACACAAACTAACACACACACACACACAAAAACTAACCCAAAGACACACACATGCACACACACACACACACATACACACACACACAAACTAACACACAGACACACACACGCACACACACATACACGCACACACAAAAACTAATGCAAACACACACACACAGCCCCTCCTTCAGCTCAAAGCGATAGAAACGATCAAACCGATCGATACCTCGCTCTCCAGACGTCCCCGTTGGGGGAACAACATTGTCACTGGAAATCGGAAGCACAACATAATCCATAATACATAATCCATAATCCATAATCCATAATCCATAATCCAAATCCTCTATTTAACGTCTGAAAATCAGTTTCTGGCTTTCTTAGTTTTCAGTAGAGAGCTAAAAAAAACAAAAAAAAACACTGAAACATTGCAATGAATCAATCAATCGATCAATCAATCGATCGATCGATCGATCGATCGATCGAAAGCGCTACGACGATGGAAGCTTACGTTTTATATCGCTTTATATTGCATATTAAAAAACTACGTGTATTTAACTACGTAATATTACACCCAGGCCAGGTGGGTGTCGACAGACAGGACAGGAGTTTACATGTTTATTGATAACATAATCTGTAAATGTATACATTTTTACTGTACCTGCCTGCCGTATATATATTTTAATATTTTAATCTTCAAATGTTGATAGAACTGCATATCCCTGCCTCAATACCTGCTGTATATATGTATATATATTTCAATACATTTATATTTATGTACATTTATATAGATTTATAATATTTAAAAAATAATATATATATATATACCTATTAGTTTGCACACATCTCACACATACTCTATAAGTCATCTTATATCAACTGTTTTTATACTTAGTAGACTGTCTTTTAGCAACAGTAAACTGTAACATTATATATTAGTACGCACTTTACTGTAAACATTTGCACTTTTACTTGTGCTGCTGTGCAATGACAATACATTATAATCTAATCTAATCTAATCAAATCTCATCTAATATCATCTAATATAACCTAATCTAATCTAACCTAATCTAATCTAATCTAATCTAATTTGACCTAATCTAATCTAATTGTACCTAATATAATCTAATCTCATCTAATCTAATCTAACCTAATCTAATCTAACCTAACCTAACCTAACCTAATCTAATCTAATATAATCTAATATAATATAATCTAACCTAATCTAACCTAATCTAATCTAACCTAATATAATCTAATCAAATATAATGTAATCTAATGTAATATAATATAATCTAACCTAAGAATCGAATCTAATCTAATCTAATCTAATCTAATCTAATCTAATCTAATCTAATCTAATTCAATGTTATGTCACCCGATTCTTTGTTGAGATTTGGCACTCTGCCCCACTTGGAGGGCGGGACTTGAATGACTTGAGTGACTGACTGACTGACTGACTGACTGACTGGTCCAGGCCCCAAATCATCTCATTAATATGCAAAAGTTAATAAGTTTTTAATGAAATCTAATTGTCAATCATGAACCGCTGGTGACCAAAATACATAATCAGAAGATCGGATCCCAACCCCAGATGGAACACGGAGAACGGTGTTGGCTTTGTATAATGAGAACCAAATGACTTTTTCCCGTTCCACAGTGAAAAGTTAAAAACCCCAAAGCAGAATTTTTTT
>CM051003.1:36366264-36368764 GCA_027704905.1 Muraenolepis orangiensis
AGAGGAGGAATGGGAGAAGGTCATGTGGTCTGATGAGACCAAAATAGAGCTTTTTGGCATAAACTCCACTCGCCATGTTTGGAGGAAGAAGAAGGATGAGTACAACCCCAACACCATCCCAACCGTGAAGCATGGAGGTGGAAACATCATTCTTTGGGGATGCATTTCTGCAAAGGGGACAGGACGAATGCACCGTATTGAGGGGAGGATGGATGGGGCCATGTATCGCGAGATCTTGGCCTCCTTCCCTCAATAAGAGCATTGAAGAAGGGTCGTGGCTGGGTCTTCCAGCATGAAAACGACCCGAAACACACAGCCAGGGCAACTAATGAGTGGCTCCATAAGAAGCATCTCAAGGTCCTGGAGTGGCCTAGTCAGTCTCCAGACCTGAACCCAATAGAAAATCTTTGGAGGGAACTGAAAGTCTGTGTTGCCCAGCGACAGCCCCGAAACCTGAAGGATCTGGAGAAGATCTGTATGGAGGAGTGGGCCAAAATCCCTGCTGCAGTGTGTGCAAACCTGGTCAAGAACTACAGGAAACGTCTGATCTCTGTAATTGCAAACAAAGGTTTCTTTACCAAATATTAAGTTCTGTTTTTCTGATGTATCAAATACTTATTTCATGCAATAAAATGCAAATTAATTACTTAAAAATCATACAATGTGATTTTCTGGATTTTTGCTTTCGATTCCGTCTCTCACAGTTGAAGTGTACCTATGATAACAATTACAGACCTCTACATGCTTTGTAAGTGGGAAAACCTGCAAAATCGCCAGTGTATCAAATACTTGTTCTCCGCACGGTATATACAGTATATTTATATACAGTATATATATACAGTATATATACAGTATATAAATTTACAGTATATATACTGTATATATATATACAGTATATATATATATACATATACTGTACAGTATATATACTGTGGAGGAGGAGGAGAGAGAGAGGTTAAGGCGGCCATTAGGACTAGTCACCTAGCGCCGAGGCGCTAGGTGACTAGGTGACGAGTTAGCGCTTGGGAGGTGATAAGGAGACAGATGCTGTCACCTCGCCACCCCCGTTAGCATGTGGCCCTATCGCCTCACCGCCATCGCCGACACAGGAGCCCGCCGCTAACCCGCCCGCCCGCCGCTAACCTCTAACCCGCCGCAAACCCGCCTGACTGTAACCGCTAACCCGCCACTAACCTGCCGCTAACCCGCCGCTAACCGCTAACCCGCCGCTAACCCGCCACCCGGTCGCGCATTCAAAGCCTCTTTATGTAGTCCTCTCCATGTGGTCCTCTCTATGTAGTCCTCTCTATGTGGTCCTCTCTATGTGGTCCTCTCTATGTGGTCCTCTCTATGTAGTCCTCTCTATGTGGTCCTCTCTATGTAGTCCTCATTATGTGGTCCTCTCTATGTAGTCCTCATTATGTTGTCCTCTCTATGTGGTCCTCTCTATGTGGTCCTCTCTATGTGGTGCTCTCTATGTGGTCCTCGTTATGTGGTCCTCTCTATGTGGTCCTCTCTATGTGGTCCTCTCTATGTGGTCCTCTCTATGTGGTCTTCTCTATGTGGTCCTCTCTATGTGGTCCTCTCTATGTGGTCCTCTCTATGTGGTCCTCATTATGTGGTCCTCTCTATGTGGTCCTCTCTATGTGGTCCTCTCTGTGTGGTCCTCTCTATGTGGTCCTCATTATGTGGTCCTCTCTATGTGGTCCTCATTATGTGGTCCTCTCTATGTGGTCCTCCCTATGTGGTCCTCTCTATGTGGTCCTCTCTATGTGGTCCTTTCTATGTGGTCCTCTCTATGTAGTCTTCATTATGTAGTGGGAGTTTATTTTTTGTAGTCTTTAGGGAGGTTTATTTTTTGCAGTCTTTAGGGAGTTTATTTTTTGTAGTCTTTAGGGAGTTTATGTTTTGTAGTCTTTAGGGAGTTTATTTTGTGTAGTCTTTAGGGAGTTTATTTTGTGTAGTCTTTAGGGAGATTCTTTTTTGTAGTCTTTAAGGAGTTTATTTTGTGTAGTCTTTAGGGAGTTTATTTTTTGTAATCTTTAGGGAGTTTATTTTGCGTAGTCTTTAGGGAGTTTATTTTTTGTAGTCTTTAGTGAGTTTATTTTTGTAGTCTTTAGGGAGTTTATTTTTTGTAGTCTTTAGGGAGTTTATTTTGTGTAGTCTTTAGGGAGTTTATTTTTTGTAGTCTTTAGGGAGTTTATTTTGTGTAGTCTTTAGGGAGTTTATTTTTTGTAGTCTTTAGGGAGTTTATTTTTTGTAGTCTTTAGTGAGTTTATTTTTTGTAGTCTTTAGGGAGTTTATTTTTTGTAGTCTTTAGGGAGTTTATTTTTTGTAGTCTTAAGGGAGTTTATTTTTTGTAGTCTTTAGGGAGTTTATTTTGTGTAATCTTTAGGGAGTTTATTTTTTGTAGTCTTTAGGGAGTTTATTTTTTGTAGTCTTTAGGGAGTTTATTTTTTGTAGTCTTTAGGGAGTTTATTTTTTGTAGCTTGGCAAGCTT
>CM051003.1:36376264-36381105 GCA_027704905.1 Muraenolepis orangiensis
GTATAGTGTTGATGTGTAGTGTTTAGTGTTTAGTGATTAGTGTTCATGTTGACACTAGTGTTGATGTGTAGTGTTTAGTGATTAGTGTTCATGTGGACACTAGTGTTGATGTGTAGTGTTTAGTGATTAGTGTTAATATTGACACTAGTGTTGATGTGTAGTGTTTAGTGATTAGTGTTAATGTTGACACGAGTGTTGATGTGTAGTGTTTAGTAATTAGTGTTAATGTTGACACGAGTGTTGATGTGTAGTGTTTAGTGTTTAGTGATTAGTGTTAATGTTGACACTAGTCTTGATGTGTAGTGTTTAGTGTTTAGTGTTAATGTTGACACGAGTGTTGATGTATAGTGTTTAGTGATTAGTGTGAATGTTGACACTAGTGTTGATGTGTAGTGTTTAGTGTTTAGTGTTTAGTGATTATTGTTCATGTTGACAC
Source organism: Muraenolepis orangiensis (assembly GCA_027704905.1). Taxonomy (NCBI): domain Eukaryota; kingdom Metazoa; phylum Chordata; class Actinopteri; order Gadiformes; family Muraenolepididae; genus Muraenolepis; species Muraenolepis orangiensis. Next base: position 36,376,701 of record CM051003.1, read on the forward strand.
TAGTGTTGATGTGTAGTGTTTAGTGATTAGTGTTAATGTTGACACTAGTGTTGATGTGTAGTGTTTAGTGTTTAGTGATTAGTGTTAATGTTGACACGAGTGTTGATGTGTAGTGTTTAGTGATTAGTCTTAATGTTGACACTAGTGTTGATGTGTAGTGTTTAGTGTTTATTGATTTGTGTTCATGTTGACACTAGTGTTGATGTGTAGTGTTTAGTGTTTAGTGTTAATGTTGAAACTAGTGTTGATGTGTAGTGTTTAGTGTTAAGTGATTAGTGTTAATGTTGACACTAGTGTTGATGTGTAGTGTTTAGTGTTTTTAGTGTTAATGTTGACACGAGTGTTGATGTGTAGTGTTTAGTGATTAGTGTTAATGTTGACACGAGTGTTGATGTGTAGTGTTTAGTGTTTAGTGATTAGTGTTAATGTTGACACTAGTGTTGATGTGTAGTGTTTAGTGTTTAGTGTTAATGTTGACACGAGTGTTGATGTATAGTGTTTAGTGATTAGTGTTAATGTTGACACTAGTGTTGATGTGTAGTGTTTAGTGTTTAGTGTTTAGTGATTATTGTTCATGTTGACACTAGTGTTGATGTGTAGTGTTTAGTGATTAGTGTTCATGTGGACACAAGTGTTGATGTGTAGTGTTTAGTGTTTAGTGATTAGTGTTCATGTTGACACTAGTGTTGATGTGTAGTATTTAGTGTTTAGTGATTAGTGTTAATGTTGACACTAGTGTTGATGTGTAGTGTTTAGTGTTTAGTGATTTGTGTTCATGTTGACACTTGTGTTGATGTGTAGTGTTTAGTGTTTAGTGTTAATGTTGAAACTAGTGTTGATGTGTAGTGTTTAGTGTTTAGTGTTTAGTGATTAGTGTTAATGTTGACACTAGTGTTGATGTGTAGTGTTTAGTGTTTTTAGTGTTAATGTTGACACGAGTGTTGATGTGTAGTGTTTAGTGATTAGTGTTCATGTTGACACTAGTGTTGATGTGTAGTGTTTAGTGATTAGTGTTAATGTTGACACGAGTATTGATGTGTAGTGTTTAGTGTTTAGTGATTACTGTTAATGTTGACACTAGTGTTGATGTGTAGTGTTTAGTGATTAGTGTTCATGTTGACACTAGTGTTGATGTGTAGTGTTTAGTGATTGTTAATGTTGACACTAGTGTTGATGTGTAGTGTTTAGTGATTAGTGTTAATATTGACACGAGTGTTGATGTGTAGTGTTTAGTGATTAGTGTTAATGTTGACACAAGTGTTGATGTGTAGTGTTTAGTGATTAGTGAATATTGTTCATGTTGACACTAGTGTTGATGTGTAGTGTTTAGTGTTAATGTTGACACAAGTGTTGAGTGTTTAGTGATTAGTGTTCATGTTGACACTAGTGTTGATGTGTAGTGTTTAGTGATTAGTGTTCATGTTGACACTAGTGTTGATGTGTAGTGTTTAGTGTTCAGTGATTAGTGTTAATGTTGACACTAGTCTTGATGTGTAGTGTTTAGTGATTAGTGTTCATGTTGACACTAGTGTTGATGTGTAGTGTTTAGTGTTTAGTGATTAGTGTTAATGTTGACACTAGTCTTGATGTGTAGTGTTTAGTGTTTAGTGTTAATGTTGACACGAGTGTTGATGTATAGTGTTTAGTGATTAGTGTGAATGTTGACACTAGTGTTGATGTGTAGTGTTTAGTGTTTAGTGTTTAGTGATTATTGTTCATGTTGACACTAGTGTTGATGTGTAGTGTTTAGTGATTAGTGTTAATGTTGACACTAGTGTTGATGTGTAGTGTTTAGTGTTTAGTGATTAGTGTTAATGTTGACACGAGTGTTGATGTGTAGTGTTTAGTGATTAGTCTTAATGTTGACACTAGTGTTGATGTGTAGTGTTTAGTGTTTATTGATTTGTGTTCATGTTGACACTAGTGTTGATGTGTAGTGTTTAGTGTTTAGTGTTAATGTTGAAACTAGTGTTGATGTGTAGTATTTAGTGTTAAGTGATTAGTGTTAATGTTGACACTAGTGTTGATGTGTAGTGTTTAGTGTTTTTAGTGTTAATGTTGACACGAGTGTTGATGTGTAGTGTTTAGTGATTAGTGTTAATGTTGACACGAGTGTTGATGTGTAGTGTTTAGTGTTTAGTGATTAGTGTTAATGTTGACACTAGTGTTGATGTGTAGTGTTTAGTGTTTAGTGTTAATGTTGACACGAGTGTTGATGTATAGTGTTTAGTGATTAGTGTTAATGTTGACACTAGTGTTGATGTGTAGTGTTTAGTGTTTAGTGTTTAGTGATTATTGTTCATGTTGACACTAGTGTTGATGTGTAGTGTTTAGTGATTAGTGTTCATGTGGACACAAGTGTTGATGTGTAGTGTTTAGTGTTTAGTGATTAGTGTTCATGTTGACACTAGTGTTGATGTGTAGTATTTAGTGTTTAGTGATTAGTGTTAATGTTGACACTAGTGTTGATGTGTAGTGTTTAGTGTTTAGTGATTTGTGTTCATGTTGACACTTGTGTTGATGTGTAGTGTTTAGTGTTTAGTGTTAATGTTGAAACTAGTGTTGATGTGTAGTGTTTAGTGTTTAGTGTTTAGTGATTAGTGTTAATGTTGACACTAGTGTTGATGTGTAGTGTTTAGTGTTTTTAGTGTTAATGTTGACACGAGTGTTGATGTGTAGTGTTTAGTGATTAGTGTTCATGTTGACACTAGTGTTGATGTGTAGTGTTTAGTGATTAGTGTTAATGTTGACACGAGTGTTGATGTGTAGTGTTTAGTGTTTAGTGATTACTGTTAATGTTGACACTAGTGTTGATGTGTAGTGTTTAGTGATTAGTGTTCATGTTGACACTAGTGTTGATGTGTAGTGTTTAGTGATTGTTAATGTTGACACTAGTGTTGATGTGTAGTGTTTAGTGATTAGTGTTAATATTGACACGAGTGTTGATGTGTAGTGTTTAGTGATTAGTGTTAATGTTGACACAAGTGTTGATGTGTAGTGTTTAGTGATTAGTGAATATTGTTCATGTTGACACTAGTGTTGATGTGTAGTGTTTAGTGTTAATGTTGACACAAGTGTTGAGTGTTTAGTGATTAGTGTTCATGTTGACACTAGTGTTGATGTGTAGTGTTTAGTGATTAGTGTTCATGTTGACACTAGTGTTGATGTGTAGTGTTTAGTGATTAGTGATTAGTGTTAATGTTGACACTAGTGTTGAAGTGTAGTGTTTAGTGTTTAGTGTTTAGTGTTAATGTTGACACTAGTGTTGATGTGTAGTGTTTAGTGTTTAGTGATTAGTGTTAATGTTGACACTAGTGTTGATGTGTAGTGTATAGTGTTTAGTGATTAGTGTTAATGTTGACGCTAGTGTTGATGTGTAGTGTTTAGTGTTTAGTGTTAATGTTGACACGAGTGTTGATGTGTAGTGTTTAGTGATTAGTGTTCATGTTGACACTAGTGTTGATGTGTAGTGTTTAGTGATTAGTGTTAATGTTGACACGAGTGTTGATGTGTAGTGTTTAGTGTTTAGTGATTACTGTTAATGTTGACACTAGTGTTGATGTGTAGTGTTTAGTGATTAGTGTTCATGTTGACACTAGTGTTGATGTGTAGTGTTTAGTGATTAGTGTTCATGTTGACACTAGTGTTGATGTGTAGTGTTTAGTGATTGTTAATGTTGACACTAGTGTTGATGTGTAGTGTTTAGTGACTAGTGTTAATGTTGACACGAGTGTTGATGTGTAGTGTTTAGTGTTTAGTGTTTAGTGTTAATGTTGACACTAGTGTTGATGTGTAGTGTTTAGTGTTTAGTGATTAGTGTTAATGTTGACACTAGTGTTGATGTGTAGTGTTTAGTGTTTAGTGATTAGTGTTAATGTTGACGCTAGTGTTGATGTGTAGTGTTTAGTGTTTAGTGTTAATGTTGACACGAGTGTTGATGTGTAGTGTTTAGTGATTAGTGAATATTGTTCATGTTGACACTAGTGTTGATGTGTAGTGTTTAGTGTTAATGTTGACACAAGTGTTGAGTGTTTAGTGATTAGTGTTCATGTTGACACTAGTGTTGATGTGTAGTGTTTAGTGATTAGTGTTCATGTTGACACTAGTGTTGATGTGTAGTGTTTAGTGATTAGTGATTAGTGTTAATGTTGACACTAGTGTTGAAGTGTAGTGTTTAGTGTTTAGTGTTTAGTGTTAATGTTGACACTAGTGTTGATGTGTAGTGTTTAGTGTTTAGTGATTAGTGTTAATGTTGACACTAGTGTTGATGTGTAGTGTATAGTGTTTAGTGATTAGTGTTAATGTTGACGCTAGTGTTGATGTGTAGTGTTTAGTGTTTAGTGTTAATGTTGACACGAGTGTTGATGTGTAGTGTTTAGTGATTAGTGTTCATGTTGACACTAGT
>CM051003.1:36382105-36384605 GCA_027704905.1 Muraenolepis orangiensis
ACACTAGTGTCAACATTAACACTAATCACTAAACACTACACATCAACACTAGTGTCAACATTAACACTAATCACTAAACACTACACATCAACACTAGTGTCAACATTAACACTAATCACTAACACTAAACACTACACATCAACACTAGTGTCAACATGAACACTAATCACTAACACTAAACACTACACATCAACACTAGTGTCAACATTAACACTAATCACTAAACACTAAACACTACACATCAACACTAGTGTCAACATTAACACTAATCACTAAACACTAAACACTACACATCAACACTAGTGTCAACATTAACACTAATCACTAAACACTAAACACTACACATCAACACTAGTGTCAACATTAACACTAATCACTAAACACTAAACACTACACATCAACACTAGTGTCAACATTAACACTAATCACTAAACACTAAACACTACACATCAACACTAGTGTCAACATTAACACTAATCACTAATCACTAAAGACTACACATCAACACTAGTGTCAACATGAACACTAATCACTAATCACTAAACACTACACATCAACACTAGTGTCAACATTAACACTAATCACTAAACACTAAACACTACACATCAACACTAGTGTCAACATTAACACTAATCACTAAACACTACACATCAACACTAGTGTCAACATTAACACTAATCACTAAACACTAAACACTACACATCAACACTAGTGTCAACATTAACACTAATCACTAAACACTACACATCAACACTAGTGTCAACATGAACACTAATCACTAAACACTACACATCAACACTAGTGTCAACATGAACACTAATCACTAAACACTAAACACTACACATCAACACTAGTGTCAACATGAACACTAATCACTAAACACTAAACACTACACATCAACACTAGTGTCAACATTAACACTAATCACTAAACACTAAACACTACACATCAACACTAGTGTCAACATTAACACTAATCACTAAACACTAAACACTACACATCAACACTAGTGTCAACATTAACACTAAACACTAAACACTACACATCAACACTAGTGTCAACATTAACACTAATCACTAATCACTAAAGACTACACATAAACACTAGTGTCAACATGAACACTAATCACTAATCACTAAACACTACACATCAACACTAGTGTCAACATTAACACTAATCACTAAACACTAAACACTACACATCAACACTAGTGTCAACATTAACACTAATCACTAAACACTAAACACTACACATCAACACTAGTGTCAACATTAACACTAATCACTAAACACTAAACACTACACATCAACACTAGTGTCAACATTAACACTAATCACTAAACACTAAACACTACACATCAACACTAGTGTCAACATTAACACTAATCACTAAACACTAAACACTACACATCAACACTAGTGTCAACATTAACACTAATCACTAAACACTAAACACTACACATCAACACTAGTGTCAACATGAACACTAATCACTAAACACTAAACACTACACATCAACACTAGTGTCAACATGAACACTAATCACTAAACACTAAACACTACACATCAACACTCGTGTCAACATTAACACTAATCACTAAACACTACACATCAACACTAGTGTCAACATTAACACTAATCACTAAACAAACACTACACATCAACACTAGTGTCAACATTAACACTAATCACTAAACACTAAACACTACACATCAACACTAGTGTCAACATTAACACTAATCACTAAACACTAAACACTACACATCAACACTAGTGTCAACATTAACACTAATCACTAAACACTAAACACTACACATCAACACTAGTGTCAACATTAACACTAATCACTAAACACTAAACACTACACATCAACACTAGTGTCAACATAACACTAATCACTAAACACTAAACACTACACATCAACACTAGTGTCAACATTAACACTAATCACTAATCACTAAACACTACACATCAACACTAGTGTCAACATGAACACTAATCACTAACACTAAACACTACACATCAACACTAGTGTCAACATTAACACTAATCACTAAACACTAAACACTACACATCAACACTAGTGTCAACATTAACACTAATCACTAAACACTAAACACTAACACATCAACACTAGTGTCAACATTAACACTAATCACTAAACACTAAACACTACACATCAACACTAGTGTCAACATTAACACTAATCACTAAACACTAAACACTACACATCAACACTAGTGTCAACATGAACACTAATCACTAAACACTAAACACTACACATCAACACTAGTGTCAACATTAACACTAATCACTAAACACTAAACACTACACATCAACACTAGTGTCAACATTAACACTAATCACTAAACACTACACATCAACACTCGTGTCAACATTAACACTAATCACTAAACACACTACACATCAACACTCGTGTCAACATTAACACTAAACACTAAACACTAAACACTACACATCAACACTAGTGTCAACATTAA
>CM051003.1:36389605-36403997 GCA_027704905.1 Muraenolepis orangiensis
ACATCAACACTAGTGTCAACATTAACACTAAACACTAAACACTACACATCAACACTAGTGTCAACATTAACACTAATCACTAAACACTAAACACTACACATCAACACTAGTGTCAACATGAACACTAATCACTAAACACTACACATCAACACTAGTGTCAACATTAACACTAATCACTAAACACTAAACACTACACATCAACACTAGTGTCAACATTAACACTAATCACTAAACACTAAACACTACACATCAACACTAGTGTCAACATTAACACTAATCACTAAACACTAAACACTACACATCAACACTAGTGTCAACATTAACACTAAACACTAAACACTACACATCAACACTAGTGTCAACATTAACACTAATCACTAAACACTAAACACTACACATCAACACTAGTGTCAACATTAACACTAATCACTAAACACTACACATCAACACTAGTGTCAACATTAACACTAATCACTAAACACTAAACACTACACATCAACACTAGTGTCAACATGAACACTAATCACTAAACACTAAACACTACACATCAACACTAGTGTCAACATTAACACTAATCACTAAACACTAAACACTACACATCAACACTAGTGTCAACATGAACACTAATCACTAAACACTAAACACTACACATCAACACTAGTGTCAACATTAACACTAATCACTAAACACTAAACACTACACATCAACACTAGTGTCAACATTAACACTAATCACTAAACACTACACATCAACACTAGTGTCAACATGAACACTAATCACTAAACACTAAACACTACACATCAACACTAGTGTCAACATGAACACTAATCACTAAACACTAAACACTACACATCAACACTAGTGTCAACATTAACACTAATCACTAAACACTACACATCAACACTAGTGTCAACATGAACACTAATCACTAAACACTAAACACTACACATCAACACTAGTGTCAACATGAACACTAATCACTAACACTAAACACTACACATCAACACTAGTGTCAACATTAACACTAATCACTAAACACTACACATCAACACTAGTGTCAACATTAACACTAATCACTAAACACTAAACACTACACATCAACACTAGTGTCAACATTAACACTAATCACTAAACACTACACATCAACACTAGTGTCAACATTAACACTAATCACTAAACACTAAACACTACACATCAACACTAGTGTCAACATTAACACTAATCACTAAACACTAAACACTACACATCAACACTAGTGTCAACATGAACACTAATCACTAAACACTACACATCAACACTAGTGTCAACATTAACACTAATCACTAAACACTAAACACTACACATCAACACTAGTGTCAACATGAACACTAATCACTAAACACTAAACACTACACATCAACACTAGTGTCAACATTAACACTAATCACTAAACACTAAACACTACACATCAACACTAGTGTCAACATTAACACTAATCACTAAACACTACACATCAACACTAGTGTCAACATGAACACTAATCACTAAACACTAAACACTACACATCAACACTAGTGTCAACATTAACACTAATCACTAAACACTAAACACTACACATCAACACTAGTGTCAACATTAACACTAATCACTAAACACTACACATCAACACTAGTGTCAACATGAACACTAATCACTAAACACTAAACACTACACATCAACACTAGTGTCAACATTAACACTAATCACTAAACACTACACATCAACACTAGTGTCAACATGAACACTAATCACTAAACACTAAACACTACACATCAACACTAGTGTCAACATTAACACTAATCACTAAACACTAAACACTACACATCAACACTAGTGTCAACATTAACACTAATCACTAAACACTAAACACTACACATCAACACTAGTGTCAACATTAACACTAATCACTAAACACTACACATCAACACTAGTGTCACATGAACACTAATCACTAAACACTACACATCAACACTAGTGTCAACATTAACACTAAACACTAAACACTACACATCAACACTAGTGTCAACATTAACACTAAACACTAAACACTACACATCAACACTAGTGTCAACATTAACACTAATCACTAAACACTAAACACTACACATCAACACTAGTGTCAACATTAACACTAATCACTAAACACTACACATCAACACTAGTGTCAACATTAACACTAATCACTAAACACTAAACACTACACATCAACACTAGTGTCAACATTAACACTAATCACTAAACACTAAACACTACACATCAACACTAGTGTCAACATGAACACTAATCACTAAACACTACACATCAACACTAGTGTCAACATTAACACTAATCACTAAACACTACACATCAACACTAGTGTCAACATGAACACTAATCACTAAACACTAAACACTACACATCAACACTAGTGTCAACATTAACACTAATCACTAAACACTAAACACTACACATCAACACTAGTGTCAACATTAACACTAATCACTAAACACTACACATCAACACTAGTGTCAACATGAACACTAATCACTAAACACTAAACACTACACATCAACACTAGTGTCAACATTAACACTAATCACTAAACACTACACATCAACACTAGTGTCAACATGAACACTAATCACTAAACACTAAACACTACACATCAACACTAGTGTCAACATTAACACTAATCACTAAACACTAAACACTACACATCAACACTAGTGTCAACATTAACACTAATCACTAAACACTAAACACTACACATCAACACTAGTGTCAACATTAACACTAATCACTAAACACTACACATCAACACTAGTGTCAACATGAACACTAATCACTAAACACTACACATCAACACTAGTGTCAACATTAACACTAACACTAACACTAAACACTACACATCAACACTAGTGTCAACATTAACACTAATCACTAAACACTACACATCAACACTAGTGTCAACATTAACACTAATCACTAAACACTAAACACTACACATCAACACTAGTGTCAACATGAACACTAATCACTAAACACTACACATCAACACTAGTGTCAACATTAACACTAATCACTAAACACTAAACACTACACATCAACACTAGTGTCAACATGAACACTAATCACTAAACACTAAACACTACACATCAACACTAGTGTCAACATTAACACTAATCACTAAACACTAAACACTACACATCAACACTAGTGTCAACATTAACACTAAACACTAAACACTACACATCAACACTAGTGTCAACATTAACACTAATCACTAAACACTAAACACTACACATCAACACTAGTGTCAACATTAACACTAATCACTAAACACTACACATCAACACTAGTGTCAACATTAACACTAATCACTAACACTAAACACTACACATCAACACTAGTGTCAACATGAACACTAATCACTAAACACTAAACACTACACATCAACACTAGTGTCAACATTAACACTAATCACTAAACACTAAACACTACACATCAACACTAGTGTCAACATGAACACTAATCACTAAACACTAAACACTACACATCAACACTAGTGTCAACATTAACACTAATCACTAAACACTAAACACTACACATCAACACTAGTGTCAACATTAACACTAATCACTAAACACTACACATCAACACTAGTGTCAACATGAACACTAATCACTAAACACTAAACACTACACATCAACACTAGTGTCAACATGAACACTAATCACTAAACACTAAACACTACACATCAACACTAGTGTCAACATTAACACTAATCACTAAACACTACACATCAACACTAGTGTCAACATGAACACTAATCACTAAACACTAAACACTACACATCAACACTAGTGTCAACATTAACACTAATCACTAAACACTAAACACTACACATCAACACTAGTGTCAACATGAACACTAATCACTAAACACTACACATCAACACTAGTGTCAACATTAACACTAATCACTAAACACTAAACACTACACATCAACACTAGTGTCAACATTAACACTAATCACTAAACACTAAACACTACACATCAACACTAGTGTCAACATGAACACTAATCACTAAACACTAAACACTACACATCAACACTAGTGTCAACATTAACACTAATCACTAAACACTAAACACTACACATCAACACTAGTGTCAACATTAACACTAATCACTAAACACTACACATCAACACTAGTGTCAACATTAACACTAATCACTAAACACTAAACACTACACATCAACACTAGTGTCAACATTAACACTAATCACTAAACACTAAACACTACACATCAACACTAGTGTCAACATTAACACTAATCACTAAACACTACACATCAACACTAGTGTCAACATGAACACTAATCACTAAACACTAAACACTACACATCAACACTAGTGTCAACATTAACACTAATCACTAAACACTACACATCAACACTAGTGTCAACATGAACACTAATCACTAAACACTAAACACTACACATCAACACTAGTGTCAACATTAACACTAATCACTAAACACTAAACACTACACATCAACACTAGTGTCAACATTAACACTAATCACTAAACACTACACATCAACACTAGTGTCAACATGAACACTAATCACTAAACACTAAACACTACACATCAACACTAGTGTCAACATTAACACTAATCACTAAACACTACACATCAACACTAGTGTCAACATGAACACTAATCACTAAACACTACACATCAACACTAGTGTCAACATTAACACTAAACACTAAACACTACACATCAACACTAGTGTCAACATTAACACTAAACACTAAACACTACACATCAACACTAGTGTCAACATTAACACTAATCACTAAACACTAAACACTACACATCAACACTAGTGTCAACATGAACACTAATCACTAAACACTACACATCAACACTAGTGTCAACATTAACACTAATCACTAACACTAAACACTACACATCAACACTAGTGTCAACATGAACACTAATCACTAAACACTAAACACTACACATCAACACTAGTGTCAACATGAACACTAATCACTAAACACTAAACACTACACATCAACACTAGTGTCAACATTAACACTACATAAACACTAAACACTACACATCAACACTAGTGTCAACATTAACACTAATCACTAAACACTAAACACTACACATCAACACTAGTGTCAACATTAACACTAATCACTAAACACTACACATCAACACTAGTGTCAACATTAACACTAAACACTAAACACTACACATCAACACTAGTGTCAACATTAACACTAATCACTAACACTAAACACTACACATCAACACTAGTGTCAACATTAACACTAATCACTAAACACTACACATCAACACTAGTGTCAACATTAACACTAAACACTACACATCAACACTAGTGTCAACATTAACACTAATCACTAAACACTACACATCAACACTAGTGTCAACATTAACACTAATCACTAAACACTACACATCAACACTAGTGTCAACATGAACACTAATCACTAAACACTACACATCAACACTCGTGTCAACATTAACACTAAACACTAAACACTACACATCAACACTAGTGTCAACATTAACACTAATCACTAAACACTAACACATCAACACTAGTGTCAACATGAACACTAATCACTAAACACTAAACACTACACATCAACACTAGTGTCAACATTAACACTAAACACTAAACACTACACATCAACACTAGTGTCAACATTAACACTAATCACTAAACACTAAACACTACACATCAACACTAGTGTCAACATTAACACTAATCACTAAACACTAAACACTACACATCAACACTAGTGTCAACATGAACACTAATCACTAAACACTAAACACTACACATCAACACTAGTGTCAACATTAACACTAATCACTAAACACTAAACACTACACATCAACACTAGTGTCAACATTAACACTAATCACTAAACACTACACATCAACACTAGTGTCAACATGAACACTAATCACTAAACACTAAACACTACACATCAACACTAGTGTCAACATTAACACTAATCACTAAACACTACACATCAACACTAGTGTCAACATGAACACTAATCACTAAACACTAAACACTACACATCAACACTAGTGTCAACATTAACACTAATCACTAAACACTACACATCAACACTAGTGTCAACATGAACACTAATCACTAAACACTAAACACTACACATCAACACTAGTGTCAACATTAACACTAATCACTAAACACTACACATCAACACTAGTGTCAACATGAACACTAATCACTAAACACTACACATCAACACTAGTGTCAACATTAACACTAAACACTAAACACTACACATCAACACTAGTGTCAACATTAACACTAAACACTAAACACTACACATCAACACTAGTGTCAACATTAACACTAATCACTAAACACTAAACACTACACATCAACACTAGTGTCAACATGAACACTAATCACTAAACACTACACATCAACACTAGTGTCAACATTAACACTAATCACTAAACACTAAACACTACACATCAACACTAGTGTCAACATGAACACTAATCACTAAACACTAAACACTACACATCAACACTAGTGTCAACATTAACACTAATCACTAAACACTAAACACTACACATCAACACTAGTGTCAACATTAACACTAAACACTAAACACTACACATCAACACTAGTGTCAACATTAACACTAATCACTAAACACTAAACACTACACATCAACACTAGTGTCAACATTAACACTAATCACTAAACACTACACATCAACACTAGTGTCAACATTAACACTAAACACTAAACACTACACATCAACACTAGTGTCAACATTAACACTAAACACTAAACACTACACATCAACACTAGTGTCAACATTAACACTAATCACTAAACACTACACATCAACACTAGTGTCAACATTAACACTAAACACTACACATCAACACTAGTGTCAACATTAACACTAATCACTAAACACTACACATCAACACTCGTGTCAACATTAACACTAATCACTAAACACTACACATCAACACTAGTGTCAACATGAACACTAATCACTAAACACTACACATCAACACTCGTGTCAACATTAACACTAAACACTAAACACTACACATCAACACTAGTGTCAACATTAACACTAATCACTAACACAACATACACATCAACACTAGTGTCAACATGAACACTAATCACTAAACACTAAACACTACACATCAACACTAGTGTCAACATTAACACTAAACACTAAACACTACACATCAACACTAGTGTCAACATTAACACTAATCACTAAACACTAAACACTACACATCAACACTAGTGTCAACATTAACACTAATCACTAAACACTAAACACTACACATCAACACTAGTGTCAACATTAACACTAATCACTAAACACTAAACACTACACATCAACACTAGTGTCAACATGAACACTAATCACTAAACACTAAACACTACACATCAACACTAGTGTCAACATGAACACTAATCACTAAACACTAAACACTACACATCAACACTAGTGTCAACATTAACACTAATCACTAAACACTACACATCAACACTAGTGTCAACATTAACACTAATCACTAAACACTACACATCAACACTAGTGTCAACATGAACACTAATCACTAAACACTACACATCAACACTAGTGTCAACATTAACACTAATCACTAAACACTAAACACTACACATCAACACTAGTGTCAACATTAACACTAATCACTAAACACTACACATCAACACTAGTGTCAACATTAACACTAATACACTAAACACTACACATCAACACTAGTGTCAACATTAACACTAATCACTAAACACTAAACACTACACATCAACACTAGTGTCAACATGAACACTAATCACTAAACACTACACATCAACACTAGTGTCAACATGAACACTAATCACTAAACACTAAACACTACACATCAACACTAGTGTCAACATTAACACTAATCACTAAACACTAAACACTACACATCAACACTAGTGTCAACATTAACACTAAACACTAAACACTACACATCAACACTAGTGTCAACATTAACACTAATCACTAAACACTAAACACTACACATCAACACTAGTGTCAACATTAACACTAATCACTAAACACTAAACACTACACATCAACACTAGTGTCAACATTAACACTAATCACTAAACACTAAACACTACACATCAACACTAGTGTCAACATGAACACTAATCACTAAACACTAAACACTACACATCAACACTAGTGTCAACATGAACACTAATCACTAAACACTAAACACTACACATCAACACTAGTGTCAACATTAACACTAAACACTAAACACTACACATCAACACTAGTGTCAACATTAACACTAATCACTAAACACTAAACACTACACATCAACACTAGTGTCAACATTAACACTAATCACTAAACACTACACATCAACACTAGTGTCAACATTAACACTAATACACTAAACACTACACATCAACACTAGTGTCAACATTAACACTAAACACTAAACACTACACATCAACACTAGTGTCAACATTAACACTAATCACTAAACACTACACATCAACACTCGTGTCAACATTAACACTAAACACTAAACACTACACATCAACACTAGTGTCAACATTAACACTAATCACTAAACACTACACATCAACACTAGTGTCAACATTAACACTAATCACTAAACACTACACATCAACACTAGTGTCCACATGAACACTAATCACTAAACACTACACATCAACACTAGTGTCAACATTAACACTAAACACTAAACACTACACATCAACACTAGTGTCAACATTAACACTAATCACTAAACACTACACATCAACACTAGTGTCAACATGAACACTAATCACTAAACACTAAACACTACACATCAACACTAGTGTCAACATTAACACTAAACACTAAACACTACACATCAACACTAGTGTCAACATTAACACTAATCACTAAACACTAAACACTACACATCAACACTAGTGTCAACATTAACACTAATCACTAAACACTAAACACTACACATCAACACTAGTGTCAACATTAACACTAATCACTAAACACTAAACACTACACATCAACACTAGTGTCAACATGAACACTAATCACTAAACACTAAACACTACACATCAACACTAGTGTCAACATGAACACTAATCACTAAACACTAAACACTACACATCAACACTAGTGTCAACATTAACACTAATCACTAAACACTACACATCAACACTAGTGTCAACATTAACACTAAACACTAAACACTACACATCAACACTAGTGTCAACATGAACACTAATCACTAAACACTACACATCAACACTAGTGTCAACATTAACACTAATCACTAAACACTACACATCAACACTAGTGTCAACATTAACACTAATCACTAAACACTAAACACTACACATCAACACTAGTGTCAACATTAACACTAATCACTAAACACTACACATCAACACTAGTGTCAACATTAACACTAAACACTAAACACTACACATCAACACTCGTGTCAACATTAACACTAATCACTAAACACTACACATCAACACTAGTGTCAACATTAACACTAAACACTAAACACTACACATCAACACTAGTGTCAACATTAACACTAATCACTAAACACTACACATCAACACTCGTGTCAACATTAACACTAATCACTAAACACTACACATCAACACTAGTGTCAACATGAACACTAATCACTAAACACTAAACACTACACATCAACACTAGTGTCAACATTAACACTAAACACTAAACACTACACATCAACACTAGTGTCAACATTAACACTAATCACTAACACAAACACTACACATCAACACTAGTGTCAACATTAACACTAATCACTAAACACTAAACACTACACATCAACACTAGTGTCAACATTAACACTAATCACTAAACACTAAACACTACACATCAACACTAGTGTCAACATGAACACTAATCACTAAACACTAAACACTACACATCAACACTAGTGTCAACATGAACACTAATCACTAAACACTAAACACTACACATCAACACTAGTGTCAACATTAACACTAATCACTAAACACTACACATCAACACTAGTGTCAACATTAACACTAATCACTAAACACTACACATCAACACTAGTGTCAACATGAACACTAATCACTAAACACTACACATCAACACTAGTGTCAACATTAACACTAATCACTAAACACTACACATCAACACTAGTGTCAACATTAACACTAATCACTAAACACTAAACACTACACATCAACACTAGTGTCAACATTACACTAACACTAAACACTACACATCAACACTAGTGTCAACATTAACACTAATCACTAAACAACTACACATCAACACTAGTGTCAACATGAACACTAATCACTAAACACTACACATCAACACTCGTGTCAACATTAACACTAAAAACACTAAACACTACACATCAACACTAGTGTCAACATTAACACTAATCACTAAACACTAAACACTACACATCAACACTAGTGTCAACATTAACACTAAACACTAAACACTACACATCAACACTAGTGTCAACATGAACACTAATCACTAAACACTAAACACTACACATCAACACTAGTGTCAACATTAACACTAATCACTAAACACTACACATCAACACTAGTGTCAACATTAACACTAATCACTAAACACTAAACACTACACATCAACACTAGTGTCAACATGAACACTAATCACTAAACACTACACATCAACACTAGTGTCAACATGAACACTAATCACTAAACACTAAACACTTGTGTCAACATTAACACTAAACACTACACATCAACACTAGTGTCAACATGAACACTATCACTAAACACTAAACACTACACATCAACACTAGTGTCAACATGAACACTAATCACTAACACTAAACACTACACATCAACACTCGTGTCAACATTAACACTAATCACTAAACACTACACATCAACACTCGTGTCAACATTAACACTAATCACTAAACACTACACATCAACACTAGTGTCAACATTAACAATCACTAAACACTACACATCAACACTAGTGTCAACATGAACACTAATCACTAAACACTACACATCAACACTAGTGTCAACATTAACAGTAATCACTAAACACTAAACACTACACATCAACACTCGTGTCAACATTAACACTAATCACTAAACACTACACATCAACACTAGTGTCAACATGAACACTAATCACTAAACACTACACATCAACACTCGTGTCAACATTAACACTAAAAACACTAAACACTACACATCAACACTAGTGTCAACATTAACACTAATCACTAAACACTAAACACTACACATCAACACTAGTGTCAACATTAACACTAAACACTAAACACTACACATCAACACTAGTGTCAACATGAACACTAATCACTAAACACTAAACACTACACATCAACACTAGTGTCAACATTAACACTAATCACTAAACACTAAACACTACACATCAACACTAGTGTCAACATGAACACTAATCACTAAACACTAAACACTACACATCAACACTAGTGTCAACATGAACACTAATCACTAAACACTAACACTACACATCAACACTAGTGTCAACATTAACACTAATCACTAAACACTACACATCAACACTAGTGTCAACATTAACACTAAACACTAAACACTACACATCAACACTAGTGTCAACATTAACACTAATCACTAAACACTAAACACTACACATCAACACTCGTGTCAACATTAACACTAATCACTAAACACTACACATCAACACTAGTGTCAACATGAACACTAATCACTAAACACTACACATCAACACTCGTGTCAACATTAACACTAAATAACACTAAACACTACACATCAACACTAGTGTCAACATTAACACTAATCACTAAACACTAAACACTACACATCAACACTAGTGTCAACATTAACACTAAACACTAAACACTACACATCAACACTAGTGTCAACATGAACACTAATCACTAAACACTAAACACTACACATCAACACTAGTGTCAACATTAACACTAATCACTAAACACTACACATCAACACTAGTGTCAACATTAACACTAATCACTAAACACTAAACACTACACATCAACACTAGTGTCAACATTAACACTAATCACTAAACACTACACATCAACACTAGTGTCAACATGAACATAATCACTAAACACTAAACACTAAACACTACACATCAACACTAGTGTCAACATTAACACTAATCACTAAACACTACACATCAACACTCGTGTCAACATTAACACTAATACACTAAACACTACACATCAACACTAGTGTCAACATTAACACTAATCACTAAACACTAAACACTACACATCAACACTAGTGTCAACATTAACACTAATCACTAAACACTACACATCAACACTAGTGTCAACATTAACACTAATCACTAAACACTACACATCAACACTAGTGTCAACATTAACACTAATCACTAAACACTACACATCAACACTAGTGTCAACATGAACACTAATCACTAAACACTACACATCAACACTAGTGTCAACATTAACACTAATCACTAAACACTAAACACTACACATCAACACTAGTGTCAACATTAACACTAATCACTAAACACTACACATCAACACTAGTGTCAACATTAACACTAATCACTAAACACTACACATCAACACTAGTGTCAACATGAACACTAATCACTAAACACTACACATCAACACTAGTGTCAACATTAACACTAATCACTAAACACTAAACACTACACATCAACACTAGTGTCAACATTAACACTAATCACTAAACACTACACATCAACACTAGTGTCAACATTAACACTAATCACTAAACACTACACATCAACACTAGTGTCAACATTAACACTAAACACTAAACACTACACATCAACACTAGTGTCAACATTAACACTAATCACTAAACACTAAACACTACACATCAACACTAGTGTCAACATTAACACTAATCACTAAACACTACACATCAACACTAGTGTCAACATTAACACTAATCACTAAACACTAAACACTACACATCAACACTAGTGTCAACATTAACACTAATCACTAAACACTAAACACTACACATCAACACTAGTGTCAACATTAACACTAATCACTAAACACTAAACACTACACATCAACACTAGTGTCAACATTAACACTAATCACTAAACACTAAACACTACACATCAACACTAGTGTCAACATGAACACTAATCACTAAACACTACACATCAACACTAGTGTCAACATTAACACTAATCACTAAACACTAAACACTACACATCAACACTAGTGTCAACATTAACACTAATCACTAAACACTAAACACTACACATCAACACTAGTGTCAACATTAACACTAATCACTAAACACTACACATCAACACTAGTGTCAACATGAACATAATCACTAAACACTAAACACTAAACACTACACATCAACACTAGTGTCAACATTACACACTAATCACTAAACACTACACATCAACACTCGTGTCAACATTAACACTAAACACTAAACACTACACATCAACACTAGTGTCAACATTAACACTAATCACTAAACACTAAACACTACACATCAACACTAGTGTCAACATTAACACTAATCACTAAACACTACACATCAACACTCGTGTCAACATTAACACTAATCACTAAACACTACACATCAACACTAGTGTCAACATTAACACTAATCACTAAACACTACACATCAACACTAGTGTCCACATGAACACTAATCACTAAACACTACACATCAACACTAGTGTCAACATTAACACTAATCACTAAACACTAAACACTACACATCAACACTAGTGTCAACATTAACACTAATCACTAAACACTACACATCAACACTAGTGTCAACATTAACACTAATCACTAAACACTACACATCAACACTAGTGTCAACATGAACACTAATCACTAAACACTACACATCAACACTAGTGTCAACATTAACACTAATCACTAAACACTAAACACTACACATCAACACTCGTGTCAACATTAACACTAATCACTAAACACTACACATCAACACTAGTGTCAACATTAACACTAATCACTAAACACTACACATCAACACTAGTGTCAACATTAACACTAAACACTAAACACTACACATCAACACTAGTGTCAACATTAACACTAATCACTAAACACTAAACACTACACATCAACACTAGTGTCAACATTAACACTAATCACTAAACACTAAACACTACACATCAACACTAGTGTCAACATTAACACTAATCACTAAACACTAAACACTAC
>CM051003.1:36404997-36417497 GCA_027704905.1 Muraenolepis orangiensis
GTTCATGTGGACACTAGTGTTGATGTGTAGTGTTTAGTGATTAGTGTTAATGTTGACACTAGTGTTGATGTGTAGTGTTTAGTGATTAGTGTTAATGTTGACACAAGTGTTGATGTGTAGTGTTTAGTCTTTAGTGATTACTGTTAATGTTGACACTAGTGTTGATGTGTAGTGTTTAGTGATTAGTGTTCATGTGGACACTAGTGTTGATGTGTAGTGTTTAGTGATTAGTGTTAATATTGACACTAGTGTTGATGTGTAGTGTTTAGTGATTAGTGTTAATGTTGACACGAGTGTTGATGTGTAGTGTTTAGTAATTAGTGTTAATGTTGACACGAGTGTTGATGTGTAGTGTTTAGTGTTTAGTGATTAGTGTTAATGTTGACACTAGTGTTGATGTGTAGTGTTTAGTGTTTAGTGTTAATGTTGACACGAGTGTTGATGTATAGTGTTTAGTGATTAGTGTGAATGTTGACACTAGTTTTGATGTGTAGTGTTTAGTGTTTAGTGTTTAGTGATTATTGTTCATGTTGACACTAGTGTTGATGTGTAGTGTTTAGTGATTAGTGTTAATGTTGACACTAGTGTTGATGTGTAGTGTTTAGTGTTTAGTGATTAGTGTTAATGTTGACACGAGTGTTGATGTGTAGTGTTTAGTGATTAGTGTTAATGTTGACACTAGTGTTGATGTGTAGTGTTTAGTGTTTATTGATTTGTGTTCATGTTGACACTAGTGTTGATGTGTAGTGTTTAGTGTTTAGTGTTAATGTTGAAACTACTGTTGATGTGTAGTGTTTAGTGTTTAGTGATTAGTGTTAATGTTGACACTAGTGTTGATGTGTAGTGTTTAGTGTTTTTAGTGTTAATGTTGACACGAGTGTTGATGTGTAGTGTTTAGTGATTAGTGTTCATGTTGACACTAGTGTTGATGTGTATTGTTTAGTGATTAGTGTTAATGTTGACACGAGTGTTGATGTGTAGTGTTTAGTGTTTAGTGATTAGTGTTAATGTTGACACTAGTGTTGATGTGTAGTGTTTAGTGTTTAGTGTTAATGTTGACACGAGTGTTGATGTATAGTGTTTAGTGATTAGTGTTAATGTTGACACTAGTGTTGGTGTGTAGTGTTTAGTGATTAGTGTTCATGTGGACACTAGTGTTGATGTGTAGTGTTTAGTGTTTAGTGATTAGTGTTCATGTTGACACTAGTGTTGATGTGTAGTGTTTAGTGTTTAGTGATTAGTGTTAATGTTGACACTAGTGTTGATGTGTAGTGTTTAGTGTTTAGTGATTTGTGTTCATGTTGACACTTGTGTTGATGTGTAGTGTTTAGTGTTTAGTGTTAATGTTGAAACTAGTGTTGATGTGTAGTGTTTAGTGTTTAGTGATTAGTGTTAATGTTGACACTAGTGTTGATGTGTAGTGTTTAGTGTTTTTAGTGTTAATTTTGACACGAGTGTTGATGTGTAGTGTTTAGTGATTAGTGTTCATGTTGACACTAGTGTTGATGTGTAGTGTTTAGTGATTAGTGTTAATGTTGACACGAGTGTTGATGTGTAGTGTTTAGTGTTTAGTGATTACTGTTAATGTTGACACTAGTGTTGATGTGTAGTGTTTAGTGATTAGTGTTCATGTTGACACTAGTGTTGATGTGTAGTGTTTAGTGATTGTTAATGTTGACACTAGTGTTGATGTGTAGTGTTTAGTGATTAGTGTTAATGTTGACACGAGTGTTGATGTGTAGTGTTTAGTGATTAGTGTTAATGTTGACACGAGTGTTGATGTGTAGTGTTTAGTGATTAGTGATTAGCGTTCATGTTGACACAAGTGTTGATGTGTATTGTTTAGTGTTTAGTGAATATTGTTCATGTTGACACTAGTGTTGATGTGTAGTGTTTAGTGTTAATGTTGACACAAGTGTTTAGTGTTTAGTGATTAGTGTTCATGTTGACACTAGTGTTGATGTGTAGTGTTTAGTGATTAGTGTTCATGTTGACACTAGTGTTGATGTGTAGTGTTTAGTGTTTAGTGATTAGTGTTAATGTTGACACGAGTGTTGATGTGTAGTGTTTAGTGATTAGTGTTAATGTTGACACTAGTGTTGATGTGTAGTGTTTAGTGTTTATTGATTTGTGTTCATGTTGACACTAGTGTTGATGTGTAGTGTTTAGTGTTTAGTGTTAATGTTGAAACTAGTGTTGATGAGTAGTGTTTAGTGTTTAGTGATTAGTGTTAATGTTGACACTAGTGTTGATGTGTAGTGTTTAGTGTTTTTAGTGTTAATGTTGACACGAGTGTTGATGTGTAGTGTTTAGTGATTAGTGTTCATGTTGACACTAGTGTTGATGTGTATTGTTTAGTGATTAGTGTTAATGTTGACACTAGTGTTGATGTGTAGTGTTTAGCGTTAATGTTGACACTAGTGTTGATGTGTAGTGTTTAGTGTTTAGTGATTAGTGTTAATGTTGACACTAGTGTTGATGTGTAGTGTTTAGTGATTAGTGTTAATGTTGACACTAGTGTTGATGTGTAGTGTTAAGTGATTAGTGTTCATGTGGACACTAGTGTTAATGTGTAGTGTTTAGTGTTTAGTGTTAACGTTGACACTAGTGTTGATGTGTAGTGTTTATTGATTAGTGTTAATGTTGACACTAGTGTTGATGTGTAGTGTTTAGTGTTTAGTGATTAGTTTTCATGTTGACACAAGTGTTGATGTGTAGTGTTTGGTGTTTAGTGAATAGTGTTCATGTTGACACTAGTGTTGATGTGTAGTGTTTAGTGTTTAGTGACTAGTGTTAATGTTGACACTAGTGTTGATGTGTAGTGTTTAGTGTTTAGTGATTAGTGTTAATGTTGACACTAGTGTTGATGTGTAGTGTTTCGTGTTTAGTGATTAGTGTTAATGTTGACACTAGTGTTGATGTGTAGTGTTTAGTGTTTAGTGTTAATGTTGACACTAGTGTTGATGTGTAGTGTTTAGTGTTTAGTGATTAGTGTTCATGTGGACACTAATGTTGATGTGTTGTGTTTGGTGATTAGTGTTAATGTTGACACGAGTGTTGATGTGTAGTGTTTAGTGATTAGTGTTAATGTTGACACTAGTGTTGATGTGTAGTGTTTAGTGTTTAGTGTTAATGTTGACACGAGTGTTGATGTTTAGTGTTTAGTGATTAGTGTTAATGTTGACACGAGTGTTGATGTGTAGTGTTTAGTGTTTAGTGTTAATGTTGACACTAGTGTTGATGTGTAGTGTTTAGCGATTAGCGTTAATGTTGACACTTGTGTTGATGTGTAGTGTTTAGTGTTTAGTGATTAGTGTTAATGTTGACACTAGTGTTGATGTGTAGTGTTTAGTGATTAGTGTTAATGTTGACACTAGTATTGATGTGTAGTGTTAAGTGATTAGTGTTCATGTGGACACTAGTGTTAATGTGTAGTGTTTAGTGTTTAGTGTTAACGTTGACACTAGTGTTGATGTGTAGTGTTTATTGATTAGTGTTAATGTTGACACTAGTGTTGATGTGTAGTGTTTAGTGTTTAGTGATTAGTTTTCATGTTGACACAAGTGTTGATGTGTAGTGTTTGGTGTTTAGTGAATAGTGTTCATGTTGACACTAGTGTTGATGTGTAGTGTTTAGTGTTTAGTGACTAGTGTTAATGTTGACACTAGTGTTGATGTGTAGTGTTTAGTGTTTAGTGATTAGTGTTAATGTTGACACTAGTGTTGATGTGTAGTGTTTCGTGTTTAGCGATTAGTGTTAATGTTGACACTAGTGTTGATGTGTAGTGTTTAGTGTTTAGTGTTAATGTTGACACTAGTGTTGATGTGTAGTGTTTAGTGTTTAGTGATTAGTGTTCATGTGGACACTAATGTTGATGTGTTGTGTTTGGTGATTAGTGTTAATGTTGACACTAGTGTTGATGTGTAGTGTTTAGTGTTTAGTGTTAATGTTGACACGAGTGTTGATGTGTAGTGTTTAGTGATTAGTGTTCATGTGGACACTAGTGTTGATGTGTAGTGTTTAGTGATTAGTGTTAATGTTGACACGAGTGTTGATGTGTAGTGTTTAGTGATTAGTGTTAATGTTGACACTAGTGTTGATGTGTAGTGTTTAGTGTTAATGTTGACACGAGTGTTGATGTGTAGTGTTTAGTGATTAGTGTTAATGTTGACACGAGTGTTGATGTGTAGTGTTTAGTGTTTAGTGTTAATGTTGACACTAGTGTTGATGTGTAGTGTTTAGTGTTTAGTGTTAATGTTGACACTAGTGTTGATGTATATTGTTTAGCGATTAGCGTTAATGTTGACACTAGTGTTGATGTGTAGTGTTTACTGTTTAGTGATTAGTGTTAATGTTGACCCAAGTGTTGATGTGTAGTGTTTAGTGTTTAGTGTTAATGTTGACACTAGTGTTGATGTGTAGTGTTTAGTGTTTAGTGATTAGTGTTCATGTTGACACAAGTGTTGATGTGTAGTGTTTGGTGTTTAGTGAATAGTGTTCATGTTGACAGTAGTGTTGATGTGTAGTGTTTAGTGTTTAGTGACTAGTGTTAATGTTGACACTAGTGTTGATGTGTAGTGTTTAGTGTTTAGTGATTAGTGTTAATGTTGACACTAGTGTTGATGTGTAGTGTTTCGTGTTTAGTGATTAGTGTTAATGTTGACACTAGTGTTGATGTGTAGTGTTTAGTGTTTAGTGTTAATGTTGACACTAGTGTTGATGTGTAGTGTTTAGTGTTTAGTGATTAGTGTTCATGTTGACACAAGTGTTGATGTGTAGTGTTTGGTGTTTAGTGAATAGTGTTCATGTTGACACTAGTGTTGATGTGTAGTGTTTAGTGATTAGTGTTCATGTGGACACTAGTGTTGATGTGTAGTGTTTCGTGTTTAGTGATTAGTGTTATTGTTGACACTAGTGTTGATGTGTAGAGTTTAGTGTTTAGTGTTAATGTTGACACTAGTGTTGATGTGTAGTGTTTAGCGATTAGCGTTAATGTTGACACTAGTGTTGATGTGTAGTGTTTAGTGTTTAGTGATTAGTGTTTATGTTGACACTAGTGTTGATGTGTAGTGTTTAGTGATTAGTGTTCATGTGGACACTAGTGTTAATGTGTAGTGTTTAGTGTTTAGTGTTAACGTTGACACTAGTGTTGATGTGTAGTGTTTATTGATTAGTGTTAATGTTGACACTAGTGTTGATGTGTAGTGTTTAGTGTTTAGTGATTAGTTTTCATGTTGACACAAGTGTTGATGTGTAGTGTTTGGTGTTTAGTGAATAGTGTTCATGTTGACACTAGTGTTGATGTGTAGTGTTTAGTGTTTAGTGACTAGTGTTAATGTTGACACTAGTGTTGATGTGTAGTGTTTAGTGTTTAGTGATTAGTGTTAATGTTGACACTAGTGTTGATGTGTAGTGTTTCATGTTTAGTGATTAGTGTTAATGTTGACACTAGTGTTGATGTGTAGTGTTTAGTGTTTAGTGTTAATGTTGACACTAGTGTTGATGTGTAGTGTTTAGTGTTTAGTGATTAGTGTTCATGTGGACACTAATGTTGATGTGTTGTGTTTGGTGATTAGTGTTAATGTTGACACTAGTGTTGATGTGTAGTGTTTAGTGTTTAGTGTTAATGTTGACACGAGTGTTTATGTGTAGTGTTTAGTGATTAGTGTTCATGTGGACACTAGTGTTGATGTGTAGTGTTTAGTGATTAGTGTTAATGTTGACACGAGTGTTGATGTGTAGTGTTTAGTGATTAGTGTTAATGTTGACACTAGTGTTGATGTGTAGTGTTTAGTGTTAATGTTGACACGAGTGTTGATGTGTAGTGTTTAGTGATTAGGGTTAATGTTGACACGAGTGTTGATGTGTAGTGTTTAGTGTTTAGTGTTAATGTTGACACTAGTGTTGATGTGTAGTGTTTAGTGTTTAGTGTTAATGTTGACACTAGTGTTGATGTATATTGTTTAGCGATTAGCGTTAATGTTGACACTAGTGTTGATGTGTAGTGTTTACTGTTTAGTGATTAGTGTTAATGTTGACCCAAGTGTTGATGTGTAGTGTTTAGTGTTTAGTGTTAATGTTGACACTAGTGTTGATGTGTAGTGTTTAGTGTTTAGTGATTAGTGTTCATGTTGACACAAGTGTTGATGTGTAGTGTTTGGTGTTTAGTGAATAGTGTTCATGTTGACACTAGTGTTGATGTGTAGTGTTTAGTGTTTAGTGACTAGTGTTAATGTTGACACTAGTGTTGATGTGTAGTGTTTAGTGATTAGTGTTCATGTGGACACTAGTGTTGATGTGTAGTGTTTCGTGTTTAGTGATTAGTGTTATTGTTGACACTAGTGTTGATGTGTAGTGTTTAGTGTTTAGTGTTAATGTTGACACTAGTGTTGATGTGTAGTGTTTAGTGTTTAGTGTTAATGTTGACATGAGTGTTGATGTGTAGTGTTTAGTGATTAGTGTTCATGTGGACACTAGTGTTGATGTGTAGTGTTTAGTGATTACTGTTAATGTTGACACGAGTGTTGATGTGTAGTGTTTAGTGTTTAGTGATTAGTGTTCATGTTGACACTAGTGTTGATGTGTAGTGTTTAGTGATTATTGTTAATGTTTACACTAGTGTTGATGTGTAGTGTTTAGTGTTTAGTGATTAGTGTTCATGTGGACACTAGTGTTGATGTGTAGTGTTTAGTGATTAGTGTTAATGTTGACACGAGTGTTGATGTGTAGTGTTTAGTGTTTACTGATTAGTGTTCATGTTGACACTAGTGTTGATGTGTAGTGTTTAGTAATTAGTGTTAATGTTGACACGAGTGTTGATGTGTAGTGTTTAGTGTTTAGTGATTATTGTTAATGTTGACACTAGTGTTGATGTGTAGTGTTTAGTGTTTAGTGATTAGTGTTCATGTGGACACTAGTGTTCATGTGTAGTGTTTAGTGTTTAGTGATTAGTGTTAATGTTGACACTAGTGTTGATGTGTAGTGTTTCGTGTTTAGTGATTAGTGTTAATGTTGACACTAGTGTTGCTGTGTAGTGTTTAGTGTTTAGTGTTAATGTTGACACTAGTGTTGATGTGTAGTGTTTAGTGTTTAGTGATTAGTGTTCATGTGGACACTAATGTTGATGTGTTGTGTTTGGTGATTTGTGTTAATGTTGACACTAGTGTTGATGTGTAGTGTTTAGTGTTTAGTGTTAATGTTGACACGAGTGTTTATGTGTAGTGTTTAGTGATTAGTGTTCATGTGGACACTAGTGTTGATGTGTAGTGTTTAGTGATTAGTGTTAATGTTGACACGAGTGTTGATGTGTAGTGTTTAGTGATTAGTGTTAATGTTGACACTAGTGTTGATGTGTAGTGTTTAGTGTTAATGTTGACACGAGTGTTGATGTGTAGTGTTTAGTGATTAGGGTTAATGTTGACACGAGTGTTGATGTGTAGTGTTTAGTGTTTAGTGTTAATGTTGACACTAGTGTTGATGTGTAGTGTTTAGTGTTTAGTGTTAATGTTGACACTAGTGTTGATGTATATTGTTTAGCGATTAGCGTTAATGTTGAAACTAGTGTTGATGTGTAGTGTTTACTGTTTAGTGATTAGTGTTAATGTTGACCCAAGTGTTGATGTGTAGTGTTTAGTGTTTAGTGTTAATGTTGACACTAGTGTTGATGTGTAGTGTTTAGTGTTTAGTGATTAGTGTTCATGTTGACACAAGTGTTGATGTGTAGTGTTTGGTGTTTAGTGAATAGTGTTCATGTTGACACTAGTGTTGATGTGTAGTGTTTAGTGTTTAGTGACTAGTGTTAATGTTGACACTAGTGTTGATGTGTAGTGTTTAGTGATTAGTGTTCATGTGGACACTAGTGTTGATGTGTAGTGTTTCGTGTTTAGTGATTAGTGTTATTGTTGACACTAGTGTTGATGTGTAGTGTTTAGTGTTTAGTGTTAATGTTGACACTAGTGTTGATGTGTAGTGTTTAGTGTTTAGTGTTAATGTTGACATGAGTGTTGATGTGTAGTGTTTAGTGATTAGTGTTCATGTGGACACTAGTGTTGATGTGTAGTGTTTAGTGATTACTGTTAATGTTGACACGAGTGTTGATGTGTAGTGTTTAGTGTTTAGTGATTAGTGTTCATGTTGACACTAGTGTTGATGTGTAGTGTTTAGTGATTAGTGTTAATGTTGACACGAGTGTTGATGTGTAGTGTTTAGTGTTTAGTGATTATTGTTAATGTTTACACTAGTGTTGATGTGTAGTGTTTAGTGTTTAGTGATTAGTGTTCATGTGGACACTAGTGTTGATGTGTAGTGTTTAGTGATTAGTGTTAATGTTGACACGAGTGTTGATGTGTAGTGTTTAGTGTTTACTGATTAGTGTTCATGTTGACACTAGTGTTGATGTGTAGTGTTTAGTAATTAGTGTTAATGTTGACACGAGTGTTGATGTGTAGTGTTTAGTGTTTAGTGATTATTGTTAATGTTGACACTAGTGTTGATGTGTAGTGTTTAGTGTTTAGTGATTAGTGTTCATGTGGACACTAGTGTTCATGTGTAGTGTTTAGTGATTAGTGTTAATGTTGACACGAGTGTTGATGTGTAGTGTTTAGTGTTTAGTGATTATTGTTAATGTTGACACTAGTGTTGATGTGTAGTGTTTAGTGTTTAGTGATTAGTGTTCATGTTGACACTAGTGTTGATGTGTAGTGTTTAGTGTTTAGTGAATAGTGTTCATGTTGACACTAGTGTTGATGTGTAGTGTTTAGTGTTTAGTGATTAGTGTTAATGTTGACACTAGTGTTGATGTGTAGTGTTTATTGATTAGTGTTCATGTGGACACTAGTGTTGATGTGTAGCGTTTCGTGTTTAGTGATTAGTGTTCATGTGGACACTAGTGTTGATGTGTAGTGTTTAGTGTTTAGTGATTAGTGTTCATGTGGACACTAGTGTTGATGTGTAGTGTTTAGTGATTAGTGTTAATGTTGACACGAGTGTTGATGTGTAGTGTTTAGTGTTTAGTGATTAGTGTTCATGTTGACACTAGTGTTGATGTGTAGTGTTTAGTGTTTAGTGATTAGTGTTCATGTGGACACTAGTGTTGATGTGTAGTGTTTAGTGATTAGTGTTAATGTTGACACGAGTGTTGATGTGTAGTGTTTAGTGTTTAGTGATTATTGTTAATGTTGACACTAGTGTTGATGTGTAGTGTTTAGTGTTTAGTGATTAGTGTTCATGTGGACACTAGTGTTGATGTGTAGTGTTTAGTGTTTATTGATTAGTGTTAATGTTGACACTAGTGTTGATGTGTAGTGTTTAGTGTTTAGTGATTAGTGTTCATGTTGACACAAGTGTTGATTTGTAGTGTTTAGTGTTTAGTGACTAGTGTTAATGTTGACACTAGTGTAGATGTATATTGTTTAGCGATTAGCGTTAATGTTGACACTAGTGTTGATGTGTAGTGTTTAGTGTTTAGTGATTAGTGTTAATGTTGACCCAAGTGTTGATGTGTAGTGTTTAGTGTTTAGTGTTAATGTTGACACTAGTGTTGATGTGTAGTGTTTAGTGTTTAGTGATTAGTGTTCATGTTGACACAAGTGTTGATGTGTAGTGTTTGGTGTTTAGTGAATAGTGTTCATGTTGACACTAGTGTTGATGTGTAGTGTTTAGTGTTTAGTGACTAGTGTTAATGTTGACACTAGTGTTGATGTGTAGTGTTTAGTGATTAGTGTTCATGTGGACACTAGTGTTGATGTGTAGTGTTTCGTGTTTAGTGATTAGTGTTATTGTTGACACTAGTGTTGATGTGTAGTGTTTAGTGTTTAGTGTTAATGTTGACACTAGTGTTGATGTGTAGTGTTTAGTGTTTAGTGTTAATGTTGACATGAGTGTTGATGTGTAGTGTTTAGTGATTAGTGTTCATGTGGACACTAGTGTTGATGTGTAGTGTTTAGTGATTACTGTTAATGTTGACACGAGTGTTGATGTGTAGTGTTTAGTGTTTAGTGATTAGTGTTAATGTTGACACGAGTGTTGATGTGTAGTGATTAGTGTTTAGTGATTATTGTTAATGTTTACACTAGTGTGGATGTGTAGTGTTTAGTGTTTAGTGATTAGTGTTCATGTGGACACTAGTGTTGATGTGTAGTGTTTAGTGATTAGTGTTAATGTTGACACGAGTGTTGATGTGTAGTGTTTAGTGTTTACTGATTAGTGTTCATGTTGACACTAGTATTGATGTGTAGTGTTTAGTAATTAGTGTTAATGTTGACACGAGTGTTGATGTGTAGTGTTTAGTGTTTAGTGATTATTGTTAATGTTGACACTAGTGTTGATGTGTAGTGTTTAGTGTTTAGTGATTAGTGTTCATGTGGACACTAGTGTTCATGTGTAGTGTTTAGTGATTAGTGTTAATGTTGACACGAGTGTTGATGTGTAGTGTTTAGTGATTAGTGTTCATGTTGACACAAGTGTTGATGTGTAGTGTTTGGTGTTTAGTGAATAGTGTTCATGTTGACACTAGTGTTGATGTGTAGTGTTTAGTGTTTAGTGACTAGTGTTAATGTTGACACTAGTGTTGATGTGTAGTGTTTAGTGATTAGTGTTCATGTGGACACTAGTGTTGATGTGTAGTGTTTCGTGTTTAGTGATTAGTGTTATTGTTGACACTAGTGTTGATGTGTAGTGTTTAGTGTTTAGTGTTAATGTTGACACTAGTGTTGATGTGTAGTGTTTAGTGTTTAGTGTTAATG
The DNA here is from genome assembly GCA_027704905.1 of Muraenolepis orangiensis. Lineage (NCBI taxonomy): Eukaryota > Metazoa > Chordata > Actinopteri > Gadiformes > Muraenolepididae > Muraenolepis > Muraenolepis orangiensis. The sequence goes on from CM051003.1 coordinate 36,415,740, forward strand.
TTGACATGAGTGTTGATGTGTAGTGTTTAGTGATTAGTGTTCATGTGGACACTAGTGTTGATGTGTAGTGTTTAGTGATTACTGTTAATGTTGACACGAGTGTTGATGTGTAGTGTTTAGTGTTTAGTGATTAGTGTTAATGTTGACACGAGTGTTGATGTGTAGTGATTAGTGTTTAGTGATTATTGTTAATGTTTACACTAGTGTTGATGTGTAGTGTTTAGTGTTTAGTGATTAGTGTTCATGTGGACACTAGTGTTGATGTGTAGTGTTTAGTGATTAGTGTTAATGTTGACACGAGTGTTGATGTGTAGTGTTTAGTGTTTACTGATTAGTGTTCATGTTGACACTAGTATTGATGTGTAGTGTTTAGTAATTAGTGTTAATGTTGACACGAGTGTTGATGTGTAGTGTTTAGTGTTTAGTGATTATTGTTAATGTTGACACTAGTGTTGATGTGTAGTGTTTAGTGTTTAGTGATTAGTGTTCATGTGGACACTAGTGTTCATGTGTAGTGTTTAGTGATTAGTGTTAATGTTGACACGAGTGTTGATGTGTAGTGTTTAGTGTTTAGTGATTATTGTTAATGTTGACACTAGTGTTGATGTGTAGAGTTTAGTGTTTAGTGATTAGTGTTCATGTTGACACTAGTGTTGATGTGTAGTGTTTAGTGTTTAGTGATTAGTGTTAATGTTGACATTAGTGTTGATGTGTAGTGTTTATTGATTAGTGTTCATGTGGACACTAGTGTTGATGTGTAGTGTTTCGTGTTTAGTGATTAGTGTTCATGTGGACACTAGTGTTGATGTGTAGTGTTTAGTGTTTAGTGATTAGTGTTCATGTGGACACTAGTGTTGATGTGTAGTGTTTAGTGATTAGTGTTAATGTTGACACGAGTGTTGATGTGTAGTGTTTAGTGTTTAGTGATTAGTGTTAATGTTGACACTAGTGTTGATGTGTAGTGTTTATTGATTAGTGTTCATGTGGACACTAGTGTTGATGTGTAGCGTTTCGTGTTTAGTGATTAGTGTTCATGTGGACACTAGTGTTGATGTGTAGTGTTTAGTGTTTAGTGATTAGTGTTCATGTGGACACTAGTGTTGATGTGTAGTGTTTAGTGATTAGTGTTAATGTTGACACGAGTGTTGATGTGTAGTGTTTAGTGTTTAGTGATTAGTGTTCATGTTGACACTAGTGTTGATGTGTAGTGTTTAGTGTTTAGTGATTAGTGTTCATGTGGACACTAGTGTTGATGTGTAGTGTTTAGTGATTAGTGTTAATGTTGACACGAGTGTTGATGTGTAGTGTTTAGTGTTTAGTGATTATTGTTAATGTTGACACTAGTGTTGATGTGTAGTGTTTAGTGTTTAGTGATTAGTGTTCATGTGGACACTAGTGTTGATGTGTAGTGTTTAGTGTTTATTGATTAGTGTTAATGTTGACACTAGTGTTGATGTGTAGTGTTTAGTGTTTAGTGATTAGTGTTCATGTTGACACAAGTGTTGATTTGTAGTGTTTAGTGTTTAGTGACTAGTGTTAATGTTGACACTAGTGTAGATGTATATTGTTTAGCGATTAGCGTTAATGTTGACACTAGTGTTGATGTGTAGTGTTTAGTGTTTAGTGATTAGTGTTAATGTTGACCCAAGTGTTGATGTGTAGTGTTTAGTGTTTAGTGTTAATGTTGACACTAGTGTTGATGTGTAGTGTTTAGTGTTTAGTGATTAGTGTTCATGTTGACACAAGTGTTGATGTGTA
>CM051003.1:36423615-36428615 GCA_027704905.1 Muraenolepis orangiensis
TTTATGTGTAGTCTTTAGTGATTCGTGATTAGTGTTAATGTTGACACTAGTGTTGATGTGTAGTGTTTAGTGTTTAGTGATTACTGTTAATGTTGACAATAGTGTTGATGTGTAGTGTTTAGTGTTTAGTGATTAGTGTTAATGTTGACGCTAGTGTTGATGTGTTGTGTTTAGTGTTTAGTGATTTGTGTTAATGTTGACACTAGTGTTGATGTGTAGTGTTTAGTGATAAGTGATTAGTGTTCATGTTGACACTAGTGTTTATGTATAGTCTTTAGTGATTAGTGATTAGTGTTAATGTTGACACTAGTGTTGATGTGTAGTGTTTAGTGTTTAGTGATTAGTGCTAATGTTGACACTAGTGTTGATGTGTAGTGTTTAGTGTTTAGTGTTAATGTTGACACGAGTGTTGATGTGTAGTGTTTAGTGTTTAGTGTTTAGTGATTACTGTTAATGTTGACAATAGTGTTGATGTGTAGTGTTTAGTGTTTAGTGATTAGTGTTCATGTTGACACAAGTGTTGATGTGTAGTGTTTAGTGTTTAGTGAATAGTGTTCATGTTGACACTAGTGTTGATGTGTAGTGTTTAGTATTTAGTGATTAGTGTTAATGTTGACACGAGTGTTGATGTGTAGTGTTTAGTGAATAGTGTTCATGTTGACACTAGTGTTGATGTGTAGTGTTTAGTATTTAGTGATTAGTGTTAATGTTGACACGAGTGTTGATTTGTAGTGTTTAGTGATTAGTGTTCATGTTGACACTAGTGTTTATGTGTAGTCTTTAGTGATTCGTGATTAGTGTTAATGTTGACACTAGTGTTGATGTGTAGTGTTTAGTGTTTAGTGATTAGTGTTAATGTTGACACGAGTGTTGATTTGTAGTGTTTAGTGATTAGTGTTCATGTTGACACTAGTGTTTATGTGTAGTCTTTAGTGATTCGTGATTAGTGTTAATGTTGACACTAGTGTTGATGTGTAGTGTTTAGTGTTTAGTGTTAATGTTGACACGAGTGTTGATGTGTAGTGTTTAGTGTTTAGTGTTTAGTGATTACTGTTAATGTTGACAATAGTGTTGATGTGTAGTGTTTAGTGTTTAGTGATTAGTGTTCATGTTGACACAAGTGTTGATGTGTAGTGTTTAGTGTTTAGTGAATAGTGTTCATGTTGACACTAGTGTTGATGTGTAGTGTTTAGTATTTAGTGATTAGTGTTAATGTTGACACGAGTGTTGATGTGTAGTGTTTAGTGTTTAGTGAATAGTGTTCATGTTGACACTAGTGTTGATGTGTAGTGTTTAGTATTTAGTGATTAGTGTTAATGTTGACACGAGTGTTGATTTGTAGTGTTTAGTGATTAGTGTTCATGTTGACACTAGTGTTTATGTGTAGTCTTTAGTGATTCGTGATTAGTGTTAATGTTGACACTAGTGTTGATGTGTAGTGTTTAGTGTTTAGTGATTAGTGTTAATGTTGACACTAGTGTTGATGTGTAGTGTTTAGTGATTAGTGATTAGTGTTCATGTTGACACTAGTGTTTATGTGTAGTCTTTAGTGATTAGTGATTAGTGTTAATGTTGACACTAGTGTTGATGTGTAGTGTTTAGTGTTTAGTGATTAGTGGTAATGTTGACACTAGTGTTGATGTGTAGTGTTTAGTGTTTAGTGTTTAGTGATTAGTGTTCATGTTGACACTAGTGTTGATGTGTAGTGTTTAGTGTTTAGTGTTAATGTTGACACTAGTGTTGATGTGTAGTGTTTAGTGTTTAGTGTTAATGTTGACACGAGTGTTGATGTGTAGTGTTTAGTGTTTAGTGTTTAGTTATTACTGTTAATGTTGACACGAGTGTTGATGTGTAGTGTTTAGTGATTAGTGTTCATGTGGACACTAGTGTTTATGTGTAGTCTTTAGTGATTAGTGATTAGTGTTAATGTTGACACTAGTGTTGATGTGTAGTGTTTAGTGTTTAGTGATTAGTGTTAATGTTGACACTAGTGTTGATGTATAGTGTTTAGTGTTTAGTGATAAGTGTTAATGTTGACACTAGTGTTGATGTGTAGTGTTTAGTGTTTAGTGATTAGTGGTAATGTTGACACTAGTGTTGATGTGTAGTGTTTAGTGATTAGTGATTAGTGTTCATGTTGACACTAGTGTTTATGTGTAGTCTTTAGTGATTAGTGATTAGTGTTAATGTTGACACTAGTGTTGATGTGTAGTGTTTAGTGTTTAGTGATTAGTGGTAATGTTGACACTAGTGTTGATGTGTAGTGTTTAGTGTTTAGTGTTTAGTGATTAGTGTTCATGTTGACACTAGTGTTGATGTGTAGTGTTTAGTGTTTAGTGTTAATGTTGACACGAGTGTTGATGTGTAGTGTTTAGTGATTAGTGTTCATGTGGACACTAGTGTTGATGTGTAGTGTTTCGTGTTTAGTGATTAGTGTTAATGTTGACACTAGTGTTTAGTGTTTAGTGTTTAGTGTTTAGTGATTAATGTTCATGTTGACACTAGTGTTGATGTGTAGTGTTTAGTGTTTAGTGTTAATGTTGACACTAGTGTTGATGTGTAGTGTTTAGTGTTTAGTGATTAGTGTTCATTTGGACACTAGTGTTGATATGTAGTGTTAAGTGATTAGTGTTAATGTGGACACTAGAAATGATGTGTAGTTGATACAAGGTTCACTACAGAGCTGACACTAGGTTCACTACAGAGCTGACATAAGGTTCACTACAGAGCTGACACTAGGTTCACTACAGAGCTGACACTAGGTTCACTACAGAGCTGACACTAGGTTCACTACAGAGCTGACACTAGGTTCACTACAGAGCTGACACTAGGTTCACTACAGAGCTGACACTAGGTTCACTACAGAGCTGACACTAGGTTCACTACAGAGCTGACACTAGGTTCACTACAGAGCTGACACTAGGTTCACTACAGAGCTGACACTAGGTTCACTACAGAGCTGACACTAGGTTCACTACAGAGCTGACACTAGGTTCACTACAGAGCTGACACTAGGTTCACTACAGAGCTGACACTAGGTTCACTACAGAGCTGACACTAGGTTCACTTCAGAGCTCATTATCTTCTAACAGAATACAGATATCAGTCATTTGGAGGAGCCATTAAGTTGTTCGAGCAAAGATTAATTTGCATATATATATACATAACTTATGTATATATATATATTGGTACATGTATATTGTTATCTCACTGCAGCCTTAAGCGACTATATACATTAGTAAGGCTCTTCAAACAAGGAATCCTGTTCTAGAGTAATCACAAATAATATATTTCCCAGTGTGTGTGTGTGTGTGTGTGTGTGTGTGTGTGTGTGTGTGTGTGTGTGTGTGTGTGTGTGTGTGTGTGCGTGTGTATGTGTGTGTGTGTGTATGTGTGTGTCTTTCTGTGTGTGTGTGTGTGTGTGTGTGTGTGTGTGTGTGTCTGTCTGTCTGTGTGTCTGTGTGTATCTTTCTGTGTGTTTGTGTGTGTGTGTGTGTGTGTGTGTGTGTGTGTGTGTGTGTGTGTGTGTGTGTGTGTGTGTGTGTGTGTGTGTGTGTGTGTGTGTGTGTGTGTGTGTGTGTGTGTGTGTGTGTGTGTGTGTGTGTGTGTGTGTGTGTGTTTAGATGAGGGAGAGAACAGCAAAACAGGAACAAGGAATTAGTGACTGGCTTGCCTACAATGAAAAGTCTCCATAATAGTGAAAGTAGTGACTAGTGTTGACTTGATGAAATCAGGCCTTTCACTAATGGAATCAGGGCTCTCTCTCTCCCTCTCTCTCTCTCTCTCTCTCTCTCTCTCTCTCTCTCTCTCTCTCTCTCTCTCTCTCTCTCTCTCTCTCTCTCTCTCCCTATATATCTATATCTATATAGATATATATCTATCTATATAGATATAGATATATCTATATAGATATAGATATATCTATATATATCTTGTATCTTAAGTTAAGACACACTTAGAGCATGCATGGGACAGACCATCGAGAGACGGACCATCGAGGGACAGACCATCAAGAGACATACCATCAAGGGACAGACAGACCATCGAGAGACAGACAGACCATCGAGAGACAGACAGACCATCGAGAGACAGACCATCGAGAGACAGACAGACAATCGAGAGACAGACCATCGAGAGACAGACAGACCATTGAGAGACAGACCATCGAGGGACGGACCATCAATGGACAGACAGACCATCGAGAGACAGACCATCGAGAGACAGACAGACCATCGAGAGACAGACCATCGAGGCACAGACAGACCATCGAGAGACAGACCATCGAGAGACAGACAGACCATCGAGAGACAGACAGACCATCGAGAGACAGACCATCGAGAGACAGACCATCGAGGGACAGACCATCGAGGGACAGACCATCGAGGGACGGCCATCGAGAGACAGACCATCGAGAGACGGACCATCGAGAGACAGACCATCGAGAGACAGACAGACCATAGAGAGACAGAACATCTAGAGACAGACCATCGAGAGACAGACCATCAAGAGACAGACCATCGAGAGACAGACCATCGAGAGACAGACCATCGAGGGACAGACCATCAAGACAGACCATCGAGAGACAGACCATCGAGAGACATACCATCGAGGGACAGACCATCAAGACAGGCCATCGAGAGACAGACCATCGAGAGGCAGACCATCGAGAGACAGACAGACCATCGAGAGACAGACCATCGAGAGAAAGACCATCGAGAGACAGACAGACCATCGAGGGACAGACAGACCATCGAGAGACGGACCATCGAGAGACAGACCATTGAGAGACAGACAGACCATCGAGAGACAGACCATTGAGAGACGGACCATCGAGAGAAGGACCATCGAGGGACAGACCATCGAGAGACAGACCATCGAGAGACAGACCATCGAGAGACAGAAAGACCATCGAGAGACAGACCATCGAGAGACAGACCATCGAGAGACAGACAGACCATCGAGAGACAGACCATCGAGAGACAGACAGACCATCGAGAGAC
>CM051003.1:36438615-36441115 GCA_027704905.1 Muraenolepis orangiensis
AGTACACATTTTCTGGTAGCGCTAAAGTCGATTATATTACAGTAAGTAGATTGTTAGGTAGATATTGTTCTATTGTTATGTATTGTTTGCCAACCTAGTGTACTTTTACCTGAATTTATTGTACTTTTAACTTATTGTACTTTTCCCTTACTGTACTTCTACCTGAACTCATTGTACTTTTACCTTACTGTACTTTTACCTGGACTTATTGTACTTTTAACTTATTGCACTTTTCCCTTACTGTACTTTTAACTGAACTTATTGTACTTCTACCTGAACTTAGTGTACTTCTACCTGAACTTAGTGTACTTCTACCTGAACTTATTGTACTTTTACCTGAACTTATCGTACGTCTACCTGAACTTATTGTACTTCTACCTGAACTTAGTGTACTTCTACCTGAACTTATTGTACTTCTACCTGAACTTATTGTACTTCTACCTGAACTTAGTGTACTTCTACCTGAACTTATTGTACTTCTACCTGAACTTATTGTACTTCTACCTGAACTTATTGTACTTCTACCTGAATTGATTGTACTTTTACCTGAACTTATTGTACTTCTACCTGAACTTAGTGTACTTCTACCTGAACTTAGTGTACTTCTACCTGAACTTAGTGTACTTCTACCTGAACTTATTGTACTTCTACCTGAACGTATTGTACTTCTACCTGAAATGATTGTACTTTTAACTGAACTTAGTGTACTTCTACCTGAACTTAGTGTACTTTTACCTGAACTTATTCTACTTCTTCCTGAACTTAGTGTACTTCTACCTGAACTTATTGTACTTCTACCTGAACTTAGTGTACTTCTACCTGAACTTAGTGTACTTCTACCTGAACTTAGTGTACGTTTACCTGAACTTAGTGTACTTCTACCTGAACTTATTGTACTTCTACCTGAACTTATTGTACTTCTACCTGAATTGATTGTACTTTTACCTGAACTTATTGTACTTCTACCTGAACTTAGTGTACTTCTACCTGAACTTAGTGTACTTCTACCTGAACTTAGTGTACTTCTACCTGAACTTATTGTACTTCTACCTGAACGTATTGTACTTCTACCTGAATTGATTGTACTTTTAACTGAACTTAGTGTACTTCTACCTGAACTTATTGTACTTCTACCTGAACTTAGTGTACTTCTACCTGAACTGATTGTACTTCTACCTGAACTTATTGTACTTCTACCTGAACTTAGTGTACTTCTACCTGAACTTAGTGTACTTCTACCTGAACTTAGTGTACGTTTACCTGAACTTAGTGTACTTCTACCTGAACTTAGTGTACTTCTACCTGAACTTAGTGTACTCCTACCTGAACTTAGTGTACTTCTACCTGAACTTAGTGTACTTCTACCTGAACTTAGTGTACTTCTACCTGAACTTATTGTACTTTTACCTGAACTTATCGTACGTCTACCTGAACTTATTGTACTTCTACCTGAACTTAGTGTACTTCTACCTGAACTTATTGTACTTCTACCTGAACTTATTGTACTTCTACCTGAACTTAGTGTACTTCTACCTGAACTTATTGTACTTCTACCTGAACTTATTGTACTTCTACCTGAACTTATTGTACTTCTACCTGAACTTATTGTACTTCTACCTGAATTGATTGTACTTTTACCTGAACTTATTGTACTTCTACCTGAACTTAGTGTACTTCTACCTGAACTTAGTGTACTTCTACCTGCACTTAGTGTACTTCTACCCGAACTTATTGTACTTCTACCTGAACGTATTGTACTTCTACCTGAATTGATTGTACTTTTAACTGAACTTAGTGTACTTCTACCTGAACTTAGTGTACTTTTACCTGAACTTATTCTACTTCTTCCTGAACTTAGTGTACTTCTACCTGAACTTATTGTACTTCTACCTGAACTTAGTGTACTTCTACCTGAACTTAGTGTACTTCTACCTGAACTTACCGTACGTTTACCTGAACTTAGTGTACTTCTACCTGAACTTATTGTACTTCTACCTGAACTTATTGTACTTCTACCTGAATTGATTGTACTTTTACCTGAACTTATTGTACTTCTACCTGAACTTAGTGTACTTCTACCTGAACTTAGTGTACTTCTACCTGAACTTAGTGTACTTCTACCTGAACCTATTGTACTTCTACCTGAACGTATTGTACTTCTACCTGAACTTATTGTACTTCTACCTGAACTTAGTGTACTTCTACCTGAACTTAGTGTACTTCTACCTGAACTTAGTGTACTTCTACCCGAACTTATTGTACTTCTACCTGAACGTATTGTACTTCTACCTGAATTGATTGTACTTTTAACTGAACTTAGTGTACTTCTACCTGAACTTAGTGTACTTTTACCTGAACTTATTCTACTTCTTCCTGAACTTAGTGTACTTCTACCTGAACTTATTGTACTTCTACCTGAACTTAGTGTACTTCTACCTGAACTTAGTGTACTTCTACCTGAACTTACTGTACGTTTACCTGAACTTAGTGTACTTCTACC
>CM051003.1:36448615-36458615 GCA_027704905.1 Muraenolepis orangiensis
TAAACCTCATGGGTCACATCAAGAGGATTCTGAATTAATCTCGCGACCCCCCCCCCTCGGGGTCCCGCGACCCCCACTTTGGGAACCCCTGCTGTAGACCACCATGACCCCCCCCCCCCCCCCCCCCCATTCGAAAATTCCGTTGTTCTAGTCAGACGGACGTCACGGAGGAGTCACTTTATGCCTTATCTCATTTAGGCAGATCTGATTGTCGCAGCCAATTTCCAAGTGTACCATAGTTGGTAAAGCAGTGTCCATGTAGTGAAGTAACAGCCCATCATCTTCGCCATTTTGACGTAAAATCCTACGTAGAAACAACGTAGCACTACGCTAGATCCCCTCTCGCTCCAGCCAGTATACCTTCTAGCTCCCTATTGAGCTGTGGGGAAATCTGAAAGAATACGCCCATGGGCTACAAATCACGATATGATTGGTTGATCAAATTGTCAATCCAAACGTACGCTCTCATTCAGTCTAAGGGCCAAAGTCATCGGGAATACTTTGGTTGAAGGATATTCTTCCCAGCAACCTAGAAAAATATCTGATTGGTTGCATTGTTTTTCCAACACAAAACCACTCAAATGCGTTGTGCGTCGTGTGTCTGTGTGTGTGCATTTGTTTGTGTGTGTGTGTGTCTGTGTGTGTGTTTGTGCATTTGTTTGTGTGTGTCTGTGTGTGTGTGCGCGTGTGTGTGTGCGTGCGTGTGTGTGTGCATGTGTGAGTGTGTCAAATTGGATTATACACAAGATAAATATTGTTCATATTATCGATATATCGGTATTTTGTTGTTGTTGTGGTTTTCATTCATTTGGAGTCTGCTATTTTGTGTATATTTGTGTATATATGTATATATATATATATATATATATATATATATATATATATACATATATATCTGTGTCCCCATATCATCCGACAAGATGGTTATAATAAAAATACTTCAAACTTTGTCTCGACTTGCTCATCCTCAACCCAGAGTGACATGGACAGCCTTATACAACCAATAACTATATACATATATACATATATATATATATATATATATATATATATATATATATATATATATATATATACGTTTTCCAAGTTGGCAGCAATGTACGTGTTCAATTGTAATGTTTTAATTGTGATGTGATGATAAAAAGAGAGAAGAGATTTCAAAACTGTGTGTGTGTGAGTGTGTGTGTGTGTGTGTGTGTGTGTGTGTGTGTGTGTGAGTGTGTGTGTGTGTGTGTGTGCGTGCGTGCGTGCGTGCGTGCGTGCGTGCGTGCGTGCGTGCGTGCGTGCGTGCGTGCGTGCGTGCGTGCGTGCGTGCGTGCGTGCGTGCGTGCGTGCGTGCGTGTGTGCGCGCGCGTGTGTGTGTGTGTCCATACATCCTTACCTGTGTGGTAGTGTGTGTGATGGGGGGATGGTGGTGGTGCAGTGTTGCAGACGTGTCCGTCCAACTCGTAACAGTGAGACACACAACCCCTACAGGGAGAAAGAAATAGAGGTTTGTTCTTCAATGAATTGATTATTAATTAACATATTGATCACCATGATGATTATTGGTTATTGTTGGTCACACACGTTCCATAAAATCCACACACATTCTGCTGCTCCCAACTTCTGTTTGAATGATTTGAACTTTTTTGTTCTAAGTGTTAATATTGTCAATATATATATAGGAATATATAGAGGAATATATATATATATATAATATAATATATATAGGAATATATAGAGGAATAAATATATATATATAATATAATATATATAGGAATATATAGAGGAATATATATATAATAATATATATATAGGAATATATAGAGGATCATATATATAATATAATATATATAGGAATATTGTCCGAGATATTGACTGTAGTCATTCAAAACGGAGGTCCAACACAATTTGTCATAAATGTCATTTTGAATACGATATATAACCAGAAATATGACGATAACCTATAGAAGGACTGTCTGTAACAAGCTAAACAAACAAACAAACAAACAAACAACAAACACAGAAATACAAATTTGATACAGATTAGAGATTAGAGATTAGAGATAAGAGATTACAGATTACAGATTACAGATTACAGATTACAGATTACAGATTACAGATACCAATTCCAGCCATTACACCTGCGTGTTTTGTGTGTGTGTGAGCACACACACAAAACACAACATTCAAATTGCGTGTGTACGTGTGTGTGTATGCGTGTGTGCGTGTGTGTGTGTGTGCGTGTGTGTATACGTGTGTGTGCGTGTGCGCGTGCGTGCGTGTGTGTGTTTGGTGTGTGTGTGCGTGTGTGTGAACTTATTGTACTTTTACCTGAACTTATTGTACTTCTACCTGAACTTATTGTACTTCTACCTGAACTTATTGTACTTCTACCTGAACTTATTGTACTTCTACCTGAATTGATTGTACTTCTACCTGAACCTATTGTACTTCTACCTGAACTTATTGTACTTCTACCTGAACTTATTGTACTTTTACCTGAACTTATTGTACTTCTACCTGAACTTATTGTACTTCTACCTGAACTTGTTGTACTTCTACCTGAACTTATTGTACTTCTACCTGAACTTATTGTACTTCTACCTGAACTTATTGTACTTCTACCTGAACGTATTGTACTTCTACCTGAACGTATTGTACTTCTACCTGAACTTATTGTACTTCTACCTGAACTTATTGTACTTCTACCTGAACTTATCGTACATCTACCTGAACTTATTGTACTTTTACCTTATTGTACTTTTACCTGAACTTATTGTACTTCTACCTGAACTTATTGTACTTCTACCTGAACTTATTGTACTTCTACCTGAACCTATTGTACTTCTACCTGAACTTATTGTACTTTTACCTGAACTTATTGTACTTCTACCTGATCTTATTGTACTTTTACCTGAACCTATTGTACTTCTACCTGAACTTATTGTACTTCTACCTGAACTTATTGTACTTCTACCTGAACTTAGTGTACTTCTACCTGTACTTATTGTACTTTTTACCTTATTGTACTTTTCCCTTACTGTACTTTTACCTGAACTTATTGTACTTTTACCTTATTGTACTTCTACCTGAACTTATTGTACTTTTAGCTTATTGTACTTTTCCCTTACTGTACTTTTACCTTATTGTACTTCTACCTGTACTTATTGTACTTTTACCTTATTGTACTTTTACCTTATTGTACTTCTACCTGTACTTATTGTACTTTTACCTTATTGTACTTTTACCTTATTGTACTTCTACCTGTACTTATTGTACTTTTACATTATTATACTTTTCCCTTACTGTACTTTTAACTGAACTTATTGTACTTTTACCTTATTGTACTTTTTCCTGAACTTATTGTACTTCTACCTGAACTTATTGTACTTCTACCTGAACTTAGTGTACTTCTACCTGAACTTAGTGTACTTCTACCTTACCTCTACTTAGCCTAGTGTAATGTAATGTAATGTAGTGTAATGTAATGTAATGAAATGTAGTGTAATGTAATGTAATGTAATGTAATTTAATGTAATGTAGCTTAGTGTAATGTAATGTAGTTTAATGCAATGTAATGTAATGTAATGTAATGTAGTTTAATGTAATGTAATGTAATGTAATGTAGCTTAGTGTAATGTAATGTAGTTTAATGCAATGTAATGTAATGTAATGTAGTTTAATGTAATGTAATGTAATGTAGTGTAATGTAGTGTAATGTAATGTAAAGTAATGTAACAAAATGTAATGTAATGTAATGTAACATAATGTAATGTAATGTAGTGTAATGTAATGTAGTGTAATGTAATGTAATGTAATGTAATGTAATGTAGTGTAATGTAATGTAATGTAATGTAATTTAATGTAATGTAACATAGTGTAATGTAATGTAGTGTAATGTAATGTAATGTAATGTAATGTAATGTAATTAACATAATGTAATGTAATGTAATGTAATGTAATTTAATGTAATGTAACATAATGTAATGTAGTGTAATGTAATGTAATGTAATTTAATGTAATGTAACATAATGTAATGTAATGTAGTGTAATGTAGTGTAATGTAATGTAATGTAGTGTAATATAATGTAATGTAATGTAGTGTAATGTAGTGTAATGTAATGTAATGTAACACATGTAATGTAATGTAGTGTAATGTAGTGTAATGTAATGTAATGTAATGTAATGTAATATAGTGTAATGTAATGTAGTGTAATATAGTGTAATGTAATGTAGTGTAATTTAATGTAGTGTAGTGTAATGTAATGTAATGTAGTGTAATGTAACATAATGTAATGTAATGTAGTGTAATGTAATGTAGTGTAATGTAATGTAATGTAATGTTATGTAATGTAGTGTAATGTAGTGTAATGGTAATGTAACGTAACATAATGTAATGTAATGTAATGTAACATAATGTAATGTAATGTAATGTAACATAATGTAATGTAATGTAACGTAATGTAATGTAACATAATGTAATGTAACGTAATGTAATGTAATGTAATGTAACATAATGTAATGTAATGTAATGTAACATAATGTAATGTAATGTAATGTAGTGTAATGTAACATAATGTAATGTAACGTAATGTAATGTAATGTAATGTAACATAATGTAATGTAATGTAATGTAATGTAATGTAATGTAATGTAACGTAATGTAATGTAACATAATGTAATGTAGTGTAATGTTTCTTGTACACATAGTCGAGATGCTTGTTGTACTTGTTGTAACCCCCCCCAAATAGGGGAATTGGACCCTGGACCCCCCTGGACCTGATCTCCTTGAACTGAACTCTCTCTCATTATCAGGAGACGCCCAATCCACCCCCCCCCCCATTGATCACCCCCTCCCCCCTGGTCCTCAGTCAGGTGACCAGGTCAGAGACGGGTTCTACTATCCAATCCAATGCAAACTAAACACCAATCTACAGGTGGGTGTTCTCTCTGTCTATAAAGACAGAGAGAACACCCAATCCATCCATGTGAGTGTGTGTGTGTGTGTGTGTGTGTGTGTGTGTGTGTGTGTGTGTGTGTGTGTGTGTGTGTGTGTGTGTGTGTGTGTGTGTGTGTGTGTGTATGTGTGTGTATGTGTATGTGTGTGTGTGTGTGTGTGTGTGTGTGTGTGTGTTTGTATATATATATATATAATTATTTGATGATATATATATGTATATATATAAAAATATATATACATATATATATACACTAATGGCTACACAAAATGGTTAATGTCAGTAGGTAGTAATGAAAGGACACACGCCGCACTAGCAGTGCAGACAGATCTGAGGCGGTGTGTATATCTCTCTTTTTTTATAAAAGTGCATTAAAAGGTATTATATCACCTTTTTTTTAAGCATTGACCACCCCCTCCCCTGTTCTAGACTCGGACAAAAAACAACCTTTTTTTCCTATGTATGTCGGAGGCGTTATGTACACGAGGCGAATGATATGAGTTCATAAATAAGTTGTGTGTGTGTGTGTGTGTGTGTGTGTGTGTGTGTGTGTGTTTGTATATATATATATATATAATTATTTGATGATATATATATGTATATATATAGATATATATATACATATATGTTAGGTTTTTATACCTAGTAGACTGTCTTTTAGCAACTGTAAACTGTAACATTATATATTAGTACGCACTTTACTGTAAACATTTACACTCTGATTTTTAGATGACAAATTATTTTTAGCTGTACTTGCACTTGTGCTGCTCTGCAATGACAATACATTAGAATCTAATCTAATCTAATCAAATCTAATTTAAACTAATCTAATCTAATCTAATCTAATCTAATCTAATCTAATCTAATTTAAACTAATCTAATCTAATCTAATCTAATCTAATGTAATTTAAACTAATCTAATCTAATCTAATCTAATCTAATCTAATCTAATCTAATCTAATCTAATCTAATCTAATCATCAATCAATCAATCAAATCATCCAACTATAAAATCATTAATGTTACAGAGAAATAGTCCAAATATACCAACGATAGCGTCATGTTAATGACATGTTACGATAGTGTAATGTTAATGACATGTTATGATAGTGTCATGTTAATTACATGTTACGATAGTGTCATGTTAATGACATGTTATGATAGTGTCATGTTAATGACATGTTATGATAGTGTAATGTTAATGACATGTTATGATAGTGTCATGTTAATTACATGTTACGATAGTGTCATGTTAATGACATGTTATGATTGTGTCATGTTAATGACATGTTATGATAGTGTACTGTTAATGACATGTTACGATAGTGTCATGTTAATGACATGTTATGATAGTGTAATGTTAATGACATGTCATGATAGTGTAATGTTAATGACATGTTACGATAGTGTAATGTTAATGACAATGTTATGATAGTGTAATGTTAATGACATGTTATGATAGTGTCATGTTAATGACATGGTATGATAGTGTAATGTTAATGACATGTTACGATAGTGTCATGTTAATGACATGTTATGATAGTGTAATGTTAATGACATGTCATGATAGTGTAATGTTAATGACATGTTACGATAGTGTAATGTTAATGACAATGTTATGATAGTGTCATGTTAATGACATGTTATGATAGTGTAATGTTAATGACATGTTATGATAGTGTAATGTTAGTGACATGTTATGATAGTGTAATGTTAATGACATGTTACGATAGTGTAATGTTAATGACAATGTTATGATAGTGTAATGTTAATGACATGTTACGATAGTGTAATGTTAATGACAATGTTACGATAGTGTAATGTTAATGACAATGTTATGATAGTGTAATGTTAATGACATGTTACGATAGTGTAATGTTAATGACAATGTTATGATAGTGTAATGTTAATGACATGTTACGATAGTGTAATGTTAATGACAATGTTATGATAGTGTAATGTTAATGACATGTTACGATAGTGTAATGTTAATGACATGTTACGATAGTGTAATGTTAATGACATGTTATGATAGTGTCATGTTAATGACATGTTACGATAGTGTAATATTAATGACATGTTATGATAGTGTAATGTTAATGACATGTTATGATAGTGTCATGTTAATTACATGTTATGATAGTGTAATGTTAATGACATGTTATGATAGTGTAATGTTAATGACATGTTATGATAGTGTAATGTTAGTGACATGTTATGATAGTGCAATGTTAAGGACATGTTACGATAGTGTAATGTTAATGACAATGTTACGATAGTGTAATGTTAATGACAATGTTACGATAGTATAATGTTAATGACAATGTTATAATAGTGTAATGTTAATGACAATGTTATGATAGTGTAATGTTAATGACACGTTATGACAGTGTCATGTTAATGACATGTTATGATAGTGTAATGGTAATGACATGTTATGATAGTGTAATGTTAATGACATGTTATGATAGTGTAATGTTAATGACATGTTACGATAGTGTAATGTTAACGACAATGTTACGATAGTGTAATGTTAACGACATGTTACGATAGTGTAATGTTAACGACATGTTACGATAGTGTAATGTTAATGACATGTTACGATAGTGTAATGTTAATGAGAATGTTATGATAGTGTAATGTTAATGACATGTTACCAGTGGCGAAGCGTGTCTATCACAACTGGACCTTCTGTAGACCAGGGGTTCCCAAACTTTTCAGCCCGCGACCCCCAACATAACAGACTGGAGACTGGCGACCCCCCACTATCACCGTCCGACGGGGTATGTCGCGATCACGAACATCGTGAAGTCCAACGGGGGGGGGGGGGGTGTATGTCGCGATCGTGAAGTCCAACGGGGGGGGGGGGGGGTTTGTCGCGATCGCGAACATCGTGAAGTCCAAGGGGGGGGGGGGGGGGGGTAATCGCGATCACGAACATTGTGTGTGGCTTTTTTCAATGATGATACTGTCGTGAATCTGTGGGAATCAGAATTCCTTTATTTGTCACTCGTTATTATTAACAATAATAATAATAATACAAATGATAAAAAATATAAAATAATAATAATAATAAAATAAAAAAACCTCATGGGTCACATCAAGAGGATTCTGAAATCATCTCGCGACCCCCCCCCTCGGGGTCCCGCGACCCCCACTTTGGGAACCCCTGCTGTAGACCGAGGCAGTCACTTTATGCCTTATCTCATTTAGGCAGATAAGATTGTCGCAGCCAATTTCCAAGTGTACCATAGTTGGTAAAGCAGTGTCCATGTAGTGAAGTAACAGCCCATCATCTTCGCCTTCGCCATTTTGACGTAAAATCCTACGTAGAAACAACGTAGCACTACGCTAGATCCCCTCTCGCTCCAGCCAGTAGACCTTCTAGCTCCCTATTGAGCTGTGGGGAAATCTGAAAGAATACGCCCATTGACTACAAATCACTATATGATTGGTTGATCAAATTGTCAATCCAAATGTACGCTCTCATTCAGTCTTAGGGCCAAAGTCATCGGGAATACTTTGGTTGAAGGATATTCTTCCCAGCAACCTAGAAAAATATCTGATTGGTTGCATTGTTTTTCCAACACAAAACCACTCAAATGCGTCGTGCATGGACCGAGAAAGACAAAAACATCAACGTAACACTGTAATATAACAGATAACAACACAGATACTATTCTCATTTATTCAATTTATTTAAATTTGATTAAATTTGATTAAATTGTATTACATTTATTTTTTTTGTTTCATCTGAGAGTTCCAGGTTCTTCTCTGAATACCTTGAAGGCCCTGACGCTTCACCACTGCATGTTACGATAGTGTAATGTTAATGACATGTTATGATAGTGTCATGTTAATGACATGTTACGATAGTGTAATGTTAATGACATGTTATGATAGTGTAATGTTAATGACAATGTTATGATAGTGTAATGTTAATGACATGTTACGATAGTGTAATGTTAATGACATGTTATGATAGTGTAATGTTAATGACATGTTATGATAGTGTAATGTTAATGACATGTTATGATAGTGTAATGTTAATGACATGTTATGATAGTGTAATGTTAATGACATGTTACGATAGTGTAATGTTAATGACATGTTATGATAGTGTAATGTTAATGACATGTTATGATAGTGTAATGTTAATGACATGTTACGATAGTGTAATGTTAATGAAATGTTATGATAGTGTAATGTTAATGACATGTTACGATAGTGTAATGTTAATGACATGTTATGATTGTGTAATGTTAATGACATGTTATGATAGTGTAATGTTAATGACATGTTACGATAGTGTAATGTTAATGACATGTTACGATAGTGTAATGTTAATGACATGTTATGATAGTGTAATGTTAATGACATGTTATGATAGTGTAATGTTAATGACAATGTTACGATAGTGTAATGTTAATGACATGTTATGATAGTGTAATGTTAATGACAATGTTATGATAGTGTAATGTTAATGACATGTTACGATAGTGTAATGTTAATGACATGTTATGATAGTGTAATGTTAATGACATGTTACGATAGTGTAATGTTAATGACATGTTATGATAGTGTAATGTTAATGACATGTTATGATAGTGTAATGTTAATGACGTGTTACAATAGTGTAATGTTAATGACATGTTATGATAGTGTAATGTTAATGACAATGTTACGAAAGTGTAATGTTATGTAATGACAATGTTACGAAAGTGTAATGTTATGTAATGACAATGTAACGATAGTGTAAGTTTGTACCAAGGACCACCGAGCCACACTGCGCGCTTTCCCTAAGTGACACTCACACCGTCAAGTCAAGGAACTCTCATACAATACAAATATATTATCCTATATAATAATAATAATAGTAATAATAATAATAATAATAATATTTAAGCCCGTCGAATTGTGCACAAGAGTAACGTGAAGCGTTAGGAAACAAGCGATCGACACACTAATTGCGTACAGCCCCACCGAGCTCAGAGGAGAGATGCTAGGGTTTCACATAAAGTCTAAATATGTATTTTTATTGAATTCAAAATAAGAGAT
>CM051003.1:36471115-36473615 GCA_027704905.1 Muraenolepis orangiensis
GTGACTTTGAACCATATGTGACCTGCTCGATGGTGTCGGTGGCGACAGTTGATAGTGATATATATAGATATATATAGAGATATACATATATAAATATCTATATATATATGTATATACATTTATATCTATATACATGTATATACAGTTTATATATATATATATATATATATATATAGATACATCTATTTATTTATCTTATTAACTATTTATCTTTTAAAAATCGATTTATTTTTTTATACATTTATATGTATTTATATGTATTTATATATATATACATTTATATGTATTTATATCTATATATATATACATTTATATCTATATAAATGTATATATATGTATCTATATATACATATATAGATACATATTATATATCTATATCTCTATATATGTATATTTATCACTATCAACTTTCGCCAACGAGACAATCCAGCAGGTCACACATGGTTCAAAGTCATATATGTATATATATAGATATATATCTATATATATACATATGTATATATATGTATATACAGATGTAAATATGTATATATACATATATACATATCTATATATATACATATGTATATACATATGTATATACATATGTATATATATAGATATGTATATATCTATATATATACATATATACATCTGTATATCTATATATAGATGTATATATAGATATATCTATATATACATATGTATATATGTATATATATATACATGTATATATATACCGATTTGATGGATGAATTAATTACATATGTGCTTTATCTTGGAGTACCAATAAAAATACAAAATAAACATCCCATAATACCCATTGGCTGGGAGTGTTGTAGTCCATTCAATGGTATCTCAATACATATCCACAGTAGACAGACAGACAGACAGACACACACACACACACACACACACACACACACACACACACACACACACACACACACACACACACATCTCAGTCGAGTCACACAATGACTTTGCCCTTGTTTTACCTTAACCTGAATTGATTGTACTTTAATCTAATTTAACTTTTACCTTATTGTACTTTTACCTTAATGTAGTGTAATGTAGTGTAATGTAGTGTGATGTAATAAAATGTAATGTAATGTAATGTAGTGTAATGTAGTGTAATGTAATGTAATGTAATGTAATGTAGTGTAATGTAATATAATGTAATGTAATGTAGTGTAATGTAGTGTAATGTAATGTAATGTAATGTAATGTAATATAATGTAATGTAATGTAATGTAATGTAGTGTAATGTAATGTAATGTAATGTTATGTAATGTAATGTAGTTTAGTGTAATGTAATGTAATGTAATGTAGCTTAGTGTAATGTAATGTAATGTAATGTAATGTAGCTTAGTGTAATGTAATGTAATGTAGTGTAGTGTAATGTAAAGTAGTGTAATGTAATGAAATGTAATGTAATGTAATGTAATGTAATGTAATGTAGTGTAATGTAAAGTAGTGTAATGTAATGTAATGTAATGTAATGTAATGTAATGTAGTGTAATGTAATGTAATGTAATGTAATGTAGTCTAATGTAATGTAGTGTAATGTAAAGTAGTGTAATATAATGTAATGTAATGTAGTGTAGTGTAATGTAATGTAATGTAGTCTAATGTAATGTAATGTAATGTAATGTAATGTAATGAAATATAGTGTAATGTAATGTAATGTAATGTAGTGTAATGTAATGTAATGTAGTCTAATGTAATGTAATGTAATGTAATGTAATGTAGTCTAATGTAATGTAATGTAATGTAATGTAATGCAATGTAGTCTAATGTAAGGTAATGTAATGTAGTGTAATGTAATGTAATGTAATGTAATGTAATATAATGTAATGTAATGTAATGTAATGTAGTGTAATGTAATGTAATGTAATGTTATGTAATGTAATGTAGTTTAGTGTAATGTAATGTAATGTAATGTAGCTTAGTGTAATGTAATGTAATGTAATGTAATGTAGCTTAGTGTAATGTAATGTAATGTAGTGTAGTGTAATGTAAAGTAGTGTAATGTAATGAATGTAATGTAATGTAATGTAATGTAATGTAGTGTAATGTAAAGTAGTGTAATGTAATGTAATGTAATGTAATGTAATGTAGTGTAATGTAATGTAATGTAATGTAATGTAGTCTAATGTAATGTAGTGTAATGTAAAGTAGTGTAATATAATGTAATGTAATGTAGTGTAGTGTAATGTAATGTAATGTAGTCTAATGTAATGTAATGTAATGTAATGTAATGTAATGTAATGAATATAGTGTAATGTAATGTAATGTAATGTAGTGTAATGTAATGTAATGTAGTCTAATGTAATGTAATGTAATGTAATGTAGTCTAATGTAATGTAATGTAATGTAATGTAATGCAATGTAGTCTAATGTAAGGTAATGTAATGTAGTGTAATGTAATGTAGTCTAATGCAATGTAATGTAATTTAATGTAATGTAGTGTAATGTAATGTAATGTAGTGAAATGTAAAGTAGTGTAATGTAATGTAAT
>CM051003.1:36481115-36486115 GCA_027704905.1 Muraenolepis orangiensis
CTACAACACACTATAACTACAACACACTATAACTACAACACACTATAACTACAACACACTATAACTACAACACACTATAACTACACACTATAACTACAACACACTACAACTACAACACACTATAACTACAACACACTACAACTACAACACACTATAACTATAACACACAATAACTACAACACACTATAACTACAACACACTACAACTACAACACACTATAACTACAACACACTATAACTACAACACACTATAACTACAACACACTACAACTACAACACACTACAACTACAACACACTATAACTACAACACACTATAACTACAACACACACTATAACTACAACACACTATAACTACAACACACTACAACTACAACACACTATAACTACAACACACTATAACTACAACACACTATAACTACAACTACAACACACTATAACTACAACACACTATAACTACAACACACTACAACTACACACTATAACTACAACACACTACAACTACACACTATAACTACAACACACTACAACTACAACACACTATAACTACAACACACTACAACTACAACACACTATAACTATAACACACTATAACTACAACACACTATAACTACAACACACTATAAATACAACACACTATAACTACAACACACTACAACTACAACACACTATAACTACAACACACTATAACTACAACACACTATAACTACAACACACTACAACTACAACACACTATAACTACAACACACTACAACTACAACACACTATAACTACAACACACTACAACTACAACACACTACAACTACAACACACTACAACTACAACACACTATAACTACAACACACTACAACTACAACACACTACAACTACAACACACTACAACTACAACACACTATAACTACAACACACTACAACTACAACACACTATAACTACAACACACTATAACTACAACACACTATAACTACAACACACACTATAACTACAACACACTACAACTACAACACACTATAACTACAACACACTAATTGTCAGCTGGACTCCTCCAGCGTTCTATCACTAAATCAATAACCGACACAAGTTCGAGTCCATGTCACTACAGTTTCACACGCGCATATTTTGATGATGTCATCACAACGATACCCAGCAGACCCTGCCAGAAGGGGCTCGGTGGAAACATCTAGATCAAACCCAAACTATCCCCCCCCCCTAGCCGGTCCAAGACATCACCTGAGAATCTGGTTGCTGCTGTGTGTGTGTGTGTGTATATGTGTGTGTGGGTGTGTGTGCATGTGTGTGCATGTGTGGGTGCATGTGTGTGTGTGAGTGAGTGTGTGCTTGTGTGTGTGCATATGTGTGCATGTGCATGTGTGTGTGTGTGTGCATGTGTGTGTTTGTGTGTGTGTGTGTGTGCATGTGTGTGCATGTGTGTGTGCATGTGTGTGTGTGTGCATGTGTGTTTGCGTGTGTGTGCATGTGTGTGCATGTGTGTGTGTGCATGTGTGTGCATGTGTGTGCATATGTGTGCGTGTGTGTGCATGTGTGTTCATGTGTGTGCATGTGTGTGTGTGCATGTGTGTGTGCATGTGTGTGTGTGCATGTGTGTGTGCATGTGTGTGCATTTGTGTGCATGGGTGTGAGTGTGTGTGTGTCTTAATATATCGCTGTAAAAAATTCAACAGGGAGCATTTGATAAAGTGTATCAATATTTTAACAATCCATGTTATCTGTGTAGTTTATAGTGGTGTGTGTAGGATCCACAATCAAATCAAAACAAGAACAACTAGAAAACACACAATGAGAACATATTTTGTTGGTTTATTGTTGTCAAAATGTCATATTTATCATTTATATTCATAAGAGTTTTGAAGTTGGAAGTTGGGACAAATTGTAGTTATAGTGTGTTGTAGTTGTAGTGTGTTGTAGTTATAGTGTGTTGTAGTTATAGTCTGTTGTAGTTATAGTGTGTTGTAGTTGTAGTGTGTTGTAGTTATAGTGTGTTGTAGTTATAGTGTGTTGTAGTTGTAGTGTGTTGTAGTTATAGTCTGTTGTAGTTGTAGTGTGTTGTAGTTGTAGTGTGTTGTAGTTATAGTGTGTTGTAGTTATAGTGTGTTGTAGTTGTAGTGTGTTGTAGTTATAGTGTGTTGTAGTTGTAGTGTGTTGTAGTTATAGTGTGTTGTAGTTATAGTGTGTTGTAGTTATAGTGTGTTGTAGTTGTAATGTGTTGTCGTTATAGTGTGTTGTAGTTGTAGTGTGTTGTAGTTATAGTGTGTTGTAGTTATAGTGTGTTGTAGTTGTAGTGTGTTGTAGTTATAGTGTGTTGTAGTTATAGTGTGTGTGTAGTTCTAGTGTGTGTGTAGTTCTTGTGTGTTGTAGTGTGTAGTGTATTGTAGTTCTACTGTGTGTGTAGTTCTAGTGTGTGTTGTAGTTCTAATTTGTGTGTAGTTCTAGTGTGTGTGTAATTCTAGTGTATAATCAGTCGTCTTCAACGACTTCAGGTTTCACAGGTTTTCTGGTATGTGTACCTAGAACCTATGTTATAGGTTGTCTGGTATGTGTACCTAGAACCTATGTTATAGGTTGTCTGGTATGTGTACCTAGAACCTATGTTATAGGTGGTCTGGTATGTGTACCTAGAACCTATGTCACAGGTTGTCTGGTGTTTGGACCTAGAACCTATGTTATGGGTTCTCTGGTATGTGTACCTAGAACCTATGCTACAGGTTGTCTGGTATGTGTACCTACAACCTATGTCACAGCTTTTCTGGTATTTGTACCTAGAACCTATGTTCCGGGTTGTCTGGTGTTAGAACCTATGTCACAGGTTGTCTGGTATGTGTACCTAGAACCTATGTTACAGGTTGTCTGGTATGTGTACCTAGAACCTATGTTAGACCTATGTTGGATCTTAGAATTGTCTATAAACCAGAATTAACCTTCTGGTTTCTTTATGGTTCTTAAGTCCTAAACACTCTTATAACATTAAATGGAGCATCAATAAATATATGTACGAATATTGTGATTCATTATTTATATCGATAATGTGAATATGAAAAAAAAAATGTTGCGATACTTTTTTTGCCATATCGCCATACAGCCCTATACCTTTTTTATATTCAATTTTATAGATAGAGATTTTGACGACTTTGTTAAATTCCGCTTCGAAGAAACGGACTCCTGGTTTCACCGCGATCACAATTTACACAACTTTCTTTTTCTTTTTCTTTTCGGTTTATAACATTTCTCAAACTTCGGTCTTGGATTAATCTCTGATTTTGAGTCTGATCTTACTTCTCCGAAGTTCGAGGATACCGGGTCAGGCTTCAGTAATCTCTATATTTAAATAAGAGCAGGTTTATTGAGTAGATTTTTTGTTGGTTTTTTTTTTTGAGGAAAAGGACCGTGCTTGCAGTTTTTTTCCGTTTGTTACTGATCACCCTTTTCATGTCACTGACGATGCACAATTTAATCCGAGGCACGTGTACAAGCCCGAGATCATCGCATCGACGCGTGCAAAACCTTGTCGTTCTCGTTTGGGGGAAAATAGAAATAAGAATAAATAAGAGACGTGGGGAAAAATCAGACGACGCGGTGTCCGCATTAAGATAGCCTTATCGGAATCTGATATTTCATTTCTATACTTGACGGGGTGACGGCGAGTACGGGCGAGCGAGTTCTGAAGCTTTCCGGAAGGAAGCCACCGTATCTCGGGGTGGGGGGGGTGGAGGGAGGAGGGGGGTGCAAAAGGCAAGACAAACATGCAAGCGTTGACATTTTCACCATGGGAGAGGGTGGGGGGGGGGAATAAGGGGAGGGGGGTTCCCCTTCTTATCCCCCCCACCAAAATCACTTTTTCTCTCCCTTCGCTCGTTGAAATAACAGAGCTTATGAAAAAAGAGAGAGTGTGTGTGTGTGTGTTTGTGTGTGTGCGTGACGGGCGGAATTCATAATCAACACAACCTCTTTGTGGGCGCCATTCGCCATGGTAACAACTCAACTCAAACGGATTTGCCCGGATTGCGAGAGGGAGGGAGGGAGGGAGTGACAAAAAGCCATCCCGACAGAAAAAAGCAAAAGCATGTCCTCTGCCGTAGCCGTAGCATTCGGGCTACGTCACGCTATCCTCTTCTGTAGTCCGGCTCAGGAGGTTCGCTGGTTCGATTCCCCCCCCCCCGGGTCCTGTTGAGGTGCCCTTGAGCAAGACTTAACCCCTAACCCCTAACTGCTCCACAGGGGGCGCTGTACGTAGAAATAGATAACTCCTAATCCTAGGATGGGGTTAAATGCTAGAGAAACACATTTCACTGTGTGTTTGTGTGTGTTTGTGACCAAACAAAGAGAATTCAATCCTCCAGATTGAGATTGAGATTGAGATTGAGATTGAGATTAGATTTAGATTAGATTTAGATTAGATTTAGACAGAGAAGGAGGCGAGAGAGGGACGGTGAGAGAAGGTCTGGTAAACCGATAAACAACCCATAAACCACCGAAAAACCACCAAAAAAAACACAGATAAACCACCGATAAACAACCAATAAACAACCGATTAACAACCGATAAACCCCGGATAAAGTAGTAGTAGTAGTAGTAGTAGTAGTAGTAGTAGTGGTAGTAGTAGCAGTAGTTGTAGTAGTAGTAGCAGTAGTAGTAGTAGTAGTAGTAGTAGTAGTAGTAGTAGTAGTAGTAGTAGTAGTAGTAGTAGTAGTAGTGGTAGTAGTAGTAGTAGTAGTAGCAGTAGTAGTAGTAGCAGTAGTAGCAGTAGTAGTTAGTAGTAGTAGTAGTAGTGGTAGTAGTAGTAGTAGTAGTAGTAGTAGTAGTTAGTAGTAGTAGTAGTGGTAGTAGTAATAGTAGTAGTAGTAGTAGTAGTAGTAGTAGTAGTTAGTAGTAGTAGTAGTAGTAGTAGTGGTAGTAGTTAGTAGTAGAAGTAGCAGTAGTAGTAGTAGTAGTAGTAGTAGTAGTAGTAGTAGTAGTAGTAGTAGTGGTAGTAGTAGTAGTAACAGTAGCA
>CM051003.1:36493615-36503615 GCA_027704905.1 Muraenolepis orangiensis
GTTCCGGGTTTGCGCTGTAAAACAGAACTTCTCCTGGATGGATGGTATGGTATGTCACCGGGGGAGTCCAGGCAGTCCAGGGAGTCCAGGGAGTCACCGGGGGAGTCCAGGGTAGACCAGGAGAGTCACCGGGGGAGTCCAGGGGAGTCCAGGGGAGTCCAGGGGAGTCCAGGGAGTCACCGGGGGAGTCCAGGGGAGTCCAGGCAGTCCAGGGAGTCCAGGCAGGCAGTCACTGTCCGTTCAACAATCAGTTCAAACAGTTTTCAAAAAACACCAACAAAAACCTGTGACACAAAACCAGGGGTTGGAGGTTCACCGATCGGAACAACGGACTGTAAACTGTAAAAAACGAAACAAAAGATATCTAAAAGATGCGCAACAGAAGCTAGAAATAGTTGTAAACAAACTGTCGGCAAGTTAGCCCCAACGAAAAACCACCCATTGGCACATAGATCCCTCTCTCTCTCTCTTTTCCCCGACCATTGCGCGAATATTAAGAATATGTGTTTTTTGGTGTTTGCTTCCCCCCCCCCTCCTCCCCCCCTCCTCCCCCTTCCGAAAACGTTCCATTTGATAACGGGTTGAAGGATTATCTTCCCGACAAAGAACAGATGACGGGTAGATAAGAGAGGGGGGAGGCAAGGGGAGGGGGGAGGCAAGGGGGGGGAGGCAAGGGCAAGATGAAAGCCAAGGTTTCACTGTAACATTCATTCATTCATTCATTCATTCGTTGACCCCTCCGTGTTACATTGTCATCGTCCCGCCCCCCCCCCCCCCTGGCTGGGCGGCAGGACGGCCCGGCGCTACCGCCGCGTCTCCAAAGCCCTCCCCCCCCCCCCCCCCTTTGAATGGTGAGTGGTGGTCATGGGAACCGCGGTGGGGAGTCCCCCCGGCCAGCCTCCCTCCCGCCGGCCGAGCCGACCGGCGGGAGGGACGGGGGACGGGACGCCCGTCCCCCTAAGCACCCCCCACGGAGGACCAGTGTCCTGCCTGTCCGATGCGGTTCCACGCCAGGGTGTCCCGGGGGGGTGGGGGGGGGTCTTCTTCTTTGCGGGACAGCGTTTTTTTAATAATAATAATGCTACACATGACACACACACGTTTTTTTGTTTGGGGTTTAAGAACTTGAAATAGACGCCTCCTTTAAAGCTACTACTTTAAAAGCAGCCATGAAAAAATTAAAACTCCCCCCATACCGGGACGATGCGTGTGTGTGCGTGTGTGTGTGTGTGTGTGTGTCCGTGTGTGTCCGTGTGTGTGTGTGTGTCCGTGTGTGTGTGTGTGTGTGTGTGTGTGTGTGTGTGTGTGTGTGTATGCTTTTTTTATTATCAATATTGCCTTCAACTATTGCCTGGTGTCCGTGTCTGCATGTTGCGCTGTGCTACGTGGGCTGGCATGATGGCGGCTGACTTAAGACTGAGTTAAGACTGAGTTAAGACTGAGTTAAGACTGGGTTAAGACTGGGTTAAGACTGGGTTAAGACTGGGTTAAGACTGAGTTAAGACTGAGTTAAGACCGAGTTAAGACCGAGTTAAGACCGAGTTAAGACTGGTTAAGACTGAGTTAAGACTGGGGTAAGACTGAGTTAAGACTGAGTTAAGACAGAGTTAAGACCGAGTTAAGACCGAGTTAAGACTGAGTTAAGACTGAGCTAAGACTGAGTTAAGACTGGGTTAAGACTGGGTTAAGACTGGGTTAAGACCGAGTTAAGACTGGTTAAGACTGAGTTAAGACTGGGTTAAGACTGAGTTAAGACTGGGTTAAGACTGAGTTAAGACTGAGTTAAGACCGAGTTAAGACCGAGATAAGACTGAGTTAAGACTGAGCTAAGACTGAGTTAAGACTGGGTTAAGACTGGGTTAAGACTGGGTTAAGACTGGGTTAAGACTGAGTTATGACTGGGTTAAGACTGAGTTAAGACTGGGTTAACACTGAGTTAAGACTGGGTTAAGACTGAGTTAAGACTGAGTTAAGACTGAGTTAAGACTGGGTTAAGACTGGGTTAAGACTGGGTTAAGACTGGGTTAAGACTGAGTTATGACTGGGTTAAGACTGAGTTAAGACTGGGTTAACACTGAGTTAAGACTGGGTTAAGACTGAGTTAAGACTGAGTTAAGACTGAGTTAAGACTGGGTTAAGACTGGGTTAAGACTGGGTTAAGACTGAGTTAAGACTGGGTTAAGACTGGGTTAAGACTGGGTTAAGACTGAGTTAAGACCGAGTTAAGACTGGGTTAAGACCGAGTTAAGACTGAGTTAAGACTGGGTTATGACTGGGTTAAGACTGAGTTAAGACTGGGTTAAGACTGAGTTAAGACTGAGTTAAGACTGAGTTAAGACTGGGTTAAGACTGGGTTAAGACTGGGTTAAGACTGAGTTAAGACCGAGTTAAGACCGAGTTAAGACTGAGTTAAGACTGAGTTAAGACTGGGTTAAGACTGGGTTAAGACTGGGTTAAGACTGAGTTAAGACTGGGTTAAGACTGAATTAAGACTGAGTTAAGACCAAGTTAAGAGGATCGAGGCCATGTTCCACCTTGCCACCCACCTCCCCCACACACACCCACCCCTCCCCCCACACACACACCCACCCCTCCCCCCACACACCCCCACCCCTCCCCCAGACATCATCGTCCATACTCAATACTGGTTCCACTTCCGAGCCAAAGCCACATCTCAGGTCGCCATTTTGGGACATCCTTCATGAATAAACATCCCATCATGTGTGTGTGTGTGTGTGTGTGTGTGTGTGTGTGTGTGTGTGTGTGTGTGTGTGTGTGTGTGTGTGTGTGTGTGTGTGTGTGTGTGTACGTCATCGAGGGATACGGTTGTCACGTGTCACTCAGGGTGACACACACACACAACCATCCATCACTCAGATTCCATTGGTGGAGTCCACCTGCAGCAAGATACTAGCTAGATACTAGCTAGATACTAGCTAGTATCTAGCTAGTATCTAGCTAGATACTAGCTAGATACTAGCTAGTATCTAGCTAGTATCTTGCTTGTATCTATTTAGTATGGCTCAGGAGGTGTGGAGGCGGTTGTCTCACAACCGGACGGTTGCTGGTTCGATTCCCCCCCCCGCCAGCTCCTCCTAGCAAAAACTGTCGAGGTCTCCTTGAGCAAGACACACCCTAATCTGTCTGCTGACTGTCTGTCTGTCTTCTAGCATGACTGACTAGCATGACTGACTAGCATGACTGCGCTATATAAAAGCATCCATTACCGTTACAACCATGTAAGCATCAAATAAAACATAATTGACTAATCGAATATATATATTTAAATCGGATTTACTGTATATGAGATAATACAGAATCCAATTCCCGTCCCATTTTAATTCAGCCGTCTTGTCGGTATTCATTGCTGTTTTATTTATTGTATGATGTAGATCTACACATACGATATATATATCTATAAATATCTATATCTATATATAATCTCTGTGTTCAAATATGGTGTGAGATGGTGAGACAAGGAAATTGAGCAAGACTAGAGACACAACTGTATGTCAACATATACGTGTATCCTTCTGTGTGTGTGTGTGTGTGTGTGTATGTGTGTGTATGTGTGTGTGTGTATGTGTGTGTATGTGTGTGTGTGTATGTGTGCGTGTGTGTGTGTGTGTGTGTGCATGCGTGCATTTGCGTGCATTTGCGTGTGTGCGTGCGTGTGTGTGCATGTTGTGTGTGTGTATGTGTGTGTGTATGCGTGTGTGTGTGTGTATGTGTGTGTGTATGTGTGTGTGTATGTGTGTGTGCGTGTGTGTGCGTGTGTGTGTGTGCGTGCATGCGTCTGTGTGTGCTTGTGTGTGTGCGTTTCTGTGTGTGCGTGCGTGTGTGTGTGCATGTGTGCGTGTGTTTGTGTGTGTGTGTGTGTGTGCGCGTGTGCATGTGTGTGTGTGTGTGTGTGTGTGCGTGTGTGTGTGTGTGCCCGAGGCAAGGTATGTAAGTGGACTTACAGAATAGCACAACACAGCATAACACAACACAGCAGGACCCCCTGCTAGCAGGGGGGATGTGGCTTGAGCTGGGAGATAAGAGCAAAGACAAACCGTGCTCACAGAATATTAATAATAATAATTTAAAAATGTATATATGCCTGTACACAGTGGCAAAGAACACAATCCTAAAATATAGGGTCTTTTTTTATGTTCTTAGTTTGAGAGTTGATAAAGATACATACATGCATAAGTCAATCCATCGATCGAGAACAGGATTTGCTTTTGTTTGCAAGGGAATCGCCGAATTGCATTTTTGCAACACGTTGTGTTTTTCCCCCTCCATTTACGTTTAATAATGTATCAACAAGTTTTCCTTCTGATTTCTCTGATGACTATATTGTCTGAACAAACAACCGCTCATTTACCGTCAATCGTTTTAAAACCAAATTTCTGCCACTTTTGTTTGACCGTTTTCGAATATGCATGACATCACGTGAATAATAGATTTTAGATTATTTCTTTTTGCAGTCACGACATCAATATTTGATGTGCTGTTGTTTGATGTCATTTTGTGACTAAAAAAATCTGTCTCTGGAACACACTTAAATACATTTAATAATCAAAGTGTCATTTTGACCCTAACGCCCTTAAAGCCACAAACCAATTTACTGCTCTGACAACACACAGCGCCTCACAGTAAGGTCAATAATGTCATTGTCACATGTAATTATGTAAATAAATACTAATATCTCGTGGTCTGCAGGTGTTTTGTGTGTCTCCGTAGAGATTCTCATGGAAATGAATTCGAGTGGCCATGAATTAAGAGGCTGTTATACGGCAACCACACATTTCACAACATCAGGCAAATATTTGAAATAAAAATGCCACGTAACTCGTCAAACAAATGTATTTAAGCCCGGGCTACGCTACCCTACTCTACTTCCCCAGAGGTACATACAGGGGAAAAGACCCAAGCTTAAGCCCAGGCTACGCTATGATACGCTACGCTACACTACACTAAACTACGCTACGCTACACTACGCTACGAGAGAGAGAGAGAGAGAGAGAGAGAGAGAGAGAGAGAGAGAGAGAGAGAGAGAGAGAGAGAGAGAGAGAGAGAGAGAGAGGAGAGAGAGAGAGAAACACAGAGAGAGAGAGAGAGAGAGAGAGAGAGAGAGAGAGAGAGAGAGGCCCACCCCACACAGGCCCACCCAACAAGGGGCAGAACATGAAGCAGTGAGGTAGTGGATTAGCCCTACCCTCTTGCCCTCTTGACTTTAGCATACACATATATATGAATATGAAGGGACCTCTTGTATTTTGCAGACAAACAAACTGCCTGTAGATTTTGTTTATATTATTGGTTGGCTGTGTGTGTTGTTTATGGCCACCATTTTACTTAAGGGGTGCCATCAGACACCAGTGATGAGGTAACCATTTCCATCAAGAAGTGGCACAGTTGTGGATGGATGAACATGAATCTTCCGTCTAAAACAATATAGGTTTAGCGCATACACCCGCCTCACAGACCAATCGACCCAGGCCATCGACGCCTCAGAGCCAGAGTGTCTTTCTCCATCTTTTAAATGCGACACCTTTTAAATGCGACTGGAACAAAAAAAAGGTGAACATGCTTAAACCCGGGAGCCATGGAGACCGGTTAACGGTGAGGGTGGTGGACCCTACGCGGTCGAAACCTGCCTCGGGTGGGTCGTCAACGGTTGACTCTCGGTGTGGATGGTGACGGGTATGACGCTACTTCTGTTCAAGTCAATCGCATATCCATAAGTGACCGGGAATAACTGTTAATGTCAGACAGGTAATTACAATCGGGATTGTGATGAGCACAAAGCAATGCATTGTTGTAGAGGATAAGTCGTAAGTTTATGGACGTAATTTCCGACCTCGGCAGTTCTTAAAGAGGAGCATTATTATTTAAAAGAGGCCTTTTCTTAAAGTCACATGTAAGAATGCCCGATGACAAACAAAGTGCTTAAAAGAGAGACCGATCCTTCTTTGCCGAGTACAGAGATTTCATGAATAACATCAAAGCAGAAGGACACGCTGAGGTTATACCTCAGGATCAATGGCAACATGGAAGGGAACTGGAAGAAAAGGAGAGACAAGAGACAGAAAGAAGAAAATGAGAGATTAGAGACAGAAAGAAGAAAATGAGAGATTAGAGACAGAAAGAAGGGAAGTAGAAGAAAAGGAGAGATTAGAGACAGAAAGAAGGGAAGTAGAAGAAAATGAGAGATTAGAGACAGAAAGAAGGGAAGTAGAAGAAAAGGAGAGATTAGAGACAGAAAGAAGAAAAGGAGAGATTAGAGACCGAAAGACGGGAACTAGAAGAAAAGGAGAGATTAGAGACAGAAAGAAGGGAACTAGAAGAAAATGAGAGATTAGAGACAGAAGGAAGAAAAGGAGAGATTAGAGACAGAAAGAAGGGAACTAGAAGAAAAAGAGAGATTAGAGACCGAAAGAAGGGAACTAGAAAAAAAGGAGAGATTAGAGACAGAAAGAAGGGAACTACAAGAAAATGAGAGATTAGAGACAAAAAGAAGGGAAGTAGAAGAAAAGGAGAGATTAGAGACAAAAAGAAGGGAACTAGAAGAAAATGAGAGATTAGAGACAGAAAGAAGGGAACTAGAAGAAAATGAGAGATTAGAGACAGAAAAAAGAAAAGGAGAGATTAGAGACAAAAAGAAGGGAACTAGAAGAAAATGAGAGATTAGAGACAGAAAGAAGGGAAATAGAAGAAAATGAGAGATTAGAGACAGAAGGAAGAAAAGGAGAGATTAGAGACAGAAAGAAGGGAACTAGAAGAAAAAGAGAGATTAGAGACCGAAAGAAGGGAACTAGAAAAAAAGGAGAGATTAGAGACAGAAAGAAGGGAAGTAGAAGAAAAGGAGAGATTAGAGACAAAAAGAAGGGAACTAGAAGAAAATGAGAGATTAGAGACAGAAAGAAGGGAACTATAAGAAAATGAGAGATTAGAGACAGAAAAAAGAAAAGGAGAGATTAGAGACAAAAAGAAGGGAACTAGAAGAAAAGGAGAGATTAGAGACAGAAAGAAGGGAACTAGAAGAAAATGAGAGATTAGAGACAGAAAGAAGGGAACTAGAAGAAAATTAGAGATTAGAGACAGAAAGAAGGGAACTAGAAGAAAAGGAGAGATTAGAGACAGAAAGAAGGGAACTAGAAGAAAATGAGAGATTAGAGACCGAAAGAAGGGAACTAGAAGAAAATGAGAGATTAGAAACCGAAAGAAGGGAACAGGAAGAAAAGGAGAGATTAGAGACAGAAGGAAGAAAAGGAGAGATTAGAGACAGAAGGAAGAAAAGGAGAGATTAGAGACAGAAAGAAGGGAACTACAAGAAAATGAGAGATTAGAGATAGGAAGAAGGGAACTAGGAGAAAATAAGAGATAAGAGATTAAGAAAATTTGAGATTAGAGACAGAAAGAAGGGAACTCGAAGAAAAGGAGAGATTAGAGACAGAAAGAAGGGAACTAGAAGAAAAGGAGAGATTAGAGACAGAAAGAAGGGACCTAGAAGAAAAGGAGAGATTAGAGACAGGAAGAAGGGAACTAGAAGCGATAAGAGAGATTAGAGACAGAACATTGGATATAAAGAGGCAAAAAGGAAGCTTGAATGGAACTTTGGTAATAGAATTCAAGTAGCATCTGCGTTCATGGATACCGCTTTAAGCTAGCCGATCAATTCTAAAGGCAGACCGTGGTCCAGCTTTCAGGTCATATGCGTGTTTCCGATTAGCTGCTACAACACCATGCATCGGGACGAAATCGCAGCAGAGCCGAACTGCATTCCGTGTATTCATAAAGATGTCTGTTGCGTAATGATCATGTCAATTGTTTGTCAGTATTTGATCAGTGTACATTTAGAGTCCAGAAGGTTCCAGAACTTCCAGGACTCCCATTGAAGACAGATTGTACACTGTACAAATTGTACACTGCCTCATCATCAGAAAACAAAAACAACATATCTTGTTGCTTGTTTGTGATTTGACACAAACACGACAAATAAACTCCTTCAGGATCGGCCGTTGCTTCAGTCAGTCTTCTTCAGTCAGTCTTCTTCAGTAAGTCTTCTTCATTAAGTCTTCTTCAGTCAGTCTTCTTCAGTAAGTCTTCTTCAGTAAGTCTTCTTCAGTCAGTCTTCTTCAGTCAGTCTTCTGAATGATGGTCCATGAATTTCTCGGTGCAGAATCGTCTATAATGAGAAACATGTCTTCAAACTTTTTCCCAAATAATCTCCAAATGGCATTTATAGAGGAATCGGTACCAAGAGAATGTGCTACTTCACCATAGCCACCCCGACGAAAGGTGAAAAGCATGTGGTTTCTTCCTCCACGACCAACCTTTTCACGGATGTGCCGAAGAATGAGTTTTGAGATATGGTTGTGTTTTTTTCGCAAGATTGCAGAGTGTTTTATTCCTTCATGCGAAGCTGACTTGCTCAATCTTCTGTCAATCACACCTTATCACACCATCAACAACCACTGGATCCAGCATGTATAGATGATGGACCTCCTCACACAACACCAGAACTCACAGCGGCCATTTCATCTTCATAAGGCCTTCTCTACACAATGCACACTAGAGGCCTCTTCCGCCGGAGAAAGGTCTTCCACTGAGAGTCCTGGATTTGTTTTCTTGCTTAGCACAAGTAAGGTTTCCACGGGATAAATTCTTGATTCTTTTATTTGCTGCTGAAGTCTTCCCTTAAATTTCAAAATCCATGTCGTAAAAGATCTTCTGAGCTTTGTCCGACTGGAAAAGTAACTTAAGCAAGTTTTACGGTGGGACGCTACCTCCTCATCTGCTGCTTGCAATGTTACTGCACAGAAAAGGATCTCGCTCTTCACCTCTAAATCAGCATTTAGAGGTGTGTACACGCTTCATCCATTGCGGCATTGCGGTACCGATGTGTCTCCACCACTCCGTTACTTTTGACAGTGTAATAATAATAATAAAATATATAATAAACACTCTATTGGCTACAAAGGTCTTAGATCGGGTGGTTGTGTTCGCAATGTACTTAAGCAAAGTCCTGCTGTCTGACCAGAAGACTGGATTCGCTCCTGTCAAGTTGTAGTTATCTTCCTGCCAGAGGATGTATTTATGTCCGACGTACGGTCTTATATAATCTAAACAAACGTTTTCCATAAATCCGAAAGACAATTCACGACGACGACGTCATACATTTAAGGCATTTAGTCGACATTTAGTTGAAAGACTGACACAATACATCTCTGATGGTCCAGTATAATTACAATATAACCAAGTTCCAAGTATTCCTGATTGCTAGGTTAAAACAACATATGTATATATATAATATATATAATAATATATATATAAGTTCGAAGTAAAGTTAGTCATTAAACGCACAAACCATTATTTATAAAGTTGATCAGAGGCATAAATGATACTTGAGATACGAATCATGAGGTTCTATTTAAAAAGCATTAAGATATTGAGATGTATACCAGTCGCAGTTTATGCGCTGTCCTCGTTAAACAAACAGTTGAACAGAAACGTTTACATCCTTAAATTCAGCAAAAAAAAGGAATTCAATTATTTCAAACGCTTACTCATCGTGGATTTGCTTTCGTCAGCTTTCGATCGGAGAATCGGTTTCATTGAATGATCTCGTAAGAATGTCGACCTAAGACACTCCTTTCCAGGCGAAATTCCTCGGCTTTCTCCTTTTTTTTCTTCCATTTTCAAACTTGAAATGAGTTTGCAAAAATGCAAAAATATAAAAAATATGGTTCCAACTCAAAAAGATGAACTTTGTCCTTCCTGTTGTTAACTTCTCAACTCAGAATACCCCTGGTCTGGTCTTTGCATTTCAGTCCGGCGACTTCAATATCAATATTACACGGCTGTACTCAAACTTTGTGCGTCTTCTCTGAGTCCATTCAATAAAGTAATAATTGGTTCCATTCATGTGTGTTCCAACCTAATCCATGTTAATGTCTATACAAATGTTATGAAATGTTATGAATTGTTATGAAATAGCGGCTTTCTATCG
>CM051003.1:36513615-36516115 GCA_027704905.1 Muraenolepis orangiensis
CGCGGCTGTTGCGCCGAAACTGCCCGTGGCTGCGCCGGGGCGGACTGCCGCGCCAGCGGCTGTTGCGCCGGTTGCAATGGAACAGCAGGTGGCTGCTGCTGAGGGAGGGGTGCCTCCCACTGTGGCGGTGGGGGGGGGCCCCCCTCCGGAGGCGGCCGCTGCTGCTGACGGCAGCGCTGCTCCTGAGCAGTCGGCGGTGGCGCGCGGTGTGACGTCTCGGACGCGGAGCGGGCGCGGGCGAGGGCGAGGTATACAGCGCGTTTCTGGTGATGTGTCCGGCTTGGGGGACTGTGGTGTTGCACAGGGTGAGGGTGTAGATGGTTACGTTCAGGAGGATGAGGTGGTGGTTTTGTGTGAAGCAGAAGAAAAGGGGGATGGGGGAAATAAAGATAAAAAAAAAGGGTGAAACCCCTGAGATAAGCAATGAACCACAAGGTGATTTGGCAAAAGAAAGTGTAGAGACAGGTGAAGTCAGTAAAACACAGGAGGGAGATATGGAGAGTGAAACATATATGGGAAAATCAGGAGAGGAGCAGCAAACATGGGGGGAGCGGGTGGAGGTTGCTGAGATGGAGGAAGAGGAGGCGGCAACAGAAATGATAAATTAAAAAAAGACTGCTACTAAACACAGGAGTAATAAAATAAATGCATCAACCGTTGCAAAGGGCAGTAAAGTGGAGAGTGAGGGAAAGGAAGGAAGAGAGCAAGGACAGGCGGAGGAGAGCTGGGATGATTGTGTGTCTGACAGCAGCGATGTGCCAGGTGTTTTGAGCAGTAGCCAACAAAAAAAAATGTACACGGCGGAGATGATAAAAAATTACCTGGTGCAGACAAAAAACCAACATAACGTGGTAGTAGAGGAATATTTCCCAGACTTGGCCGTTTTCTGTGCATCAGCAAGGTTCCATATGAACCGAAGGGAGCTGTCTGTATTGGACGAGCTGGAGATATATAGGCTCAAAAGAATGGTGACCAAAATAAGGAGGCAAATGGGTAGCGGTGAGTTCAGAAAACTCAGTGCGTGTGTTTAATTTATTTGTTTTTATTTTATTTTATTTTATCTTTAATATCTCACTCTTAATGGACACTTTTAGAGTAGGAAGCTTGAACGTAAACGGAGCCAGAGAGGAAAGGAAGAGGGCTCTCATTTTCCAAACCGCAAAAATAAAACATGTCGATGTCCTCTTTTTACAAGAGACTCACAGCGATGTTTTTAATGAGACGGACTGGAAGAAGGAGTGGGAGGGGGAAGTCATTTTAAGCCACAACACCTCTCTCAGTGGGGGGGTGGGCTTCCTCCTCTCCAAGTCTTTTAAGCCTGTCTCACTGGAGGTCGAGCATTTTATCAATGGGAGGTTGCTTTTAATAAAAGCACGGTTTGGCCTTTTTACAGTTGTTTTTATAAATGTGTATGCTCCAACAAACGGTACAGAGAGGAAGCTGTTTTTACTCAAAGTGAATGATGTTTTAAACGGTTGTGCCACGGAGGATTGTAATTGTACAGAAAATGCATCTTTAGATCGCAACCATGCAGAGCCGCATCCAGCATCCCAGCATGCTCTGAGGCAGCTGGTCCACTCCCACGGCCTGGTGGATGTATGGAGAAGGATGCACGCAGACAACAGGCAGTACACCTGGTCCCACATCAGGGAGAATAGAATATCATCAGCTAGGTTGGATCGTTTTTATTGTTTTAAGCATCATTTTAACACTTTTAAATTGTGCAGTATATCACCTGCTGGTTTTACGGATCATTCTTTGCTTTTATGTGATGTTTTTATTAGAAATGTTTTACCCAGAAGTGCATATTGGCATTTTAACTCGGTTTTAACATTTGATAAACATTTTAAAGAGGCCCTATTTTATTTCTGGAGTGTTTTTAGGCAGAGGAAGGGAGAGTTTAGCAGTCTTAGGCAGTGGTGGGACCACGGTAAGACCGAGATAAGGTTACTCTGCCAACAGCACACCCTCAATGTCACACAAGACATCATTAGATCTATGAAAGACCTGGAGAGTGATA
Source organism: Muraenolepis orangiensis (assembly GCA_027704905.1). Taxonomy (NCBI): domain Eukaryota; kingdom Metazoa; phylum Chordata; class Actinopteri; order Gadiformes; family Muraenolepididae; genus Muraenolepis; species Muraenolepis orangiensis. The sequence goes on from CM051003.1 coordinate 36,515,636, forward strand.
TAGTGGAACAATAAGTGAGACCACAGGAGATCGAGGATATATTGAAATCCTCAAAGAGAAAAAGATGGCTTTAGCCAACCTGCTGGATGTAAAAGTTCAGGGTGCACTAGTGAGGTCCCGGTTTTTAAACATAAATGAGATGGATGCTCCCACTAGCTTCTTCTTCGGCCTGGAAAAGAAGAATGGGCAGAGGCGAGTGATCCACTCGCTGCTGTCAGGCACAGGGCAGGAAATAACAGAGCCAAGCCAGATCAGGAGGCGAGCTGTGAGTTTTTATTCCACCCTATACACAAGTGAGTATGAGGAGGGGGAAACTCTGTCCGAGGGGTTCTGGAATGGACTACCTCAGGTCTCCGAAGAGGCCAACTCACAGCTCGAAGGGCCGTTAACGATCCAGGAGTTACAGACTGCCCTGCAAGGCATGCAGGGACGGCGGGCTCCTGGTATCGATGGCCTCTCCGTGGAGTTTTACAAAGCCTA
>CM051003.1:36526115-36531115 GCA_027704905.1 Muraenolepis orangiensis
GCCAGCTGGGGCCGCAGTCGTATAACAGCCTGCTGACAGTCCGCAGACGGAAAGAGGCGATCTTGGACTGGATGCAGATGAGTCCTTGCCCTCCCTCAGCTAGCGGCAGGTAGAGGGCAGCTGCGCGGACCCAGTGCCGACCCGACCAGAAGAAGTCCACAATCTCTTGCTGGATGCTGGACACCAGGTTCCTAGGTGGTGTCAGGGCCATCAGTCTGTGCCAAAGGGTCGAGGCAACCAGAGTATTGGCGACCAGAACTCGTCCCCTGTACGACATCTGAGGAAGCAACCACTTCCATTTGGACAACCGAGCGCACACCTTCTCCTTTGCTCCCTCCCAGTTTTTAGCCTTGAAAGCCTCGGTGCCCAAAAAAACTCCCAAAACCTTTAGTCCCTCTGTTTCCCACTGAAGGCCTCCAGGCAGGCTAGGAACCACCTGCTCCCTCCAGCGTCCCCTTGCCGAGGAGGCCCTCTCATACAGGGACAGGGTGTCCTGCAGACACTGAACGTCCCTGACATCGTCAGCATAAGCCGAGAGCGTAGGAGGGCACTCCAGCCCACAGGAGGCCGGCAGGGAGAGACCACTGAGCTTACTCCTCAACCTGCACAGCAAAGGCTCAATGGCCAGACTGTACAGCTGTCCGGAAATGGGACAACCCTGTCTAATTCCCCGCTGTACAGGAATTGGCCTACTCAGCCCTGCCCCCATCTTCACCAAACACTGAGCACCGTTGTACAAAAGTCCAACCCATGCCAGAAAACCCTCACCAATGCCATATGCCCTAAGTGAAGAAAACAAATACAAGTGATCAACTCTATCAAAAGCTTTCTCTTGATCAAGTGACACAACACCAACATTAACCCCGTGAGCCCGACAAACATCCATTACATCCCGCATAAAGAAAATGTTGTCCATGATAGTCCTATCAGGAATGCAGTAGGTTTGGTCTTGCTGAATGACCATCTCCAAAATCCCTTTCAGTCTGTTCGATAAGGCTCTGGAGAGTACCTTATTGTCCACAGTCAAAAGGGCTACAGGCCTCCAGTTCTTCAGTAGGGCCATGTCTCCTTTTTTTGGCAGCAGGGAAAGCACCGCCCTCCGACAGGACACCGGGAGGGATCCGGTTCTGAAGCACTCTGAGAAAACGCCACGTAAATCAGCTCCCAAAATACCCCAGAAGTGCTTGAGGAACTCTCCGGAGAGGCCATCAATCCCTGGGGCCCGCCCTGATGCCATCTGGTTAACTGCTCCAGTCAGCTCCTCCAGGGTCAGCTCGAGGTCTAGAGCAGCTTTCTCCTCCGGGCTGAGCTGGGGAAGACCCTCCAGGATCTCCTCACGGCCCTCGATGCTGCACTGCTCTCCCCCAAAAAGGTCGGTGTAGAAGTCCATGGCGTGGTTCCTCATCTCCTCCGGACTGCTGGTGACTCTTCCTCCCGGAAGTTTCAGGCAGCTCATCTGCTTCCTCTGCGCCACCGATCTCTCCAGGTTGAAGAAGAAGGGGGTTGGGGCATCCATCTCCTTTATCTCCAGGAAGCGACACCTGACCAGAGCTCCCTTAACTCTCTCCTGCAGGAAGGAGCTTAGCTCCAACCTCTTCTTCTGCAGCAGCTGACCAGCAGAGGGGTTAGAGTCTCTCTGTAGACCCAACTCTAAGTCTCTTATGCTGGTCTCAAGGTCTTCCACTGCTGCTTTCAGTTTAGAGGTAGAGTGTGAGGTGTACTGCTGACAAAACACCCTAATTTGTGCCTTACCCACCTCCCACCACATCATTAAGGAACCAAACTCCGATTTTCTGAGTGCCCACATCTGCCAGAAGTGCCCAAAACTCTGGCAAAATGTTTGATCCCTCAGCAATTTGTTATTGAAACACCAGTGTGACCTTACCCTTACCCCCGGTGAAATTATGAGAGCTGCAGTGACAAGGTGATGGTCTGTGAAGCCAACTGGGATGATTTTACTGTCAACCAGTCATGAGCTGAGACACTGTGCTACATAAATTCTATCAAGACGTGCAGCACTCACCCTGTTGCTATTAACCCTCACCCAAGTGTACTGTCTTGCTTGTGGATGTTTAACCCTCCATGTGTCTATAAGGTCTTTATTTGTGATGATAATATTTAGCCTAGCAGATGACTGTGGGTGCGGTTCCTGACTTGTCCTGTCCAATGTGAAATCCACCGTGCAATTAAAGTCCCCACCAATGATAATATTATCATTCCTGTGATCTAGTAAGTGTGTTTCTAACAAATGGAAGAGTCTAACTCTTTCATTTCCCTGATTGGGGGCATAAATGTTAATGAGACAGACCACCGTGGAGTCTATCTCTGCCCTGACTATGAGCAGCCGTCCCTTCACCACTTCATCTGAAGATAAAATGGTGGCATTCGCCGCTGATTTGAAAAGGACGGCGACTCCTGCACTGCAGTTGGACCCGTGGCTTAAGACCTGCGGGCCCTCCCACCATAAGCCCCAATCCGTGTTGTCAGCTGAGGTAGTGTGTGTTTCCTGTAGGAAGATCACATCTAAATGATTTTGTGCAGCTACCTCAGATAATAATGCTCATTTTAATCTATCCCTCCCACCATTTATGTTTAAGGTGCCGATGTTGATGGTATCCATTGAAAAGAGAGAAAGTATAGAAAGGAGGAAGTTACAAACACCCTGTGTTGCATGATCAGGACCGCTTAGTGTTATAAACACCCTGTGTTGCATGATCAGGACCGCTTAGTGTTATAAACACCCTGTGCTGCATGATCAGGACCGCTTAGTGTTATAAACACCCTGTGCTGCATGATCAGGACCGCTTAGTGTTATAAACACCCTGTGCTGCATGATCAGGACCGCTTAGTGTTATAAACACCCTGTGTTGCATGATCAGGACCGCTTAGTGTTATAAACACCCTGTGTTGCATGATCAGGACCGCTTAGTGTTATAAACACCCTGTGCTGCATGATCAGGACCGCTTAGTGTTATAAACACCCTGTGTTGCATGATCAGGACCGCTTAGTGTTATAAACACCCTGTGCTGCATGATCAGGACCGCTTAGTGTTATAAACACCCTGTGCTGCATGATCAGGACCGCTTAGTGTTATAAACACCCTGTGCTGCATGATCAGGACCGCTTAGTGTTATAAACACCCTGTGTTGCATGATCAGGACCGCTTAGTGTTATAAACACCCTGTGCTGCATGATCAGGACCGCTTAGTGTTATAAACACCCTGTGCTGCATGATCAGGACCGCTTAGTGTTATAAACACCCTGTGCTGCATGATCAGGACCGCTTAGTGTTATAAACACCCTGTGTTGCATGATCAGGACCGCTTAGTGTTATAAACACCCTGTGTTGCATGATCAGGACCGCTTAGTGTTATAAACACCCTGTGTTGCATGATCAGGACCGCTTAGTGTTATAAACACCCTGTGCTGCATGATCAGGACCGCTTAGTGTTATAAACACCCTGTGTTGCATGATCAGGACCGCTTAGTGTTATAAACACCCTGTGTTGCATGATCAGGACCGCTTAGTGTTATAAACACCCTGTGCTGCATGATCAGGACCGCTTAGTGTTATAAACACCCTGTGCTGCATGATCAGGACCGCTTAGTGTTATAAACACCCTGTGTTGCATGATCAGGACCGCTTAGTGTTATAAACACCCTGTGTTGCATGATCAGGACCGCTTAGTGTTATAAACACCCTGCGCTGCATGATCAGGACCGCTTAGTGTTATAAAACACCCTGTGTTGCATGATCAGGACCGCTTAGTGTTATAAACACCCTGTGTTGCATGATCAGGACCGCTTAGTGTTATAAACACCCTGTGCTGCATGATCAGGACCGCTTAGTGTTATAAACACCCTGTGCTGCATGATCAGGACCGCTTAGTGTTATAAACACCCTGTGTTGCATGATCAGGACCGCTTAGTGTTATAAACACCCTGTGCTGCATGATCAGGACCGCTTAGTGTTATAAAACACCCTGTGTTGCATGATCAGGACCGCTTAGTGTTATAAACACCCTGTGTTGCATGATCAGGTCGGCTTAGTGTTATAAACACCCTGTGCTGCATGATCAGGACCGCTTAGTGTTATAAACACCCTGTGTTGCATGATCAGGACCGCTTAGTGTTATAAACACCCTGTGCTGCATGATCAGGACCGCTTAGTGTTATAAACACCCTGTGTTGCATGATCAGGACCGCTTAGTGTTATAAACACCCTGTGCTGCATGATCAGGACCGCTTAGTGTTATAAACACCCTGTGCTGCATGATCAGGACCGCTTAGTGTTATAAACACCCTGTGCTGCATGATCAGGACCGCTTAGTGTTATAAACACCCTGTGCTGCATGATCAGGACCGCTTAGTGTTTTACCAGCTGCATCTTTTGCTGCCTTTCTTAGAACCGTGATGTGCTTTTTAAGACGAAAGCGTCTTCGTTTGTCCAGCACATCAAAACTTACTGATTTTTTAAGCGTGTTAACAGAGCGTATGAATTTATCTGTATCACTAAAATAATCCTTAACTGAAATCGACCTGTAAAAAGTTTTGTCTAGGAATGTTTTAATTTCCTCAACGGAGTACAGATCTGTCTTCTTCTGGGAGCTCCCAGCCATCGAAGAGGTGTCGGACTCTGAGTCGTACTCCATGTCCTCTCCCTCCCCAGCGTCTGACCCGCTCTGAGCGTCTCCCCCCTCTCTCTCTCTCTCCCTGAGAGTGTTGGTAGGAGAGTCCAGGAACATTAAGGCCTGTCGCCTCAGGGACTGTACGTGCTTTAGTTTGGGATCCTTACATCCCAAACTCACCGTTTTAAACCCGCTAGCGAATTTGCCAAATCTCCGCAGCTCGACCTCCAGCAGCTCGTTGGGGATGAACGGCGGAACACCGGAGACGGTGACCCGCGTAGAGGGGACCGAAAGCGGGGAGACCTGCACCTACAGGTCCCTAATGATCACGCCGCTGGCGACCAGCTGTACCATTTGCTCACTTTTGACAA
>CM051003.1:36533615-36536115 GCA_027704905.1 Muraenolepis orangiensis
GCATTCTGGGTAACAACCGCCACCCCCCCCCCCCCCCCCTTAACAGCTGACCCTGTCACACACACACGCGCATTCTGGGTTTGATCATTATTCTGTTTTCCCCCTCAAACTATTTGACCCACTAAACACTGACTCGAAACGACGAACTCTCCTGGACACAATTTTGGACAAAGTCCCGCACCCTCCTCCTCCTCCTCCTCCTCCTCCTCCTCCTCCTCCTCCTCCTCCTCCTCCTCCTCCTCCTCCTCCTCCTCCTCCTCCTCCTCCTCCTCCTCCTCCTCCTCCTCCTCCTCACACAAGGTGATCACATGACATGACATCACATTACCGTCATTTAGCGACTAGCGACATTTTGCGGCTTAACAATAGTGTGTTTCAACAAAGGTTTAAAAGGTAAGAGAAACAACTCGTCTCCAGAGGTTAAAAAGTGCATTTCATTACTAACTAAAGTCTCCAAGAACTGATCCAGTGGTCAGATAGAAGTACAATAAGTTCAGGTAGAAGTACAATAAGTTCAGGTAGAAGTACAATAAGTTCAGGTAGAAGTACACTAAGTTCAGGTAGAAGTACACTAAGTTCAGGTAGAAGTACACTAAGTTCAGGTAGAAGTACACTAAGTTCAGGTAGAAGTACACTAAGTTCAGGTAGAAGTACACTAAGTTCATACACTAAGTTCAGGTAGAAGTACACTAAGTTCAGGTAGAAGTACACTAAGTTCAGATAGAAGTACACTAACTTCAGGTAGAAGTACACTAAGTTCAGATAGAAGTACACTAAGTTCAGGTAGAAGTACACTAAGTTCAGATAGAAGTACACTAAGTTCAGATAGAAGTACACTAAGTTCAGATAGAAGTACACTAAGTTCAGATATAAGTACAATAAGTTCAGGTAGAAGTACACTAAGTTCAGATAGAAGTACACTAAGTTCAGATAGAAGTACACTAAGTTCAGATATAAGTACAATAAGTTCAGGTAGAAGTACAATAAGTTCAGGTAGAAATCGATCTATCTATCTATCTATCGATCGATCGATCGATCGATCGATCGGTCGGTCGGTCAGTCGGTCGGTCGGTCTGTCGGTCTGTCTGTCTGTCGGTATGTCTGTCTGTCTGTCTGTCTGTCTGTCTGTCTGTCTGTCTGTCTGTCTATCTATCTATCTATCTATCTATCTATCTATCTATCTATCTATCTATCTATCTATCTATCTATCTATCTATCTATCTATAACAGTGTATGGAATGGTATATAATGTTGTTTATAGTGTCGTCATTTTGTCAAGCAACGTATAGGATTGTATAGTTTAGTATAGTATTAGTATTAGTATTAGTATGAGTATGATTATGAGTATTAGTATGAATGTTAGTATTGTGGTTAAAATACTTCATACTGCAGTAAGCGTTCCAAATGTACAAATAAAATGGCAAATCAAATACTCCTCTTGAAATCGTATCACCATCATAAAATACAGAGAGACGACGTGTGTAGTGAACGTGTTAAAATATAGAGATAGTCTCCTGCGCGTGCGTGTGTGTGTGTGCGTGTGTGTGCGTGCGTGTGTGTGCGTGTGTGCGTGTGTGTGTGTGTGCGTGTGTGTGCGTGTGTGTGTGTGCGTGTGTGTGTGCGTGTGTGTGTGTGCGTGCGTGTGTGTGCGTGTGTGCGTGTGTGCGTGTGTGTGTGCGTGTCTCTTCCCATATGGCTGCTATGTAAATAGCTGTTCCCTAATGACTCAGACTCAGACGTATGTATCCTAATCAAGACATTCGCAACTGGTGGTACTTAGTACAGTGATCTGTAGCAGTCTATAAAGACGTATACATATATATATATGTATTTATATATATATATATATATATATATCCGCTATACAACCGCCACCTGTTCTTCTTGCTGCTCACTGCATTATGCCTCGACAACGATGCGCAAAATACACAATTTACACGCAAACCATATTTCATTATAATTTAATTTGCATTCTTAAACATACATATCTCTCATTAGAGACATTTAGACAAGTGTCATAGATGTCATAGATAAGACATTTGTCATCACATTGAAATAAGACTGAATAAGTTCAGGGATCGGCAACCTTTGGCACGCGTGCCACAGTTGGCACGCTGCAGCTTAACCATTGGCACACTAGCATTTAGGTAATCAGTTAATAAGTGTGTAAAAGAGAAACTTTTGGGGGGAAATGTTGAAGTGCTTTCTCATCCGCATGCGAAATTACCTCTTTCATAGACAGCCTGAAATCACAAAAATACGTGAAATGACCACGACCTGTTAACACCGTGGTGGAGACACGGAAACAATCCCCATGTAAAGTTTAATGTCATGGTAATACCATGGTGATACATCTACATGCGGGCTTCTTCAACACACACTTATGTATCACTCCGTGCCACATCAGGAACGTCACAACAGTATATGTGCGCGGCACTATATACTACATTAATAACCCGTGGTTAACGTGATATTTGCTTTATTGTGAATTTGCATATAA
>CM051003.1:36541115-36553615 GCA_027704905.1 Muraenolepis orangiensis
CTAACCCTAACCTCTAACCCTAACCATGTAAGTATGATAACGCTAACCCTAACCCTAACCCTAACCCTCACTATTTGAAGCCATCATCCTTTTGCTTCGCACAATGACCTTCTGGACTTTTGCTTCCCTAACCCTAACCCTAACCTTAAACTCTAACCTCTAACCCTAACCTCTAACCTCTAACCTCTAACCTCTAACCTCTAACCTCTAACCTCTAACCTCTAACCTCTAACCTCTAACCTCTAACCTCTAACCCTAACCTCTAACCCTAACCCTAGACTTCTAGACAAGTACGCCTACTTACCTAGGAACACGTTTACATTGGTTTTAAATTTGTGAGGAAGCTTTTTCATGTGCGATTTAAACATTTGAAACATAATATTTATAACATGCAATTTTTTGAAACGATGTATAACAAAAATGTTATGTCACCTTCTGAGCGGCTCCATGCAATGCGCAGGCCATCTAGAATATATATATTTTTTCTGGATAGTTCAGATTGAGGTTGAACTGGTTTCACAAAACCAGTAGATTCCAGTGGTGAAGCGTCAGGGCTTTCAAGGTATTCAGAGAAGACCCTGGAACTCTCAGATGAAACAAACAAAAAATAGAATTAATTGGATTAATAAAATGTAATACAATTTTATTAAATGTAATAAATAAAAATGAATAAATGAGAATGGTATCTGTGTTGTTGATCTGTTATATTACGGTGTTACGTTGATTTGTTTGTCTTTCTCGGTCCACACACAATGCATCTGATATTTTTCTAGGTTGCTGGGTATTCCCGCATGCTTTGGCCCTTAGACTGAATGAGAGCGTACGTATGAAAGTGCTAATGACAAGACACACGCCAGAGACATTTGGTGATTATTGATCACTGTTTTGGAGCTTGAAGTTACGTAAAAAAAAACATTAAGTTACTGTCTACAGAAGGTCCAGTTGTGATAGACACGGTTCACGCCACTGCTAGATTCACATCTAAAGTCCGATGGCAGACAGCTAATATCTGGATGAACGTGACATTTCAATTTTCTTTTATTTCAAATGTATTTGAACCAAATGTATTTCAAATCTATGGTCTGTACTGGAAAACACCGGACTGATAGCTAAACGATAGCTGAACAATTATCTTCCCAAACTAAACTCAACTTTTTCCCGTACCCGGTGGGCAGACAAGCATACATACACGTCCAGTCCAGACACAAACGTCGTACACACGTATAATACAAGTGATATACAAGTGTCTGTAAAAGGTTTAACCTGTGTAGAATATACTGGCCACTGGTCACTGACTGGCCATTTGTTAAAAGTGTCTTCTGAAACCTCGCTAAAAGTGTTGCCAACTGTTTTCCAATGAAAGTAGCTCGGAACAGGTAGCGGTAGTAGCTGCAAAAAGTCCCAAAAAGTGGTCACATGATGCCATGTGCTAATTTGCATATCGATGACATCATTGCACACTTATTTGCATAAAGTGTGCTTGTGGCAAAGCCAAATATATATACAAGCTATAAGAACACCGTAACCCAGAGATCCAGAGAGAAAGGGGAGAGAAGTCAAACAAACAAACAAACAATTTACATATCAAAGAAAAATTTAATCAAATATAATTCTATAGGTTGTATATATATACATATATATATATATAATATATATATAATATATATTTATATATATTTATTTATATATACACAATATATATATATAAAATATATATAAAATATATATATATATATATATACGAGAGCAGAGCTATGATGGCGCTTAGTGCACCAGAGTCTCAGGATTTTTTTCGAAAAAAGTGCCAATCCGAACGAGAGCACCGATGTAACCATGGCAACTCTCTCTCTCTCTCTCTCTCTCTCTCTCTCTCTCTCTCTCTCTCTCTCCCTCTCTCTCCCTCTCTCCACTGAACTCCCACTCGTGTGGCGAGCAGCAGCATCTCGTTGCGCGCGGCCCCGGAGCTCACACCTACTGAGTGGCTGAGCAGGCAGGATGGAGGAGAGGGGGAAGGAGCTACCTGGTGGTGGTGGAAGAAGAAGGGGCCGTGGACTGTTAGCATGGTGGAGTTAATTATACCATCATATAATATATATCGGAATAGATTTCTCGCTACTTTCCCCACCCCCCCTGATGGTCTGACCCAAAAAGTGGCTAAATTTGTCGCTAGCTAACTAAGGAGCCAAGGATCACACACTATCTATTTTTATCTTTATTATGCTCATATCACATTTATACCTAGACTGTCTTTTAACCTGTACATTTAAACTGTAAATTATATTATATTACCATGCACTTTACTGTAAACATTTACACTCTGGTTTTTAGATGCTAACTTATTTTCGCTGTACTTGTGCTGCTGTGCAATGACAATAAATTTGAATCTAATCTAATCTAATCTAATCTAATCTAATCTAATCTAATCTAATCTAATCTAATCTAATCTAATCTTATCTAATCTAATCTAATCTAATCTAAATGCTCCACTCCTCCTGGTAGGTAGCCTTTCCCCCTCATATGTGAAAATGCAACATATCCATTAATAAACATACTTAAAGGGTAATCAATCGTTATTGATTATATCTCGCCAGAAATCGGATCTTCAAGAATATCATAATCCAACATTACCAATCCAACAATCCGACCTTTTGCCTCTCGAGCTCAGACTCTGTCACGCTCTGCGATGCTGCTTCCAGACTTATGGTTTGGTTGGGTCACCTGGGTGCTATCAGCCCACATCTGCTAAAACTTCAGTACTAAACTCTGCTAAAACTTTTTAAATTTTTAAATTGACAGGTTAAAAGACAGTCTAGGTATAAATGTGATATGAGCATAATAATAGGTATATGTATATACAGTTAAGTGATCATTTAACAGGTCGTGATCAGGGGTATGCTATTATTGAAAGCAGGATACAAATATATAGAAGTAAATGTGATACAAGTGACACAAGTGATGTGTAAATGTGATACAAGTGAGCAAATATAAATGTATATACAGGAGTAGGAGCAGTTCTATCAACAGATTTAAATATATATGGCAGGTACAGTAAACAGGTATCTTAGTAATACATATGTCAACTATAGAGAGGAAGGTAGTTGTGATACAGTTTGTTTTTACAGTTAGTCAGAGACATTGGTGGTGATTGTTATAGCTGGAGCCTTAGCTGCCTGCTGCTCCTAATACAAGGATAGGTGAAATTCCGTTCGCTGTACTGTACTGTACTTGTGCTTGTGCGGTACACTGACCACACATTTGAATACATATTATTAAACAAGGTATGCATGGACTCCTAGTGCTCTGTCTCCTTCCCGTGCCTCCATCATCGCAAAGATAGCTCTCCTAGAGGGAGACATATGTCAGCTAGAGGATGGAAAGACAGCGCCCATCGCAAAGATAGCTACTCCAGAGATCACTTGCGAAAGGCAGGCAGCAGGTCTCTTTAGGGGGGGGGGGGGGGGGGGTTATAGGCAAGTCTGTTAAAAGTAAAGTTATATTACTACACATGCCGGTTGTTTGCTTAACAGGGGGCCAAGGCTCCCGACATTGAAGCTAATCTTACGGCGCTGGTGGATCCTCTTTCTCAGAACTGACTGGCAACTCAACTCCCTTCAAACTGTTCACAACGGGAATCAGGAATGTTCGATTATATTCTAATGTATTGTAATTGCACAGCACAAGTACAGTACAGAGAAAATAATTTAGCGTCTAAACCAGAGTGCAAATGTTTACAGTAAAATGCATGGTAATATAATATAATTTACAGTTTAAATTTACAGGTCAAAAGACAGTCTAGGTATAAATGTGATGATTATAATAATAGGTATATGTATATACAGGTAAGTGGGTATTTAACAGTATGCCGTTATTGAAAACAGGATAAATATATATATACATGTAAATGTATATACAAGTGAGCATATATAAATGTATGGCATATATATAAATGTATATGTGTATACAGGAGTAGGAGCAGTTCTATAAACAGACAAGATACAGTAAACGGGTATCTTAGTAAACTAAATATGTAAACTATAGAGGTATGTAGTTTTAAAACATTTTTTTTACAGATTGCATTAAACAAATAGTAGCCCTAAATAGTTGAAACCTCTGTGAAACCAGGTTAAAAACTAGATGTACTGCATATCTACTGTCAAACAAACCTACAATATCACACAACTACATTAGCCCAAAGCTAATCTCTAATTTAAAACTCTCAGCCTTAGACCAAAATCGAAACACTGCAACCTAATCTTTTCGACATCTCCAGAGGTCAGTTGTTGGTTCACCGCTCTTTGCAATCGACATAATAATATAACAGTGAAAGCTAACGCCGTAGCTGCAGATGCTATTGCCGAAAGGGCTTCCTTTTGGCAATAGCATCTGCAGCTATTTGGAGTTAGCTTTCACTGTTATACAAAAAAATACACTCAAATCTACTATCTACTTTACAAATCTCAACTATTCCAATTCAATCAAATCAAATACCTCCTCCAAGATCCAGAACAGTTGAATCTGGCCTGAGTGACCACAATTAAAATATGGATTGTCCCGAAATGTGCATCTTAAAAAAGGGAAAACCCTGAACACAACTTGAAGTATTTTTGAGGGATCTGCTATATCCTACAAAGTTCCTTTGTCAAATAGCTTGGTAAAGCATTAGCCGGAATCCATTCTATCATCTTCGAAAAAGTTTAACCAAAAAAAAGACCAATGTTATCCACAGTGGATTGCAGAGATGGTCATCCATGCATTTATATAGTCTGACTTGGATTAATTGGATTACTATAATGCATTGTTGTGTTGGTTTACCAAACTCCACTATGAAAAGCCTCCAGCTTGTGCAGAATATTGCTACAAGATTAGTCATATATATATATACGCTCCTGCCTTCAATGGCTTCCCATTGAGGCCAGGTTAGGTGTTAAGGTGCTACTACTTAGCTATAAATGACTAGCAGCATTCCCACCTGAAGGACTTTATTGTTCCCTATTCCGGCGCTCCCGTCTTTACAGTCTTTACGGTCTTTACGGGCTGGCGTTCGATTAATTCCAAAAGTAACAAAAAAATAAATCAGCAGGAAACACACAGTTTTCTTCTTGAGCGCCCTATCAGTGAAACAGTCTGCCACCTATAATCAGGGAGGCCTGACTGTGCTGAAAAAATGCTAGTCAAAACGTAAACGGTGCCTCTTTACCTCTTATTACAGTTAACGTTTGGGCCTGGGTGGGTTAAATGCAGAGAAAAACATGTCACCGTGTGAGTACATGTGAGTATGTGACCGATAAAATCCTCCAGATTTAGATTTAGTAGATTCAGATGACAAGCTCCTTGTCAACCCTGCCCCGTCCGACCATCATGCTGTCTCTGTTTTTCCGCGGTGCTGTGACCATGACCGGGGTCCTGGCCTCAGCACCCAGCACCTTAACAACAACATGGAAAGTACTTATTTTTGGTATGTTGTACCTTTAAAACCTTTGAGACTGTGACTGTGATACATTTTTTTATCCAAATGTCAAATTCATAAAACTATTATGTTCTTGTTGGTATAGAAGGGTAGGGTGAAGTATTAGGGCTTAATTTTCTTAATTAATTATAAATATGAAGTAATTACATTACATTACATTATAATACATTACATTACAGTCATTTAGCCGACGCTTTTATCCAAAGCGACGTGTGTGTTTTAACAAAGGTTAAAAGATAAGAGAACAACTCATCACCAGAAGTCAAAAAGTGCATTTCATTCCTAACTAGAACTGAACCAGTGTACAATAAGTTCAGGTAAAAGTACAGTAAGGTGAAAAGTACAATAAGTTGGCAAACAATATAGAACAATATCTAGAACTAATCTACTTAGATAATCGACTTAGCGCTACGAGGAAGGATACAGGAAGTGTGTCCTGAAGAGATGGGTTTTAATTATGATAAGCATTGTATTTATAGTTAGTTTAATCTTGTTTCAATGTATTTTTGACCTTTTCGTCCTATTTTATAGTGGAATATTTAACCCAACCACTAACCCAATCTCAAGGGGCAAGTCCAAAAGGGAGGGGCATAACTAATTGTATTGGGCCTGATTACCCACCATCGGACCATCAGTTCCAGAAAAAACGCTGAAAATGGGATTTTCACGTTTTAAAACAACCTTCTGGTGACAAATGTTAGAATCTAAAATTTGTCAAAATCAGATGCATAAAACCATGATAGGTGACATTCTCAGGTCCAAACCTTTCATTTGAGCTTGAGTTTCCAGAAATACAGCTGAAAATTTGATTTTCACCTTTTAAATTCCCCCTAGTGCCAATTGTTAGAATATTTCTGGAAATTGTCGATAGGGTATCGCTAGGGTTATTCCTCCTTGAATCATAAATGGCTATCCTAAATCATATCAAAATCAAATTGTAAATTGTGTTTGAGTTCACACGATAGGAGTGCGAGCCGACGGCGGTAGTCGATGGCAAAACCATAATATCCTCGATCCTTTCGTTCAGGGATATGTCAATCAAATTAGGGTAAGAGCTATTATGAGCTATTATATTATCACTCAAAATGTGTCTATCGTAACGACTGCAATGTATTCATTGTTATACCCGTCGTTACAACAAGCGTTCGGTCCATTTCTTTTGTGTGTTATCATTGATCATCTTGCCGTTTTCCACAGCTCACCGTATCACTGTGGTTTCACGGTACAAATCCATTTCCTAAATCCATTCCGACAGCTGTGAGACGAGAACAAGATCCATTATTTACACAAATAAACCATTTCACTACTCTCTGACCCAGAAAGAATACATGTGTCACTTCTGCTCAGCGCTCTCGCTCGGTAGTTAGTAGAGAGAAGGAGTGAGAGTGGAGATGGGACCACCGAATAATAATATTAATAATACATATAACCAAATAAAGCACGGTTTAAGAACATCGGATTATATGATGATTCTATTTCGGTTCATAATTAGTCTGCTGAAGTTTGTGGACCGCGTGGTTAAATAACAGGTTTTTAGTTGTTTTTTTTTTCCGTTAATTCCCCACATATTTAGACTGTGTTTATATGAATAGATGTTTTATAATTGATTGAGCTCATTAAAAAGAAAATCATGCAACTAATACACAAATACGTTCAAATATGTTAAAAATATCCACATTTCAATCACTATGCATATGCAATGTATGGGTCATGCATTTGTATAAAAAAAATTATATTTTTGTATTCAATATTTTTTGTATTTAAAATTTAAAAATTAAAATTTTAAATAAAATATTTGGAATATTATTACATTCACACATAACCAGCAGAGGACATGCTAGCCACAGGAGATGAACAATAAAAAATAAAATATTCTAAACCAATATCAACGGAGGAATCAGGGAATAAAACAAACTGCAAAACGAACAGTGGAAAAAAAACGGAACAAAAAAAATACATAATACTTTTAGGGCTGAGGTATCACGGTAACTTTCAATTACTACATTGTGGGACTGGTTTTCTTCTATTGTCACCGTTGAGCACAAGTGAACCCGCGATCAAGCCACCATTAAAAAAAACCAAACTGATTACAAACCATTTAATTTGATAGCTAAAACAGCACTTCTCCATTTTGGGATGAACAATTAATCACGAAACCAGACACACAAATACAGGAAAACCAATTTGACTCCAGTGGATGCAGCATTGCATCACACTGCGAGACATGCTAAAGCTAATTTGCCAAACAAATTAGTTGATTTAATTTGAAAATCTAACTGGCAAAGTTATAAAAATGTCTTATTGTGATAAAAGCGCTATCTGCCGAACATTTATAGTAATTGTTTCCAGGGACCCCCCACTGTGATGGGGGTTAGAAGCCTGTGCCATTTGCAATTTTTTGAAACATTGCAATTGTCAAATGGGTTTTGCTCCGGAGCCAAAACCATTACAAACACAGCGCAATATCGCTGTTTCACGACTGGAGTCCATCTTATTTGCACCATTTTGCACCAACACATGCTAATTTGTTTGCAAGTAAGTATTTCTTTATTTATTTCCCCTATATCAAGTGACACCCCCCCCCCCCCCCCCCCTGCGAAAACATGCTAGCTAGCATGTGCAGTGCCTCGCTCACTACCGCAAATGACTTCAAGTTCGACATAATCAAAAAGTAAAAAAAAGAAATATGTGAATTGAAGCCAGAAGGACAGCGTGGGGGGAGCATCGAACCCGTGTCAAACGCATCCTTGTCGCGGTGTAGAATGTAAACGCCGTAATTAGCGGTGGTTTTGAAATTATCGAATTAGCTTTTTTTTTGTTTTCTAATTTTGACAAATAAATTCTAGGATCCAATTTAACGTTTGGGCAGCTGCGTCTTGAGTGCGTCTTTTGACATTTTTATTTGATTTTATTTTGATACATATTCGGGGATTGTGTACAATTCACCTTTTTTTTCTCACGGCCGATGAATCGCCGGGCGGTACGAATGAATAAGACGATTATTTTTCCGATTCGCCAACGGGATGAGAAACCTCGAGTACCAAATAGTCCCAAGCGCAAAATATATAAGCCGATGCTAATTAAGCTAACAATAGGAAATAGCGGCTGCAGCCAATAATATCCATTGGCACTGACATTTTAGTGTTTTGTTGGTTTGTATCTGTACCCGCCCCCCCCTTTGCGCTTTCAAATTACTTTTAATTTGCGGCCAGCTTGGGCCCTGAAGCGTATATATATATTTGTAGCGGCGACACACACAAACAAGAACTAGAATCATATTGTTTTTTATGGATTCACACTGATGAATGGTGAATGTTACATGGACGTATTTTAACAAAATGTTGAAATGAGTTCTACGACAGACATTCGAAAACACTTAGAATGGCTTTAATGTGTCTGTGTTTGAGGCTTTGGCTATTCAAATACGATGTGAAGCAGCTATTACTCATTAAATATAGGTTCATTGATACAAATTTTATTGGATCATAGAAGATGTAGTAATAGTACTGAATGAACTTTGTTCATAGTAAATGTTTTTCCAAAATATTAGCAAAAAAATTGAAGAACAAATAATCGAGTAATTATAATTTTTTATATACATTACATGTTTACAGTATGTTTGTACGTATACATATACAGTATATATATCTATATATATACATGTATACAAAATAAAAACACCCAGGTCAGTTAATAAGGTTAATCAGCCATTTTAAGAAGCTAGCACAACAAATGGTCATGTTTTTTGTCATTTATATTATTGTGTTAAATATAGGCTATATTTAACACATGAAATATCTTTGTCCGTGTTTAAAAAAATCTAAAAATACCATCAAGAGGAACCACAACTTTTAACACTTACGCACCGTGTTCCAAAGTTTTTGTTGGCCAGATGTGTGTCCCTTTTAGAATTATTTAGTCACGCTGTCATCATGACAGCTGCTACCATGGTAACCAATCAGTTCCACTTAAAAGCCATGTCTATTGATTCAAAGAACACACACACACACGCGCGCACACACACGCACACGTAGACACGCACACACACGCACACACACAGCAGAAAAGCAACGCTTTTTTCCTCCTTGGATAGAATGTATGTTTTGTATGTAGATTACCTTTTGTGGGCGTATAGTTTGCGTCGTCAGTGTCCGCTTGTGCATATTGTTCAGTGAACAGCCGTGACCGAACGTCCACAGACCACAAGAAAAGTCCATTGTACCGAATATCGAATGCGTTGCTAATTCACATCTACATGTTGTTGACGTCTCGCAGGGACAGATTCATTTTCGTCTCCATCTGTAACATTGTGTGTAACAGCTAAAACTTCATCTCTGTTATACTGTAAATAACCAATAAGTCGATGTCTCAACCCAATGATAAATGAACAATGCTTAGATTCAGGTTCTATTCACATAGATTCAATTTTGTGATTTGTGATAAGATTTGTATATTTGTATAAGTTCACTATTACAAAATAGGTCACTTTTGTCGATAATATCGCCCCATATCATCTGCAGTAAACAGTCATCATATTTTGTATATACATATGTAAATAAATGTTGTGTATGGGAATATTTTAATAAAATAGTGATAAATTGTAATGACATTTTTTATGGACCTGATCAAATCCATCTACACATTAGCCAGTACTTTTTCAGACAAATAAAGTGTTAAAAATATATGAATTTTAGGGGGACAAATTTGTCTAATCACTTCGAAACACAAAAAATGGGAATTGCAATGAACTTGCCTATAATTAATTATTAATTATTGTAATTAATTATAAATTCATGTTTACATTACGTGTCCATGTTACAAAAGCACATACCATTGATATGAAAGTCATTTAAGGCAATTACTTTTGAAAGTAGTGGAAATCTATATATATATATATATGTATCTAGATACATACTAGCAGACAACAACATACTTGTGTCATATGATGAATTACTTCATATTATAAGACATTGGGCTGGGGGCTGAATTATTGAGAACATCTAAATCTAAATGTGAATCAAAATCGAAATCAAAATCTATATCTAATTCTAAATCTCAATCTTAATCTGGCGGATTGCATCCTCTTTATTGGTCAGATGTACACACATGTACACACACACACACACACACACACACACACACACACACACACACACACACACACACACACACACACACACACCACACACACACACACACACACACACACACACACACACACACACACACACACACACACACACACACACAGTGAAATGTGTTTCTCTAGCATTATAACCCCATCCTAGTATTAGGATTAGATTAGATTAGATTAGATTAAAATTCAAGAGCTATTGTACATACAGCTGCCCAACAGGGAGCAGTGTAGTGTAAGAGGCCAAGGCCAAGTCCCGACCGACTGAGCTGCTGCCAAGTTCCCTCTCAGGGTTAGAGTTAGAGCCGGTCACAGACCAGACTCACACAGGAAGACTCCGAGGTCTGGAGGTTCTGTGTTGGGTACACAATGGGCGCTAATGGACGGCGCTGAGCGGCACACTAATCTATTGAGACATGCTGGAGTGCTCTCATTGAAAGCAATGCTTTGGAATTGATATAAAAGGCCTGTATATATATATATATATATATATATATATATATGGGCGTTAACGTTAGGGTCGGTTTGTATTTGTGACACAATGTACCTGCCCATTTGTGGGCCATAATCCCAGAGATAAGATTAGATTTTTTTTTTTGGATTAGATTCTAATTTATTCTCAGTGTATGGCACAAGTACAGTACATCGAAAGGAATTAAATTGAGCAGAACCATCGTGCGTCTATGCACAGAGATAGATAGATAGATAGATAGATAGATAGATAGATAGATAGATAGATAGATAGATAGATAGATAGATAGATAGATAGATAGATAGATAGATAGATAGATAGATAGATAGATAGATAGATAGATAGATAGATAGATAGATAGATAGATAGATAGATAGGTAGATAGATAGATAGATAGATAGATAGATAGATAGATAGATAGATAGATAGATAGATAGATAGATAGATAGATAGATAGATAGATAGATAGATAGATAGATAGATAGATAGATAGATAGATAGATAGATAGATAGATAGATAGATAGATAGATAGATAGATAGATAGATAGATAGATAGATAGATAGATAGATAGATAGATAGATAGATAGATAGATAGATAGATAGATAGATAGCAGGAAACAGGACTTGTTTTCGCTTTGAATCGTGAAATCGAAATTCTGAATGATTTTTTCTCGGCTTTGATGCATGCAAGTTTTACAGTTTTACAATTTGTACAGTGTACAGTGTGGAGGAACTGGAGGACAAAGCGTCACAACATCATGTGATAGGGGTGCTGTACGGCTGTCCAGGTTTTTCTTTGGGTATTAATAATCCTCTTAGTTTGAACACACAGGTCCCCAGGGCCTCAGTACTAATAGTTCCAATGTATTGTGTATATATATATCTATATATATACACAATACATTGGAATTATTCTTCATTGCAAGTGATGG
Source organism: Muraenolepis orangiensis (assembly GCA_027704905.1). Lineage (NCBI taxonomy): Eukaryota > Metazoa > Chordata > Actinopteri > Gadiformes > Muraenolepididae > Muraenolepis > Muraenolepis orangiensis. The sequence goes on from CM051003.1 coordinate 36,553,123, forward strand.
AAATTAAAAAATATATATATATATCATTCCACCCAGGTGCACCACAGAACGCCACAGGAAGTCCTTTCTTCCTGTGGCCATCAGACTCTATAATTCATCTACCTCGGGTCGTGAGAGGGACAGTGGAGACTCAGTGACCTGAGGCCAACGCACTGTGTTATTATTATTTTTTGGTCAATGCACTGTAAATGCTTTCACTGTAATTTTGCACTGTAAATTCAATTTCACTTTCCACTTTTCACATGTCACTTTTTCAGTATTCATTTGAGTTATTTATTAGTTATTATTTAGTTATTATTTTATTACTGCCAATTTGCACTATACCTATTGTTGTATATTGTATATACCTATGTATTACTGTAATAATACTGTAAATTGTGCAATTCATCTGTCAATACATTTTGATTTAATTTAGATTTAGTTATATTTTGTTTATACTAGTTTAGTTTAGTTTAGTTTGTTGTTATTAGTTTTAGGTATTGTATATTTTGTG
>CM051003.1:36578615-36613396 GCA_027704905.1 Muraenolepis orangiensis
CCTTGTTCTACCTCGTTCTACCTTGCTCCACCTCGTTCTACCTCGTTCTATCTCGTTCCACCTCGTTCTACCTCGTTCTACCTCGTTCTACCTCATTCCCAGTACGTCCAAGCAAGTTCTAAAGGGCCAAATCAACTCTTCTATGATGTCAACGGAACATAATTGTTCCGCAAAATTACCATTTTCCAATAACCTTGCCTTGCATTATCGTGAAACATTTACATATGTATTATATATCAATATATTTAGTATCATAATATACTTCATTGGCCCTCTACGTAAAATAACATAATGACAAGTTTCTCGGACAATTTACTTTACATACATGATACAATGCCGTGTTTATTCTAGAAAACGTGATTTAAACGACATTGTTTGATAAAATGTATGTCCGACTGCACCACGTCGTAAAACACGTCGTCCCTATGTGTAGGTTTGGAAGTACGGCCATTCCGTTCGTAGTACGTACGTCTGTCTCTTTTTTACGTACGTCGTCAATCCGACTAATCGCAGAACGGGGATAACTGGACGGGATAACGTTTTGAGCAGGCTCAGAGTTCTACAGCACCCCTCCCCCGTCCGAGGGGGAGGGGTGCTGTAGAACTCTGGACTATACGTCGGACTATACGTCGGACTATATGTCGGACTATAAGTCGGACAATACGTCGGTGGACAATACGTCGGCGGACTATACGTCGGACTATATGTCGCACTGTACGTCGGACTATACGTCAGACTATACGTCGGACCATACGTCGGACTATACGTCGGACCATACATTGGACTATATGTCGGACTATACGTCGGACTGTACGTCGGACCGTACTTCGGACCGTACGTCAGACCATACGTCGGACTATACGTCAGACCATACGTCGAACTATACGTCGGCAGACTATACGTTGGACTATACGAATATATAAAAATTAGGAAAACCTGAATTCAGCTCAATTTTAGATTGAGGCTACGTTCAAAAAACAAAAAAATATGGATGCAAAAATAATAATAATCCTACAGTCGTACCAATGTTGATTTTGTATGATTTTTGTTATCGATTCATTCATTGATTGTATTATATTTTATAATGAGTATTCTATTTAAATCAATTAGAAGCAAAAAATATGAATATACAGTTAAAGTTCTCATAAGTCAGATGGACTGACATCACGCCTCACTCTGGATGAATGGATGAATGGACACATGGATGAATGGATGAATGGATGAATGGGTGAATGGACACATGGATGAATGGATGAATGGATGAATGGATGAATGGATGAATGGGTGAATGGACACATGGATGAATGGATGAATGGGTGAATGTACACATGGATGAATGGATGAATGGGTGGGTGAATGGCTGAATGGCTGAATGGATGAATGGATGAATGGACGAATGGACACATGGATGAATGGATGAATGGGTGAATGGACACATGGATGAATGGATGAATGTGTGAATGTGTGAATGGAAGAATGGAAGAATGGATGAATGGATGAATGGATGAATGGAAGAATGGATGAATCGAAGAATGTATGAATGGAAGAATGGATGAATGGACTGGATTCTTAATTTTTTTTGCAAAACAAACACTTTTTCTTGCTTTTTCTCTCATTCTTTTTATTATTTTCCTGGCTCACAATTTATCTGCATTTATAAACCGATCAGTGTCAGGAGAAGGCATACACACACACACACACACACACACACACACACACACGCGCGCGCATGCACGCACGCACGCACGCACACACACACACACACACACACACACACACACACACATACACACACACACACACACACACACACACACACACGCACACACACACACACACACACAACCAGACAGACAGAAAAAACTGAGCAGTGATACATGATCTTTCCTTAATGTTCTTAATGTGAGTTTACAGAGCAAATGACGTAAAACACCAGAAATACACACACACACACACACACACACACGCACGCACGCACGCACACACACACACACACACACACACACACACACACACACACACACACACACACACACACACACACACGCGCACGCACACACACACACACACACACACACACAAACACACACACTTGTATCACTCAGGACTCCCCTTCTTTGTGGACAGCTGTCCTGACGTTGATGCTTCACAAATGCAGACAAATGATCGCCGGACGACAATTCCCGTAATCGTTCCCCCGCCCCCCCGCCGCCACCCCCCCTAGCCCCCCCACCCCCCTCACCCCGCCACCCACCCCGCCCCACCCCGACCTCCCCCTCTCTCTCTCTCTCTCTCTCTCTCTCTCTCTCTCTCTCTCACCCGCCTGCTAACACCACACAGCAGTCAGAGCCATAGATTATGATGATTATTATACACTGAGGGAGAGTGCAAGAGTGCATGGGACACAGGGTGGGTCTGTGGTGTGTGTGTGTGTGTGTGTGTGTGTGTGTGTGTGTGTGTGTGTGTGTGTGTGTGTGTGTGTGTGTGTGTGTGTGTGTGTGTGTGTGTGTGTATGTGTGTGTGTGTGTGTGTGTGTGTGTGTGTGTGTGTGTGTGTGTGTGTGTGTGTGTGCACGTGTGTGTGTGCATGCACGTGTGTGTGTGTGGGTGTAAGGTTTTTTCTTACTAGTTTAAGGGTTTCTCTTAGTAGTTTAAGGGTTTCTCTTACCAGTTTAAGGATTCTCTTAGTAGTTTAAGGGTTTCTCTTACCAGTTTAAGGGTTTTTCTTACCAGTTTAAGGGTTTCAGTTGTTCTTTTACCTTTTAAACCTTTGTTGAAACACACTATTGTTACGGCGCATTTGGATAAAAGCGTCTGCTAAATTACTGTAATGTAATGTAATGTAATTTAATGTAATGTAATGTAATGTAGTGTAATGTAATTGATCGATGTACAGTATGTATCTTTGTACGTTTGTCGCATGTTTTGTGTACGTGGATAACGAAAGTGAAAGTGAGACATTGCTGCAGACATTGGCTCAGCAGCGGACTGTGGCGGTAATAGCCGCGGTAATGCCACAGCATTCGTAAACATTTTAAAACTGTTTTTAATATAATAGTGTACACTCAATTTGTCCCTGTGTTTCGTGTCCGAAAGTGTCTCCTCTCCGAAAAATGAATGAACTATTCGTTATACGTGCGTTTGTCTCAAACTTTATTCACAACCTGTGAAAGGTTGCCCACATCGGGGCACCCACAACGTCTGAAATAATGGGAGATGGGAAATAACGGGCCATTTTTCAACAATTTCTATTATATTAAATTATATATATTATAATATTATTATATATATATATATATTATAATATTATTATTATATTATTTCTAATTTCTAAATAGACGATTTAACGATTTAACGATGACCTCACTTTCCGTTCGGAAACGCTAACTCGATGAGGACATGTAAAAGGTAAATAATGTAAATAATGCCACATTTCACACATAAAATGGCGTGTGTGAAATGTCGGGTGTGTGAGGGAGCGTCACCAACCAACCCCGCTGGTGTCTTCATCATCATCATCCTCATCATCATCATTCTTCATCATCAAGGCGCTTGATTGGGGGGTATTTTGCGAACTGAAAGACACTTAATTCATGTGAAATTGTACTAATTGCTTTACCACCCTCGGATTTATCGTTCCGAATGTTCCCGAATGTTAAATGTGCGAAAACTTTTTCTGGGTATATATACGTATCGCCGGAAAAACTTTTGTCATCGTGTATTTGTGTGTGTTTACACCATGTCTATCGTGTATTTGCGTGTGCTTACATCATGTCTATCGTGTATTTGCGTGTGTTTACATCATGTCTATCCTGTATTTGCGTGTGCTTACATCATGTCTATCGTGTATTTGCGTGTGTTTACATCATGTCTATCCTGTATTTGCGTGTGCTTACATCATGTCTATCGTGTATTTGCGTGTGTTTACATCATGTCTATCCTGTATTTGCGTGTGTTTACATCATGTCTATCGTGTATTTGCATGTGTTTACATCATCTCTATCCTGTATTTGTGTGTTTACATCATGTCTATCGTGTATTTGCGTGTGTTTACATCATGTCTATCCTGTAATTGCGTGTGTTTACATCATGTCTATCGTGTATTTGCGTGTGTTTACATCATGTCTATCCTGTATTTGAGTGTGTTTACATCATGTCTATCCTGTATTTGAGTGTGTTTACATCAAGTCTATCCTGTATTTGCGTGTTTACATCATGTCTATCCTGTATTTGCGTGTGTTTACATCATGTCTATCCTGTATTTGCGTGTTTACATCATGTCTATCCTGTATTTGCGTGTGTTTACATCATGTCTATCGTGTATTTACGTGTGTTTACATCATGTCTATCCTGTATTTGCGTGTGTTTACATCATGTCTATCGTGTATTTGCGTGTGTTTACATCATGTCTATCGTGTATTTGCATGTGTTTACATCATGTCTATCGTGTATTTGCGCGTGTTTATTTCATGTCTATCGTGTATTTGCGTGTGTTTTTACCATGTCTATCGTGTATTTGCGTATGTTTATTTCATGTCTATCGTGTATTTGCGTGTGCTTACATCATGTCTATCCTGTATTTGAGTGTGTTTACATCATGTCTATCCTGTATTTGAGTGTGTATACATCAAGTCTATCCTGTATTTGCGTGGTTACATCATGTCTATCCTGTATTTGCGTGTGTTTACATCATGTCTATCCTGTATTTGCGTGTGTTTACATCAAGTCTATCCTGTATTTGCGTGTTTACATCATGTCTATCCTGTATTTGCGTGTGTTTACATCATGTCTATCCTGTATTTGCGTGTTTACATCATGTCTATCCTGTATTTGCGTGTGTTTACATCATGTCTATCCTGTATTTGCCTGTTTACATCATGTCTATCCTGTATTTGCGTGTGTTTATTTCATGTCTATCGTGTATTTGCGTGTGTTTACATCATGTCTATCTTGTATTTGCGTGTTTACATCATGTCTATCCTGTATTTGCGTGTTTACATCATGTCTATCCTGTATTTGCGTGTTTACATCATGTCTATCCTGTATTTGCGTGTGTTTATTTCATGTCTATCGTGTATTTGCGTGTGTTTACATCATGTCTATCCTGTATTTGCGTGTGTTTACATCAAGTCTATCCTGTATTTGCGTGTTTACATCATGTCTATCCTGTATTTGCGTGTTTACATTATGTCTATCCTGTATTTGCGTGTGTTTACATCATGTCTATCCTGTATTTGCGTGTGTTTACATCATGTCTATCCTGTATTTGCATGTGTTTACATCATGTCTATCCTGTATTTGCGTGTGTTTACATCATGTCTATCCTGTATTTGCGTGTGTTTACATCATGTCTATATTGTATTTGCGCGTGTTTACATCATGTCTATCCTGTATTTGCGTGTGTTTACATCATGTCTATAATGTATTTGCGCGTGTTTACATCATGTCTATCCTGTATTTGCGTGTGTTTACATCATGTCTATCGTGTATTTGCGTGTGTTTATTTCATGTCTATCGTGTATTTGCGTGTGTTTACATCATGTCTATCCTGTATTTGAGTGTGTTTACATCATGTCTATCCTGTATTTGAGTGTGTTTACATCAAGTCTATCCTGTATTTGCGTGTTTACATCATGTCTATCCTGTATTTGCGTGTGTTTACATCATGTCTATCCTGTATTTGCGTGTGTTTACATCAAGTCTATCCTGTATTTGCGTGTTTACATCATGTCTATCGTGTATTTGCTTGTGTTTACATCATGTCTATCCTGTATTTGCGTGTTTACATCATGTCTATCCTGTATTTGCGTGTGTTTACATCATGTCTATCCTGTATTTGCGTGTTTACATCATGTCTATCCTGTATTTGCGTGTTTACATCATGTCTATCCTGTATTTGCGTGTGTTTACATCATGTCTATCCTGTATTTGCATGTTTACATCATGTCTATCCTGTATTTGCGTGTGTTTATTTCATGTCTATCGTGTATTTGCGTGTGTTTACATCATGTCTATCTTGTATTTGCGTGTTTACATCATGTCTATCCTGTATTTGCGTGTTTACATCATGTCTATCCTGTATTTGCTTGTTTACATCATGTCTATCCTGTATTTGCGTGTGTTTTTTTCATGTCTATCGTGTATTTGCGTGTGTTTACATCATGTCTATCCTGTATTTGCGTGTGTTTACATCAAGTCTATCCTGTATTTGCGTGTTTACATCATGTCTATCCTGTATTTGCGTGTGTTTACATCATGTCTATCCTGTATTTGCGTGTGTTTACATCATGTCTATCGTGTATTTGCGTGTGTTTACATCATGTCTATCGTGTATTTGCATGTGTTTACATCATGTCTATCGTGTATTTGCGTGTGTTTACATCATGTCTATCGTGTATTTGCGTGTGTTTATTTCATGTCTATCGTGTATTTGCGTGTGTTTACATCATGTCTATCCTGTATTTGAGTGTGTTTACATCATGTCTATCCTGTATTTGCGTGTGTTTACATCATGTCTATCCTGTATTTGCGTGTTTACATCATGTATATCCTGTATTTGCGTGCGTTTACATCATGTCTATCGTGTATTTACGTGTGTTTACATCATGTCTATCCTGTATTTGCGTGTGTTTACATCATGTCTATCGTGTATTTGCATGTGTTTACATCATGTCTATCGTGTATTTGCGCGTGTTTATTTCATGTCTATCGTGTATTTGCGTGTGTTTTTATCATGTCTATCGTGTATTTTTGTGTGTTTACATCATGTCTATATTGTATTTGCGCGTGTTTACATCATGTCTATCCTGTATTTGCGTGTTTACATCATGTCTATCCTGAATTTGCGTGTGTTTACATCATGTCTATCCTGTATTTGCGTGTTTACATCATGTCTATCCTGTATTTGCGTGTGTTTACATCATGTCTATCCTGTATTTGCGTGTGTTTACATCATGTCTATCGTGTATTAGCATGAGTTTACATCATGTCTATCGTGTATTTGCATGTGTTTAAATCATGTCTATCCTGTATTTGCCTGTGTTTACATCATGTCTATCCTGTATTTGCGTGTGTTTACATCATGTCTATCCTGTATTTGCGTGTGTTTACATCATGTCTATCCTGTATTTGCGTGTTTACATCATGTCTATCCTGTATTTGCGTGTGTTTACATCATGTCTATCCTGTATTTGCCTGTTTACATCATGTCTATCCTGTATTTGCGTGTGTTTATTTCATGTCTATCGTGTATTTGCGTGTGTTTACATCATGTCTATCTTGTATTTGCGTGTTTACATCATGTCTATCCTGTATTTGCGTGTTTACATCATGTCTATCCTGTATTTGCGTGTTTACATCATGTCTATCCTGTATTTGCGTGTGTTTATTTCATGTCTATCGTGTATTTGCGTGTGTTTACATCATGTCTATCCTGTATTTGCGTGTGTTTACATCAAGTCTATCCTGTATTTGCGTGTTTACATCATGTCTATCCTGTATTTGCGTGTGTTTACATCATGTCTATCCTGTATTTGCGTGTTTACATTATGTCTATCCTGTATTTGCGTGTGTTTACATCATGTCTATCCTGTATTTGCGTGTGTTTACATCATGTCTATCCTGTATTTGCATGTGTTTACATCATGTCTATCCTGTATTTGCGTGTGTTTACATCATGTCTATCCTGTATTTGCGTGTGTTTACATCATGTCTATATTGTATTTGCGCGTGTTTACATCATGTCTATCCTGTATTTGCGTGTGTTTACATCATGTCTATAATGTATTTGCGCGTGTTTACATCATGTCTATCCTGTATTTGCGTGTGTTTACATCATGTCTATCGTGTATTTGCGTGTGTTTATTTCATGTCTATCGTGTATTTGCGTGTGTTTACATCATGTCTATCCTGTATTTGAGTGTGTTTACATCATGTCTATCCTGTATTTGAGTGTGTTTACATCAAGTCTATCCTGTATTTGCGTGTTTACATCATGTCTATCCTGTATTTGCGTGTGTTTACATCATGTCTATCCTGTATTTGCGTGTGTTTACATCAAGTCTATCCTGTATTTGCGTGTTTACATCATGTCTATCGTGTATTTGCTTGTGTTTACATCATGTCTATCCTGTATTTGCGTGTTTACATCATGTCTATCCTGTATTTGCGTGTGTTTACATCATGTCTATCCTGTATTTGCGTGTTTACATCATGTCTATCCTGTATTTGCGTGTTTACATCATGTCTATCCTGTATTTGCGTGTGTTTACATCATGTCTATCCTGTATTTGCATGTTTACATCATGTCTATCCTGTATTTGCGTGTGTTTATTTCATGTCTATCGTGTATTTGCGTGTGTTTACATCATGTCTATCTTGTATTTGCGTGTTTACATCATGTCTATCCTGTATTTGCGTGTTTACATCATGTCTATCCTGTATTTGCTTGTTTACATCATGTCTATCCTGTATTTGCGTGTGTTTTTTTCATGTCTATCGTGTATTTGCGTGTGTTTACATCATGTCTATCCTGTATTTGCGTGTGTTTACATCAAGTCTATCCTGTATTTGCGTGTTTACATCATGTCTATCCTGTATTTGCGTGTGTTTACATCATGTCTATCCTGTATTTGCGTGTGTTTACATCATGTCTATCGTGTATTTGCGTGTGTTTACATCATGTCTATCGTGTATTTGCATGTGTTTACATCATGTCTATCGTGTATTTGCGTGTGTTTACATCATGTCTATCGTGTATTTGCGTGTGTTTATTTCATGTCTATCGTGTATTTGCGTGTGTTTACATCATGTCTATCCTGTATTTGAGTGTGTTTACATCATGTCTATCCTGTATTTGCGTGTGTTTACATCATGTCTATCCTGTATTTGCGTGTTTACATCATGTATATCCTGTATTTGCGTGCGTTTACATCATGTCTATCGTGTATTTACGTGTGTTTACATCATGTCTATCCTGTATTTGCGTGTGTTTACATCATGTCTATCGTGTATTTGCATGTGTTTACATCATGTCTATCGTGTATTTGCGCGTGTTTATTTCATGTCTATCGTGTATTTGCGTGTGTTTTTATCATGTCTATCGTGTATTTTTGTGTGTTTACATCATGTCTATATTGTATTTGCGCGTGTTTACATCATGTCTATCCTGTATTTGCGTGTTTACATCATGTCTATCCTGAATTTGCGTGTGTTTACATCATGTCTATCCTGTATTTGCGTGTTTACATCATGTCTATCCTGTATTTGCGTGTGTTTACATCATGTCTATCCTGTATTTGCGTGTGTTTACATCATGTCTATCGTGTATTTGCGTGTGTTTACATCATGTCTATCGTGTATTTGCATGTGTTTACATCATGTCTATCGTGTATTTGCGTGTGTTTACATCATGTCTATCCTGTATTTGCGTGTTTACATCATGTCTATCCTGTATTTGCGTGTTTTTACATCATGTCTATCCTGTATTTGCGTGTGTTTATTTCATGTCTATCGTGTATTTGCGTGTGTTTACATCATGTCTATCCTGTATTTGCGTGTGTTTACATCAAGTCTATCCTGTATTTGCGTGTTTACATCATGTCTATCCTGAATTTGCGTGTGTTTACATCATGTCTATCCTGTATTTGCGTTTTTACATCATGTCTATCCTGTATTTGCGTGTGTTTACATCATGTCTATCGTGTATTTGCGTGTGTTTACATCATGTCTATCCTGTATTTGCGTGTGTTTACATCAAGTCTATCCTGTATTTGCGTGTTTACATCATGTCTATCCTGTATTTGCGTGTGTTTACATCATGTCTATCCTGTATTTGCGTGTGTTTACATCATGTCTATCGTGTATTTGCGTGTGTTTACATCATGTCTATCGTGTATTTGCATGTGTTTACATCATGTCTATCGTGTATTTGCGTGTGTTTACATCATGTCTATCGTGTATTTGCGTGTGTTTATTTCATGTCTATCGTGTATTTGCGTGTGTTTACATCATGTCTATCCTGTATTTGAGTGTGTTTACATCATGTCTATCCTGTATTTGCGTGTGTTTACATCATGTCTATCCTGTATTTGCGTGTTTACATCATGTATATCCTGTATTTGCGTGCGTTTACATCATGTCTATCGTGTATTTACGTGTGTTTACATCATGTCTATCCTGTATTTGCGTGTGTTTACATCATGTCTATCGTGTATTTGCATGTGTTTACATCATGTCTATCGTGTATTTGCGCGTGTTTATTTCATGTCTATCGTGTATTTGCGTGTGTTTTTATCATGTCTATCGTGTATTTTTGTGTGTTTACATCATGTCTATATTGTATTTGCGCGTGTTTACATCATGTCTATCCTGTATTTGCGTGTTTACATCATGTCTATCCTGAATTTGCGTGTGTTTACATCATGTCTATCCTGTATTTGCGTGTTTACATCATGTCTATCCTGTATTTGCGTGTTTTTACATCATGTCTATCCTGTATTTGCGTGTGTTTATTTCATGTCTATCGTGTATTTGCGTGTGTTTACATCATGTCTATCCTGTATTTGCGTGTGTTTACATCAAGTCTATCCTGTATTTGCGTGTTTACATCATGTCTATCCTGAATTTGCGTGTGTTTACATCATGTCTATCCTGTATTTGCGTTTTTACATCATGTCTATCCTGTATTTGCGTGTGTTTACATCATGTCTATCCTGTATTTGCGTGTGTTTACATCATGTCTATCCTGTATTTGCGTGTGTTTACATCATGTCTATCCTGTATTTGCGTGTGTTTACATCATGTCTATCGTGCATTTGCGTGTGTTTACATCATTTCTATCCTGTATTTGCGTGTGTTTACATCATGTCTATCCTGTATTTGCGTGTGTTTACATCATGTCTATCCTGTATTTGTGTGTGTTTACATCATTTCTATCCTGTATTTGTGTGTGTTTACATCATGTCTATCCTGTATTTTTGTGTGTTTACATCATGTCTATCCTGTATTTGCGTGTGTTTACATCATGTCTATCGTGTATTTGCGTTTGTTTACATCATGTCTATCCTGTATTTGCGTGTTTACATCATGTCTATCCTGTATTTGCGTGTGTTTACATCTTGTCTATCCTGTATTTGCGTGTTTACATAATGTCTATCGTGTATTTGCGTGTGTTTACATCATGTCTATCCTGTATTTGCGTGTGTTTACATCATGTCTATCGTGTATTTGCGTGTGTTTACATCATGTCTATCGTGTATTTGCGTGTGTTTACATCATGTCTATCCTTTATTTGCGTGTGTTTACGTCATGTCTATCCTGTATTTGCGTGTGTTTACATCATGTCTATCCTGTATTTGCGTGTGTTTACATCATGTCTATCCTTTATTTGAGTGTGTTTACATCATGTCTATCCTGTATTTGAGTGTGTTTACATCAAGTATATCCTGTATTTGCGTGTTTACATCATGTCTATCCTGAATTTGCGTGTGTTTACATCATGTCTATCCTGTATTTGCGTGTTTACATCATGTCTATCCTGTATTTGCGTGTTTTTACATCATGTCTATCCTGTATTTGCGTGTGTTTATTTCATGTCTATCGTGTATTTGCGTGTGTTTACATCATGTCTATCCTGTATTTGCGTGTGTTTACATCAAGTCTATCCTGTATTTGCGTGTTTACATCATGTCTATCCTGTATTTGCGTGTGTTTACATCATGTCTATCCTGTATTTGCGTGTTTACATCATGTCTATCCTGTATTTGCGTGTGTTTACATCATGTCTATCCTGTATTTGCGTGTGTTTACATCATGTCTATCCTGTATTTGCGTGTGTTTACATCATGTCTATCCTGTATTTGCGTGTGTTTACATCATGTCTATCTTGTATTTGCGTGTGTTTACATCATGTCTATGGTGTATTTGCGTGTGTTTACATCATGTCTATCCTGTATTTGCGTGTGTTTACATCATGTCTATCCTGAATTTGCGTGTGTTTACATCATGTCTATCCTGTATTTGCGTTTTTACATCATGTCTATCCTGTATTTGCGTGTGTTTACATCATGTCTATCCTGTATTTGCGTATGTTTACATCATGTCTATCCTGTATTTGCGTGTGTTTACATCATGTCTATCCTGTATTTGCGTGTGTTTACATCATGTCTATCGTGCATTTGCGTGTGTTTACATCATGTCTATCCTGTATTTGCGTGTGTTTACATCATGTCTATCCTGTATTTGCGTGTGTTTACATCATGTCTATCCTGTATTTGCGTGTGTTTACATCATGTCTATCCTGTATTTGCGTGTGTTTACATCATGTCTATCCTGTATTTGCGTGTGTTTACATCATGTCTATCGTGTATTTGCGTGTGTTTACATCATGTCTATCCTGTATTTGCGTGTTTACATCATGTCTATCCTGTATTTGTGTGTGTTTACATTATGTCTATCCTGTATTTGCGTGTTTACATAATGTTTATCCTGTATTTGCGTGTGTTTACATCATGTCTATCCTGTATTTGCGTGTGTTTACATCATGTCTATCCTGTATTTGCGTGTGTTTACATCATGTCTATCCTGTATTTGCATGAGTTTACATCATGTCTATCCTGTATTTGCGTGTGTTTACGTCATGTCTATCCTGTATTTGCGTGTGTTTACATCATGTCTATCCTGTATTTGAGTGTGTTTACATCATGTCTATCCTGTATTTGAGTGTGTTTACATCAAGTCTATCCTGTATTTGCGTGTTTACATCATGTCTATCCTGAATTTGCGTGTGTTTACATCATGTCTATCCTGTATTTGCGTGTTTACATCATGTCTATCCTGTATTTGCGTGTTTTTACATCATGTCTATCCTGTATTTGCGTGTATACATCATGTCTATCCTGTATTTGCGGATGTTTATTTCATGTCTATCGTGTATTTGCGTGTGTTTACATCATGTCTATCCTGTATTTGCGTGTGTTTACATCAAGTCAATCCTGTATTTGCGTGTTTACATCATGTCTATCCTGTATTTGCGTGTGTTTACATCATGTCTATCCTTTATTTGCGTGTTTACATCATGTCTATCCTGTATTTGCGTGTGTTTACATCATGTCTATCCTGTATTTGCGTGTGTTTACATCATGTCTATCCTGTATTTGCGTGTGTTTACATCATGTCTATCCTGTATTTGCGTGTGTTTACATCATGTATATCTTGTATTTGCGTGTGTTTACATCATGTCTATGGTGTATTTGCGTGTGTTTACATCATGTCTATCCTGTATTTGTGTGTGTTTACATCATGTCTATCCTGAATTTGCGTGTGATTACATCATGTCTATCCTGTATTTGCGTTTTTACATCATGTCTATCCTGTATTTGCGTGTGTTTACATCATGTCTATCCTGTATTTGCGTGTGTTTACATCATGTCTATTCTGTATTTGTGTGTGTTTACATCATGTCTATCCTGTATTTGCGTGTGTTTACATCACGTCTATCGTGCATTTGCGTGTGTTTACATCATGTCTATCCTGTATTTGCGTGTGTTTACATCATGTCTATCCTGTATTTGCGTGTGTTTACATCATGTCTATCCTGTATTTGCGTGTGTTTACATCATGTCTATCCTGTATTTGCGTGTGTTTACATCATGTCTATCCTGTATTTGCGTGTGTTTACATCATGTCTATCGTGCATTTGCGTGTTTTTACATCATGTCTATCGTGTATTTGCGTGTGTTTACATCATGTCTATCCTGTATTTGCGTGTTTACATAATGTTTATCCTGTATTTGCGTATGTTTACATCATGTCTATCCTGTATTTGCGTGTGTTTACATCATGTCTATCCTGTATTTGCGTGTGTTTACATCATGTCTATCCTGTATTTGCATGAGTTTACGTCATGTCTATCGTGTATTTGCATGTGTTTAAATCATGTCTATCCTGTATTTGCCTGTGTTTACATCATGTCTATCCTGTATTTGCGTGTGTTTACATCATGTCTATCCTGTATTTGCGTGTGTTTACATCATGTCTATCCTGTATTTGCGTGTTTACATCATGTCTATCGTGCATTTGCGTGTTTTTACATCATGTCTATCGTGTATTTGCGTGTGTTTACATCATGTCTATCCTGTATTTGCGTGTGTTTACACCATGTCTATCGTGTATTTTTGTGTGTTTACATCATGTCTATTGTGTATTTGCGTGTGTTTACATCATGTCTATCCTGTATTTGCGTGTTTACATAATGTTTATCCTGTATTTGCGTGTGTTTACATCATGTCTATCCTGTATTTGCGTGTGTTTACATCATGTCTATCCTGTATTTGCGTGTGTTTACATCATGTCTATCGTGTATTAGCATGAGTTTACATCATGTCTATCGTGTATTTGCATGTGTTTAAATCATGTCTATCCTGTATTTGCCTGTGTTTACATCATGTCTATTCTGTATTTGCGTGTGTTTACATCATGTCTATCCTGTATTTGCGTGTGTTTACATCATGTCTATCCTGTATTTGCGTGTGTTTACATCATGTATATCCTGTATTTGCGTGTGTTTACATCATGTCTATCGTTTATTTGCATGAGTTTACATCATGTCTAAGGTGTATTTGCATATGTTTAAATCATGTCTATCCTGTATTTGCCTGTGTTTACATCATGTCTATCCTGTATTTGCGTGTGTTTACATCATGTCTATTCTGTATTTGTGTGTGTTTACATCATGTCTATCCTGTATTTGCGTGTGTTTACATCACGTCTATCGTGCATTTGCGTGTGTTTACATCATGTCTATCCTGTATTTGCGTGTGTTTACATCATGTCTATCCTGTATTTGCGTGTGTTTACATCATGTCTATCCTGTATTTGCGTGTGTTTACATCATGTCTATCCTGTATTTGCGTGTGTTTACATCATGTCTATCCTGTATTTGCGTGTGTTTACATCATGTCTATCGTGCATTTGCGTGTTTTTACATCATGTCTATCGTGTATTTGCGTGTGTTTACATCATGTCTATCCTGTATTTGCGTGTTTACATAATGTTTATCCTGTATTTGCGTATGTTTACATCATGTCTATCCTGTATTTGCGTGTGTTTACATCATGTCTATCCTGTATTTGCGTGTGTTTACATCATGTCTATCCTGTATTTGCATGAGTTTACGTCATGTCTATCGTGTATTTGCATGTGTTTAAATCATGTCTATCCTGTATTTGCCTGTGTTTACATCATGTCTATCCTGTATTTGCGTGTGTTTACATCATGTCTATCCTGTATTTGCGTGTGTTTACATCATGTCTATCCTGTATTTGCGTGTTTACATCATGTCTATCGTGCATTTGCGTGTTTTTACATCATGTCTATCGTGTATTTGCGTGTGTTTACATCATGTCTATCCTGTATTTGCGTGTGTTTACACCATGTCTATCGTGTATTTTTGTGTGTTTACATCATGTCTATTGTGTATTTGCGTGTGTTTACATCATGTCTATCCTGTATTTGCGTGTTTACATAATGTTTATCCTGTATTTGCGTGTGTTTACATCATGTCTATCCTGTATTTGCGTGTGTTTACATCATGTCTATCCTGTATTTGCGTGTGTTTACATCATGTCTATCGTGTATTAGCATGAGTTTACATCATGTCTATCGTGTATTTGCATGTGTTTAAATCATGTCTATCCTGTATTTGCCTGTGTTTACATCATGTCTATTCTGTATTTGCGTGTGTTTACATCATGTCTATCCTGTATTTGCGTGTGTTTACATCATGTCTATCCTGTATTTGCGTGTGTTTACATCATGTATATCCTGTATTTGCGTGTGTTTACATCATGTCTATCGTTTATTTGCATGAGTTTACATCATGTCTAAGGTGTATTTGCATATGTTTAAATCATGTCTATCCTGTATTTGCCTGTGTTTACATCATGTCTATCCTGTATTTGCATGTGTTTACATCATGTCTATCGTTTAATTGCATGAGTTTACATCATGTCTATCCTGTATTTGCGTGTGTTTACATCATGTCTATCCTGTATTTGCGTGTGTTTACATCATGTCTATCGTGTTTTTGCGTGTGTTTACATCATGTCTATCCTGTATTTGCGTGTTTACATCATGTCTATCCTGTATTTGTGTGTGTTTACATTATGTCTATCCTGTATTTGCGTGTTTACATCATGTCTATCGTGTATTTGTGTGTGTTTACATCATGTCTATCGTGCATTTGCGTGTTTTTACATCATGTCTATCGTGTATTTGCATGTGTTTACATCATGTCTACCCTGTATTTGCGTGTGTTTACATCATGTCTATTAGTGTATTTGTGTGTGTTTACATCATGTCTATCGTGTATTTGCGTGTGTTTACATCATGTCTATTAGTGTATTTTTGTGTGTTTACATCATGTCTATCGTGTATTTGCGTGTGTTTACATCATGTCTATCCTGTATTTGCGTGTTTACATAATGTTTATCCTGTATTTGCGTGTGTTTACATCATGTCTATCCTGTATTTGCGTGTGTTTACATCATGTCTATCCTGTATTTGCGTGTGTTTACATCATGTCTATCCTGTATTTGCGTGTTTACATCATGTCTATCGTGTATTTGCGTGTGTTTACATCATGTCTATCCTGTATTTGCGTGTTTACATAATGTTTATCCTGTAATTGCGTGTGTTTACATCTTGTCTATCCTGTATTTGCGTGTGTTTACATCATGTCTATGCTGTATTTGCGTGTGTTTACATCATGTCTATCCTGTATTTGCGTGTGTTTACATCATGTCTATCCTGTATTTAAGTGTTTACATCATGTCTATCGTGTATTTGCGTGTTTACATCATGTCTATCGTGTATTTGCGTGTGTTTACATCATGTCTATCCTGTATTTGCGTGTGTTTACATCATGTCTATCCTGTATTTGCGTGTGTTTACATCATGTCTATCCTGTATTTGCGTGTTTACATCATGTCTATCGTGTATTTGCGTGTTTACATCATGTCTATCGTGTATTTGCGTGTGTTTACATCATGTCTATTGTGCATTTACGTGTTTTTACATCATGTCTATCGTGTATTTGCGTGTGTTTACATCATGTCTATCCTGTATTTGCGTGTGTTTACACCATGTCTATCGTGTATTTTTGTGTGTTTACATCATGTCTATTGTGTATTTGCGTGTGTTTACATCATGTCTATCCTGTATTTAAGTGTTTACATCATGTCTATCGTGTATTTGCGTGTTTACATCATGTCTATTAGTGTATTTTTGTGTGTTTACATTATGTCTATCCTGTATTTGCGTGTTTACATCATGTCTATCGTGTATTTGTGTGTGTTTACATCATGTCTATCGTGCATTTGCGTGTTTTTACATCATGTCTATCGTGTATTTGCATGTGTTTACATCATGTCTACCCTGTATTTGCGTGTGTTTACATCATGTCTATTAGTGTATTTTTGTGTGTTTACATCATGTCTATCGTGTATTTGCGTGTGTTTACATCATGTCTATTAGTGTATTTTTGTGTGTTTACATCATGTCTATCGTGTATTTGCGTGTGTTTACATCATGTCTATCCTGTATTTGCGTGTTTACATAATGTTTATCCTGTATTTGCGTGTGTTTACATCATGTCTATCCTGTATTTGCGTGTGTTTACATCATGTCTATCCTGTATTTGCGTGTGTTTACATCATGTCTATCCTGTATTTGCGTGTTTACATCATGTCTATCGTGTATTTGCGTGTGTTTACATCATGTCTATCGTGCATTTGCGTGTTTTTACATCATGTCTATCCTGTATTTGCGTGTGTTTACACCATGTCTATCATGTATTTTTGTGTGTTTACATCATGTCTATTGTGTATTTGCGTGTGTTTACATCATGTCTATCCTGTATTTGCGTGTTTACATAATGTTTATCCTGTAATTGCGTGTGTTTACATCTTGTCTATCCAGTATTTGCGTGTGTTTACATCATGTCTATGCTGTATTTGCGTGTGTTTACATCATGTCTATCGTGTATTTGCGTGTGTTGACATCATGTCTATCCTGTATTTAAGTGTTTACATCATGTCTATCGTGTATTTGCGTGTTTACATCATGTCTATTAGTGTATTTTTGTGTGTTTACATCATGTCTATCGTGTATTTGCGTGTGTTTACATCATGTCTATCCTGTATTTGCGTGTGTTTACATCATGTCTATCCTGTATTTGCGTGTGTTTACATCATGTCTATCCTGTATTTGCGTGTTTACATCATGTCTATCGTGTATTTGCGTGTTTACATCATGTCTATCGTGTATTTGCGTGTGTTTACATCATGTCTATTGTGCATTTGCGTGTTTTTACATCATGTCTATCGTGTATTTGCGTGTGTTTACATCATGTCTATCCTGTATTTGCGTGTGTTTACACCATGTCTATCCTGTATTTTTGTGTGTTTACATCATGTCTATTGTGTATTTGCGTGTGTTTACATCATGTCTATCCTGTATTTAAGTGTTTACATCATGTCTATCGTGTATTTGCGTGTTTACATCATGTCTATTAGTGTATTTTTGTGTGTTTACATCATGTCTATCGTGTATTTGCGTGTGTTTACATCATGTCTATCCTGTATTTGCGTGTGTTTACATCATGTCTATCCTGTATTTGCGTGTGTTTACATCATGTCTATCCTGTATTTGCGTGTTTACATCATGTCTATCGTGTATTTGCGTGTTTACATCATGTCTATCGTGTATTTGCGTGTGTTTACATCATGTCTATCGTGCATTTGCGTGTTTTTACATCATGTCTATCGTGTATTTGCGTGTGTTTACATCATGTCTATCCTGTATTTGCGTGTGTTTACACCATGTCTATCGTGTATTTTTGTGTGTTTACATCATGTCTATTGTGTATTTGCGTGTGTTTACATCATGTCTATCCTGCATTTGCGTGTTTACATAATGTTTATCCTGTATTTGAGTGTGTTTACATCATGTCTATCCTGTATTTGCGTGTGTTTACATCATGTCTATCCTGTATTTGCGTGTGTTTACATCATGTCTATCCTGTATTTGCGTGTGTTTACATCATGTCTATCGTGTATTAGCATGAGTTTACATCAAGTCTATTGTGTATTTGCATGTGTTTAAATCATGTCTATCCTGTATTTGCTGTGTTTACATCATGTCTATCCTGTATTTGTGTGTGTTTACATCATGTCTATCCTGTATTTGCGTGTGTTTACATCATGTCTATCCTGTATTTGCGTGTGTTTACATCATGTCTATCCTGTATTTGTGTCTGTTTACATCATGTCTATCGTGTATTTGCGTGTGTTTACATCATGTCTATCCTGTATTTGCTGTTGTCACACCAATACAGGATAGACATGATGTAAACACACGCAAATCAGGATAGACATGATGTAACACACGCAAATACGGATAGACATGATGTAAACACACGCAAATAAGATAGACATGATGTAAACACACGCAAATACAGGATAGACATGATGTAAACACACACAAATACAGGATAGACATGATGTAAACACAGGCAAATACAGGATAGACATGATTTAAACACATGCAAATACACAATAGACTTGATGTAAACTCATGCTAATACACGATAGACATGATGTAAACACACGCAAATACAGGATAGACATGATGTAAACACACGCAAATACAGGATAGACATGATGTAAACACACGCAAATACAGGATAGACATGATGTAAACACACTCAAATACAGGATAAACATTATGTAAACACGCAAATGCAGGATAGACATGATGTAAACACACGCAAATACACAATAGACATGATGTAAACACACAAAAATACACGATAGACATGGTGTAAACACACGCAAATACAGGATAGACATGATGTAAACACACGCAAATACACGATAGACATGATGTAAAAACACGCAAATGCACGATAGACATGATGTAAACACACGCAAATACACGATAGACATGATGTAAACACGCAAATACACGATAGACATGATGTAAACACGCAAATACAGGATAGACATGATGTAAACACACGCAAATACAGGATAGACATGATGTAAACACACGCAAATACAGGATAGACATGATGTAAACACACGCAAATACACGATAGACATGATGTAAACACACAAAAATACACTAATAGACATGATGTAAACACGCAAATACACGATAGACATGATGTAAACACTTAAATACAGGATAGACATGATGTAAACACACGCAAATACACAATAGACATGATGTAAACACACAAAAATACAGGATAGACATGGTGTAAACACACGCAAATACAGATAGACATGATGTAAACACACGCAAATACACGATAGACATGATGTAAAACACGCAAATGCACAATAGACATGATGTAAACACACGCAAATACACGATAGACATGATGTAAACACGCAAATACACGATAGACATGATGTAAACACGCAAATACAGGATAGACATGATGTAAACACACGCAAATACAGGATAGACATGATGTAAACACACGCAAATACAGGATAGACATGATGTAAACACACGCAAATACACGATAGACATGATGTAAACACACAAAATACACTAATAGACATGATGTAAACACGCAAATACACGATAGACATGATGTAAACACTTAAATACAGGATAGACATGATGTCAACACACGCAAATACACGATAGACATGATGTAAACACACGCAAATACAGCATAGACATGATGTAAACACACGCAAATACTGGATAGACAAGATGTAAACACACGCAATTACAGGATAAACATTATGTAAACACGCAAATACAGGATAGACATGATGTAAACACACGCAAATACACAATAGACATGATGTAAACACACAAAAATACATGATAGACATGGTGTAAACACACGCAAATACAGGATAGACATGATGTAAAAACACGCAAATGCACGATAGACATGATGTAAACACACGCAAATACACGATAGACATGATGTAAACACGCAAATACAGGATAGACATGATGTAAACACACGCAAATACAGGATAGACATGATGTAAACACACGCAAATACAGGATAGACATGATGTAAACACACGCAAATACAGGATAAACATTATGTAAACACGCAAATACAGGATAGACATGATGTAAACACACGCAAATACACGATAGACATGATGTAAACACACAAAAATACACTAATAGACATGATGTAAACACACGCAAATACACGATAGACATGATGTAAACACACAAAAATACACTAATAGACATGATGTAAACACACGCAAATACAGGGTAGACATGATGTAAACACATGCAAATACACGATAGACATGATGTAAAAACACGCAAATGCACGATAGACATGATGTAAACACACACAAATACACGATAGACATGATGTAAACACGCAAATACAGGATAGACATAATGTAAACACACAAAAATACACTAATAGACATGATGTAAACACGCAAATACACGATAGACATGATGTAAACACTTAAATACAGGATAGACATGATGTAAACACACGCAAATACACAATAGACATGATGTAAACACACAAAAATACACGATAGACATGGTGTAAACACACGCAAATACAGGATAGACATGATGTAAACACACGCAAATACACGATAGACATGATGTAAAAACACGTAAATGCACAATAGACATGATGTAAACACACGCAAATACACGATAGACATGATGTAAACACGCAAATACACGATAGACATGATGTAAACACGCAAATACAGGATAGACATGATGTAAACACACGCAAATACAGGATAGACATGATGTAAACACACGCAAATACAGGATAGACATGATGTAAACACACGCAAATACACGATAGACATGATGTAAACACGCAAATACACGATAGACATGATGTAAACACTTAAATACAGGATAGACATGATGTAAACACACGCAAATACAGGATAGACATGATGTAAACACACGCAAATACAGCATAGACATGATGTAAACACACGCAAATACAGGATAGACAAGATGTAAACACACGCAATTACAGGATAAACATTATGTAAACACGCAAATACAGGATAGACATGATGTAAACACACGCAAATACACGATAGACATGATGTAAACACGCAAATACAGGATAGACATGATGTAAACACACGCAAATACAGGATAGACATGATGTAAACACACGCAAATACAGGATAGACATGATGTAAACACACGCAAATACAGGATAAACATTATGTAAACACGCAAATACAGGATAGACATGATGTAAACACACGCAAATACACGATAGACATGATGTAAACACACAAAAATACACTAATAGACATGATGTAAACACACGCAAATACACGATAGACATGATGTAAACACACACAAATACACTAATAGACATGATGTAAACACACGCAAATACAGGGTAGACATGATGTAAACACATGCAAATACACGATAGACATGATGTAAAAACACGCAAATGCACGATAGACATGATGTAAACACACACAAATACACGATAGACATGATGTAAACACGCAAATACAGGATAGACATAATGTAAACACACACAAATACAGGATAGACATGATGTAAACACGCAAATACAGGATAGACATGATGTAAACACACGCAAAAACACGATAGACATGATGTAAACACACGCAAATACAGGATAGACATGATGTAAACACACGCAAATACAGGATAGACATGATGTAAACTCATGCAATTAAACGATAGACATGATGTAAACACATGCAAATACAGGATAGACATGATGTAAACACAGGCAAATACAGGATAGACATGATTTAAACATATGCAAATACACCTTAGACATGATGTAAACTCATGCAAATAAACGATAGACATGATGTAAACACACGCAAATACAGGATATACATGATGTAAACACACGCAAATACAGGATAGACATGATGTAAACACACGCAAATACAGGATAGACATGATGTAAACACACGCAAATACAGAATAGACATGATGTAAACACAGGCAAATACAGGATAGACATGATTTAAACACATGCAAATACACGATAGACATGATGTAAACTCATGCTAATACACGATAGACATGATGTAAACACACGCAAATACAGGATAGACATGATGTAAACACACGCAAATACAGGATAGACATGATGTAAACACACGCAAATACAGGATAAACATTATGTAAACACGCAAATACAGGATAGACATGATGTAAACACACGCAAATACACAATAGACATGATGTAAACACACAAAAATACACGATAGACATGGTGTAAACACACGCAAATACAGGATAGACATGATGTAAACACACGCAAATACACGATAGACATGATGTAAAAACACGCAAATGCACGATAGACATGATGTAAACACGCAAATACAGGATAGACATGATGTAAACACACGCAAATACAGGATAGACATGATGTAAACACACGCAAATACAGGATAGACATGATGTAAACACAGGCAAATACAGGATAGACATGATTTAAACACATGCAAATACACGATAGACATGACGTAAACTCATGCAAATACAGGATAGACATGATGTAAACACACGCAAATACAGGATAGACATGATGTAAACACACGCAAATACAGGATAGACATGATGTAAACATACGCAAATACAGGATAAACATTATGTAAACACGCAAATACAGGATAGACATGATGTAAACACACGCAAATACACGATAGACATGATGTAAAAACACGCAAATGCACGATAGACATGATGTAAACACACGCAAATACAGGATAGACATGATGTAAACACACGCAAATACAGGATAGACATGATGTAAACACACGCAAATACAGGATAGACATGATGTAAACACACGCAAATACAGGATAGACATGATGTAAACACACGCAAATACAGGATAGACATGATGTAAACACACGCAAATGCACGATAGACGTGATGTAAACACACGCAAATACAGGATAGACATGATGTAAACACACACAAATACAGAATAGACATGATGTAAACACACGCAAATACAGGATAGACATGATGTAAACACAGGCAAATACAGGATAGACATGATTTAAACATATGCAAATACACCTTAGACATGATGTAAACTCATGCAAATAAACGATAGACATGATGTAAACACACGCAAATACAGGATATACATGATGTAAACACACGCAAATACAGGATAGACATGATGTAAACACACGCAAATACAGGATAGACATGATGTAAACACACGCAAATACAGAATAGACATGATGTAAACACAGGCAAATACAGGATAGACATGATTTAAACACATGCAAATACACGATAGACATGATGTAAACTCATGCTAATACACGATAGACATGATGTAAACACACGCAAATACAGGATAGACATGATGTAAACACACGCAAATACAGGATAGACATGATGTAAACACACGCAAATACAGGATAAACATTATGTAAACACGCAAATACAGGATAGACATGATGTAAACACACGCAAATACACAATAGACATGATGTAAACACACAAAAATACACGATAGACATGGTGTAAACACACGCAAATACAGGATAGACATGATGTAAACACACGCAAATACACGATAGACATGATGTAAAAACACGCAAATGCACGATAGACATGATGTAAACACGCAAATACAGGATAGACATGATGTAAACACACGCAAATACAGGATAGACATGATGTAAACACACGCAAATACAGGATAGACATGATGTAAACACAGGCAAATACAGGATAGACATGATTTAAACACATGCAAATACACGATAGACATGACGTAAACTCATGCAAATACAGGATAGACATGATGTAAACACACGCAAATACAGGATAGACATGATGTAAACACACGCAAATACAGGATAGACATGATGTAAACATACGCAAATACAGGATAAACATTATGTAAACACGCAAATACAGGATAGACATGATGTAAACACACGCAAATACACGATAGACATGATGTAAAAACACGCAAATGCACGATAGACATGATGTAAACACACGCAAATACAGGATAGACATGATGTAAACACACGCAAATACAGGATAGACATGATGTAAACACACGCAAATACAGGATAGACATGATGTAAACACACGCAAATACAGGATAGACATGATGTAAACACACGCAAATACAGGATAGACATGATGTAAACACACGCAAATGCACGATAGACGTGATGTAAACACACGCAAATACAGGATAGACATGATGTAAACACACACAAATACAGAATAGACATGATGTAAACACACGCAAATACAGGATAGACATGATGTAAACACACGCAAATACAGGATAGACATGATGTAAAAACGCAAATACAGGATAGACATGATGTAATCACACGCAAATTCAGGATAGACATGATGTAAACACACACAAATACAGGATAGACATGATGTAAACACACGCAAATACACCATAGACATGATGTAAACACACGCAAATACAAGATATACATGATGTAAACACACGCAAATACAGGATAGACATGATGTAAACACACGCAAATACAGGATAGACATGATGTAAACACACGCAAATACAGGATAGACATGATGTAAACACACGCAAATACAGGATAGACATGATGTAAACACGCAAATAAAGGATAGACATGATGTAAACACACGCAAATACAGGATAGACATGATGTAAACACGCAAATACAGGATTGACTTGATGTAAACACACGCAAATACAGGATAGACATGATGTAAACACACGCAAATACACGATAGACATGAAATAAACATCCGCAAATACAGGATAGACATGATGTATACACGCAAATACAGGATAGACATGATGTAAAAACACGCAAATACAGGATAGACATGATGTAAACACGCAAATACAGGATAGACATGATGTAAACACACGCAAATTCAGGATAGACATGATGTAAACACGCAAATACAGGATAGACTTGATGTAAACACACTCAAATACAGGATAGACATGATGTAAACACACTCAAATACAGGATAGACATGATGTAAACACACGCAAATACAGGATAGACATGACGTAAACACACGCAAATACAGGATAGACATGATGTAAACTCATGCAAATACAGGATAGACATGATGTAAACACACGCAAATACAGGATAGACATGATGTAAACACACGCAAATACAGGATAGACATGATGTAAACACACGCAAATACAGGATAAACATTATGTAAACACGCAAATACAGGATAGACATAATGTAAACACACACAAATACAGGATAGACATGATGTAAACACGCAAATACAGGATAGACATGATGTAAACACACGCAAATACACGATAGACATGATGTAAACACACGCAAATACAGGATAGACATGATGTAAACACACGCAAATACAGGATAGACATGATGTAAACACACGCAAATACAGGATAGACATGATGTAAACACACGCAAATACAGGATAGACATGATGTAAACACACGCAAATACAGGATAGACATGATGTAAACACACGCAAATGCACGATAGACATGATGTAAACACACGCAAATACAGGATAGACATGATGTAAACACACGCAAATACAGGATAGACATGATGTAAACATACGCAAATACAGGATAGACATGATGTAAACACACGCAAATACAGGATAGACATGATGTAAAAACGCAAATACAGGATAGACATGATGTAAACACACGCAAATTCAGGATAGACATGATGTAAACACACGCAAATACAGGATAGACATGATGTAAACACACGCAAATACACCATAGACATGATGTAAACACACGCAAATACAAGATAGACATGATGTAAACACACGCAAATACAGGATAGACATGATGTAAACACACGCAAATACAGGATAGACATGATGTAAACACACGCAAATACAGGATAGACATGATGTAAACACACGCAAATACAGGATAGACATGATGTAAACACGCAAATACAGGATAGACATGATGTAAACACACGCAAATACAGGATAGACATGATGTAAACACGCAAATACAGGATAGACTTGATGTAAACACACGCAAATACAGGATAGACATGATGTAAACACACGCAAATACACGATAGACATGAAATAAACACACGCAAATACAGGATAGACATGATGTAAAAACACGCAAATACAGGATAGACATGATGTAAACACGCAAATACAGGATAGACATGATGTAAACACACGCAAATTCAGGATAGACATGATGTAAACACGCAAATACAGGATATACTTGATGTAAACACACTCAAATACAGGATAGACATGATGTAAACACACTCAAATAAAGGATAGACATGATGTAAACACACGCAAATACAGGATAGACATGATGTAAACACACGCAAATACAGGATAGACATGACGTAAACACACGCAAATAAAGGATAGACATGATGTAAACACACGCAAATACACGATAGACATGATGTAAACACACGCAAATACACGATAGACATGATGTAAACACACGCAAATACAGGATAGACATGATGTAAACACACGCAAATACACGATAGACATTATGTAAACACGCAAATACAGGATAGACAAGATGTAAACACACGCAAATACAGGATAGACATGATGTAAACACGCAAATACAGGATAGACATGATGTAAACAAACGCAAATACACGATAGACATGATGTAAACACACGCAAATACAGGATAGACATGATGTAAACACACAAAAATACAGGATAGACATGATGTAAACACACACAAATACAGGATAGAAATGATGTAAACACACACAAATACAGGATAGACATGATGTAAACACACGCAAATACAGGATAGACATGATGTAAACACACGCAAATACAGGATAGAAATGATGTAAACACACGCAAATGCACGATAGACATGATGTAAACACACGCAAATACAGGATAGACATGATGTAAACACACGCAAATACAGGATAGACATGATGTAAACACACGCAAATACAGGATAGACATGATGTAAACACACGCAAATACAGGATAGACATGATGTAAAAACGCAAATACAGGATAGACATGATGTAAACACACGCAAATTCAGGATAGACATGATGTAAACACGCAAATACAGGATAGACTTGATGTAAACACACGCAAATACAGGATAGACATGATGTAAACACACGCAAATACACGATAGACATGAAATAAACACACGCAAATACAGGATAGACATGATGTAAAAACACGCAAATACAGGATAGACATGATGTAAACACGCAAATACAGGATAGACATGATGTAAACACACGCAAATTCAGGATAGACATGATGTAAACACGCAAATACAGGATAGACATGATGTAAACACGCGCAAATACAATATAGACATGATGTAAACACACAAAAATACACGATAGACATGATAAAAACACACGCAAATACACGATAGACATGAAATAAACACGCGCAAATACACGATAGACATGATGTAAACACATGCAAATACACGATAGACATGATGTAAACACACGCAAATACAGGATAGACATGATGTAAACACACGTAAATACACGATAGACATGATGTAAACGCACGCAAATACAGGATATACATGATGTAAACACGCAAATACAGGATAGACATGATGTAAACACACGCAAATACAGGATAGACATGATGTAAACACACTCAAATACAGGATAGACATGATGTAAACACACGCAAATACACGATAGACATGAAATAAACACACGCAAATACACGATAGACATGATGTAAACACACGCAAATACACGATAGACATGATGTAAACACATGCAAATACACGATAGACATGATGTAAACACACGCAAATACACGATAGACATGATGTAAACACACGCAAATACAGGATAGACATGATGTAAACACACGCAAATACAGGATAGACATGATGTAAACACGCAAATACAGGATAGACTTGATGTAAACACACGCAAATACAGGATAGACATGATGTAAACACACGCAAATACACGATAGACATGATGTAAACACACGCAAATACAGGATAGACATGATGTAAAAACGCAAATACAGGATAGACATGATGTAAACACACGCAAATTCAGGATAGACATGATGTAAACACGCAAATACAGGATAGACTTGATGTAAACACACGCAAATACAGGATAGACATGATGTAAACACACGCAAATACACGATAGACATGAAATAAACACACGCAAATACAGGATAGACATGATGTAAAAACACGCAAATACAGGATAGACATGATGTAAACACGCAAATACAGGATAGACATGATGTAAACACACGCAAATACACGATAGACATGATGTAAACACATGCAAATACACGATAGACATGATGTAAACACACGCAAATACACGATAGACATGATGTAAACACACGCAAATACAGGATAGACATGATGTAAACACACGCAAATACAGGATAGACATGATGTAAACACGCAAATACAGGATAGACATGATGTAAACACACGCAAATTCAGGATAGACATGATGTAAACACGCAAATACAGGATAGACATGATGTAAACACGCGCAAATACAATATAGACATGATGTAAACACACAAAAATACACGATAGACATGATAAAAACACACGCAAATACACGATAGACATGAAATAAACACGCGCAAATACACGATAGACATGATGTAAACACATGCAAATACACGATAGACATGATGTAAACACACGCAAATACAGGATAGACATGATGTAAACACACGTAAATACACGATAGACATGATGTAAACGCACGCAAATACAGGATATACATGATGTAAACACGCAAATACAGGATAGACATGATGTAAACACACGCAAATACAGGATAGACATGATGTAAACACACTCAAATACAGGATAGACATGATGTAAACACACGCAAATACACGATAGACATGAAATAAACACACGCAAATACACGATAGACATGATGTAAACACACGCAAATACACGATAGACATGATGTAAACACATGCAAATACACGATAGACATGATGTAAACACACGCAAATACACGATAGACATGATGTAAACACACGCAAATACAGGATAGACATGATGTAAACACACGCAAATACAGGATAGACATGATGTAAACACGCAAATACAGGATAGACTTGATGTAAACACACGCAAATACAGGATAGACATGATGTAAACACACGCAAATACACGATAGACATGAAAAAACACACGCAAATACAGGATAGACATGATGTAAACAAGCAAATACAGGATAGACATGATGTAAACACGCAAATACAGGATAGACATGATGTAAACACGCAAATACAAGATAGACATGATGTAAACACACGCAAATACACGATAGACATGAAATAAACACACGCAAATACAGGATAGACATGATGTAAACATGCAAATACAGGATAGACATGATGTAAACACACGCAAATACAGGATAGACATGATGTAAACACGCAAATACAGGATAGACATGATGTAAACACGCAAATACAGGATAGACATGATGTAAACACACGCAAATACAGGATAGACATGATGTAAACACGCAAATACAGGATAGACATGATGTAAACACAAGCAAATACACGATAGACATGATGTAAACACGCAAATACAGGATAGACTTGATGTAAACACACGCAAATACAGGATAGACATGATGTAAACACACGCAAATACAGGATAGACATGATGTAAACACGCAAATACAGGATAGACTTGATGTAAACACACTCAAATACAGGATAGACATGATGTAAACACACTCAAATACAGGATAGACATGATGTAAACACACGCAAATACACGATAGACATGAAATAAACACACGCAAATACACGATAGACATGATGTAAACACACGCAAATACAGGATAGACATGATGTAAACACGCGCAAATACATTATAGACATGATGTAAACACACGCAAATACAGGATAGACATGATGTAAACACGCGCAAATACAATATAGACATGATGTAAACACACGCAAATACAGGATAGACATGATGTAAACACACGCAAATACAGGATAGACATGATGTAAACACATGCAAATACAGGATAGACATGATGTAAACACACGCAAATACAGGATAGACATGATGTAAACACACGCAAATACAGGATAGACATAATGTAAACACGCAAATACAGGATAGACATGATGTAAACACACGCAAATACAGGATAGACATGATGTAAACACGCAAATACAGGATAGACTTGATGTAAACACACGCAAATACAGGATAGACATGATGTAAACACACGCAAATACACGATAGACATGAAATAAACACACGCAAATACAGGATAGACATGATGTAAACACGCAAATACAGGATAGACATGATGTAAACACGCAAATACAGGATAGACATGATGTAAACACGCAAATACAAGATAGACATGATGTAAACACACGCAAATACACGATAGACATGAAATAAACACACGCAAATACAGGATAGACATGATGTAAACAGGCAAATACAGGATAGACATGATGTAAACACACGCAAATACAGGATAGACATGATGTAAACACGCAAATACAGGATAGACATGATGTAAACACACGCAAATACAGGATAGACATGATGTAAACACACGCAAATACAGGATAGACATGATGTAAACACAGGCAAATACAGGATAGACATGATTTAAACACATGCAAATACACGATAGACATGATGTAAACTCATGCTAATACACGATAGACATGATGTAAACACACGCAAATACAGGATAGACATGATGTAAACACACGCAAATACAGGATAGACATGATGTAAACACGCAAATACAGGATAGACATGATGTAAACACACGCAAATTCAGGATAGACATGATGTAAACACGCAAATACAGGATAGACATGATGTAAACACGCGCAAATACAATATAGACATGATGTAAACACACAAAAATACACGATAGACATGATAAAAACACACGCAAATACACGATAGACATGAAATAAACACGCGCAAATACACGATAGACATGATGTAAACACATGCAAATACACGATAGACATGATGTAAACACACGCAAATACAGGATAGACATGATGTAAACACACGTAAATACACGATAGACATGATGTAAACGCACGCAAATACAGGATATACATGATGTAAACACGCAAATACAGGATAGACATGATGTAAACACACGCAAATACAGGATAGACATGATGTAAACACACTCAAATACAGGATAGACATGATGTAAACACACGCAAATACACGATAGACATGAAATAAACACACGCAAATACACGATAGACATGATGTAAACACACGCAAATACACGATAGACATGATGTAAACACATGCAAATACACGATAGACATGATGTAAACACACGCAAATACACGATAGACATGATGTAAACACACGCAAATACAGGATAGACATGATGTAAACACACGCAAATACAGGATAGACATGATGTAAACACGCAAATACAGGATAGACTTGATGTAAACACACGCAAATACAGGATAGACATGATGTAAACACACGCAAATACACGATAGACATGAAAAAAACACACGCAAATACAGGATAGACATGATGTAAACAAGCAAATACAGGATAGACATGATGTAAACACGCAAATACAGGATAGACATGATGTAAACACGCAAATACAAGATAGACATGATGTAAACACACGCAAATACACGATAGACATGAAATAAACACACGCAAATACAGGATAGACATGATGTAAACATGCAAATACAGGATAGACATGATGTAAACACACGCAAATACAGGATAGACATGATGTAAACACGCAAATACAGGATAGACATGATGTAAACACGCAAATACAGGATAGACATGATGTAAACACACGCAAATACAGGATAGACATGATGTAAACACGCAAATACAGGATAGACATGATGTAAACACAAGCAAATACACGATAGACATGATGTAAACACGCAAATACAGGATAGACTTGATGTAAACACACGCAAATACAGGATAGACATGATGTAAACACACGCAAATACAGGATAGACATGATGTAAACACGCAAATACAGGATAGACTTGATGTAAACACACTCAAATACAGGATAGACATGATGTAAACACACTCAAATACAGGATAGACATGATGTAAACACACGCAAATACACGATAGACATGAAATAAACACACGCAAATACACGATAGACATGATGTAAACACACGCAAATACAGGATAGACATGATGTAAACACGCGCAAATACATTATAGACATGATGTAAACACACGCAAATACAGGATAGACATGATGTAAACACGCGCAAATACAATATAGACATGATGTAAACACACGCAAATACAGGATAGACATGATGTAAACACACGCAAATACAGGATAGACATGATGTAAACACATGCAAATACAGGATAGACATGATGTAAACACACGCAAATACAGGATAGACATGATGTAAACACACGCAAATACAGGATAGACATAATGTAAACACGCAAATACAGGATAGACATGATGTAAACACGCAAATACAGGATAGACTTGATGTAAACACACGCAAATACAGGATAGACATGATGTAAACACACGCAAATACACGATAGACATGAAATAAACACACGCAAATACAGGATAGACATGATGTAAACACGCAAATACAGGATAGACATGATGTAAACACGCAAATACAGGATAGACATGATGTAAACACGCAAATACAAGATAGACATGATGTAAACACACGCAAATACACGATAGACATGAAATAAACACACGCAAATACAGGATAGACATGATGTAAACAGGCAAATACAGGATAGACATGATGTAAACACACGCAAATACAGGATAGACATGATGTAAACACGCAAATACAGGATAGACATGATGTAAACACACGCAAATACAGGATAGACATGATGTAAACACGCAAATACAGGATAGACTTGATGTAAACACACGCAAATACAGGATAGACATGATGTAAACACACGCAAATACAGGATAGACATGATGTAACCACGCAAATACAGGATAGACTTGATG
The DNA here is from genome assembly GCA_027704905.1 of Muraenolepis orangiensis. Classification (NCBI taxonomy): domain Eukaryota; kingdom Metazoa; phylum Chordata; class Actinopteri; order Gadiformes; family Muraenolepididae; genus Muraenolepis; species Muraenolepis orangiensis. The sequence goes on from CM051003.1 coordinate 36,612,739, forward strand.
TATACACACTCAAATACAGGATAGACATGATGTAAACACACTCAAATACAGGATAGACATGATGTAAGCACACGCAAATACACGATAGACATGAAATAAACATACGCAAATACACGATAGACATGGTAAAAACACACGCAAATACACGATAGACATGAAATAAACACGCGCAAATACACGATAGACATGATGTAAACACATGCAAATACACGATAGACATGATGTAAACACACGCAAATACACGATAGACATGATGTAAACACACGCAAATACAGGATAGACATGATGTAAACACACGTAAATACACGATAGACATGATGTAAACACACGCAAATACAGGATAGACATGATGTAAACACGCAAATACAGGATAGACATGATGTAAACACACGCAAATACAGGATAGACATGATGTAAACACGCAAATACAGGATAGACTTGATGTAAACACACTCAAATACAGGATAGACATGATGTAAACACACTCAAATACAGGATAGACATGATGTAAACACACGCAAATACACGATAGACATGATGTAAACACACGCAATTACAGGATAGACATGATGTAAACACACGCAAATACACGATAGACATGATGTAAACACACAAATACAGGATAGAGATGATGTAAACACATGCAAATACACGATAG